>VWZV01006928.1:99204-146605 GCA_013397155.1 Irena cyanogastra | reverse complement strand
ACTCTCACTTCACTCTTGTCTGTCTGTGCAATAACTTTTCTTTTCCTTAAATGAGTTATCCCCAAAGCATTACCACCAAGTTTAATTGCTTCAGCCTCGTGCAGCAGGACATCTGTCCCAGAGCCAGCTGGCACTGGCCTTGCCAGACATGGAGGAACCTTCTGGCAGCTTCTCACAGAATCCAGCCCTGCAGCCTCCCCACTACCAAAATCTGGCCTCACAAACCCAACACATTTTGATACTGACAGACAATAGTGCCAATTGTATGTAACATATGCCAGTGTCTCTTGGTTAGATTTTAAAGGTTTAAAAAGAGAGAAAGAAAGAGAGAGAGAGAGAGAGAGAGGGAGAACAATGATGGACAGGAAATATTTTCATTTTACCAGCTATATTTTAGTTTGGTTGCAACGAATTTTCATTTTACTGTCTATTAATAAATTTCATTATAAGGATGCAGCAAGAGCAAGTTATTATCCTCTAAAAGTTGGTCTTTATACATTACAGTTCCTGCACTTATATCTTGCTGGCTTTATAGTGTTTCAAAGCTATGAGCTCCTAATTTCCTTTTAGGACAATGGACTATAGTAAAGGAATACCAGCAGCAATTACACTATATTCTAAAACTCATACTTTTTTTTAACATGCTGTTAATCTCTGAGAAAGCACTTTATTGGTAATCGACTGTCCATTCCAAATCCACAGTACTTCTGTTGAAATGATCTTTTGGTTTAACTGCATTTCCTGAAAATATTGTGAGACCTGTTATCCATTGACGTATCATTTTAAAAGAACATGATGATATCATTTAGGCAAAACTTTGCAAAAGGCTTTTTCTCTGGTTGTTGATAAAGTTTGTCAAATTAGTCAGTCAGTCTAAGAGACAGGTAAAATAAGTTCAGTCTCTCTTGGAACTTTCTCTTGTTCCCAGCTCAGCATGTTGGCGGGGTGAAAGTATTGCCGCTGGGGTTGTGCCTCAGAGAAGACACACTCTCACATGCTAAGCAGGACGCAGGACCAAATACACAGCTCCTTTGGGAGAGGTAATGTAGTCAAGTTCTGGCACAGGTCGTTAGGCACATCACCTGAGATCTTCTCTTTCATTTCAGACTTTTTCTCAGTCAAACATAGCCTAGGATTTACTGTAACACTTGGCAGCATAGTCTGGGTTGGGTTTGTCTGAAAAAATGTCCTGAGAAAAACATGGTCCAGCCTGCAAAAAATTACATTTAGGGGGAAAAATAAATCACTTTTGTGTTCACTAGAAAGAAGTTCAGTATGTTCAGTTCTCCAAGAGACAGCTGTGTATTCAGAAACAAGATGTTTTTTATGAAAATAAATAAATTATCACTATAGAGGCCATTTATCTAAGAGACTTTTATATGTAGATCAAAATGTTTGCAAGATCTTCCTGCCTTTTTGCACCATCTGAGGATGACCTTGCAGCATGTTTCTCTTGTGCTTGTCCTCCCAAACTGCTGTTTACTTCCTCTGTATTTCAGTCCTCTTTGGTTTCCACACCAATCCTGGAGTTTCAAACTGATGTTCCGTTTCCTAAACAGCTTCTCTCTTTGAGGTTGCCTCTCAGAAAGCCCCTCAGCTGGGTGAGATGAAGTGCAAGCTGAGGAGGCAGACATCTTGGGCTGCCTATTTTGCCCTCCCAGGCTGGCTATGGGGACTGCCACCCGAGCAGTGTGGTTGTGTGTGCAGCGCTGGGGAACCCAGCCTTGATGTTTGCTTTCATAATCTCAAGTTCTCTACCCCGTTGTGAAGGCACAGGATGGCAGGACACGCATGAAACCCAGTGATTGTCCTGTTTTTTGTTTCTCTGCTCCCTGTAGCACGGGTGCCATGTCCCATTCCAGCCCAGTACTTCCTGTTTTCCTTTCCTTTTCAATACAATCAGGGGTATCAGCTTCTTCCCAGCCAGCACTCATAGAAGCTGCCCAGAAGGCTCAGGGAGTCAAGAGGTCATGGAGCACCTGTGGGAGAAACAAGGTGGTAAGCAGATGTAGGAGAAGAGCAATTTCCAGTGGTTTGGGGAAAGGTGACTGTGTGGTCTGGTGGAGAAATCCTGTAAGGATTTGCACTCTCCTACCTGCAGTATGGGCACTTCAGCCTATGCTGATGCTGTCAGGTTCCTCCCTTATGATGGAGCAGAGCCACCTTTGCTGCCCTGCTGAAGCTATCAGATCGAGTTATTTTGTGCTCTTCCCCCAGAAGCAAATTTGGCTATGCCTGCATTGCTAGGAAGCCCTGTCCCAGGGCCACCCACTGTGTTGCTCCTCCATCTCGTGGCATCCCAACCCAGAACTTTTTGTACCTGAAAAGAAATTAAGTCCTAAGAGCAGGATTTTTAGATAAGTTGTTAGCACTTTCTTCAGCCTTCATTCCATGGTTCCTATTATCTTCCTGCTTACAAACAGGCTGCCCTTTCATTAAGAAAGTGAAATAATTTCATCAACCTTTCTGGTGATACATGATCTATTCAGCTATGGCTGTCCAGCTGTTGTGAACTTGGTTGCCACTTGGTCAGTATTTAATTTCAAAGTAAGCTACACAAATAGCTCAACTGATACAAGGAGGCAGGAAATAACAATAAAATATTCTTTGAAACATATTAAACAGACCTTGTCTGTGACAATGTCTTTAGATTTAGAGTCCCAAAAGAGTTCTCTCTTGTTCTTTAACTTCAATTCTCATCACCACTTACAAACATTCATCATAACAGATTATTTTGCTTTATCACACTGATGTCAATAATATGAGGAAAATTAAAACCCAGGATGATTTTATCTTCACACCAAGATTGAACAGTACAAAGAATAGGAAAGAAGTAATCGAGTCAGTGTTTGCTTTTACCTATAGCATGAAGTATTTTGAAAATACATCAAAAATTACTAAACCTTTTTCAGAAAAAAATCTTGATCATCAGCAAGACTTGTTCAATTCAAACTGTGACCTGAGCCCACATAGCATAACCATATCGGTTATACAGCTGGGGCTTCCACATACAACCTCTGAATCTTATTTTAAGTTTCTCTGGAGTTCTGAGGTTCCTGTAAGTTCATTTTGTTTCTTCTTTTTCGCTGACAGAGTCACCAGTCCCCCTCACCAGTTTGCCAGGTTTATGATCCTTCTTCAGTGTACAAAGATACTGCAGCTGCAGGAAAGCAATGAATCCCCAGTGGCAGGCCTACTCCAGGGGTGTCTACCTGACAGACTGGACCTCATGGACACATTAAGACAATTGGGGTAGACTTTGGGATGTCTCAGTCTTTCTTTTGGGTGCCTTTGTCAGTAGTCAGAATTGGGGTGGAGGTATTTCTCACATTCTCATCACATGGGTAACAGCTGCAATACCAGAAAGAAAACGTGTGGTCTTTTTTCTTTAGTCAACTTCTGTAAAGGCTCTTCATATGAGTATCTTGTTACAGGAGAAACCTGGTTTGTCACAACACAAAACTTTCAGAAATAGGGAGGCAGAGAAAATCTGATGCAGTTTGCCTCACTTATTCTCAAAGACATTTGTTTGTGTTCTTTACATTTATCTAATATAAAGTATATATAAGCAAAAATTGTTGTCTGCCAGAACAATGAAAATCAAGGATAAAGAGACACTACTGTTAATTAACAGCAGTCTGCATTTAACAGCCATTTACAGCCTGCTTCCTTTCCCATACCATCTTGTAGACTTAATTCAATGTTCTTGTATATTTGACTGAGATAGAGAGCATATGTTTTATCTTATTTTGTTGCTCTGCACACACTGTTGTGTTCACTCCCCTACCTTTTAATTTCCAGCCTTTTGCATAGACACAATCTGTTAAATATTTGCAAGAGTAACATATTTACATGGCTAAAAGCTAAGTGGCAGTGTCCCTTCCTCTTTGTTTTCTCAAGTACTGTCACACATTGTCACATTTTTATCATTACACATTTTTAAAGGCATTTTTTAAAGTAGGACAAAACTCAGTTGGTGAGTTGTGTTTCTAGGAGACAGCAAGAGGTTATGATTTCATAATAGATGTGTTACACTGCCTCTAGTTTTTCTGTAACATCCTTTTAGACTATTCCTGACATATCCTGAAAGATAGACCATATTCTACCAAAACACTTGTTGCTAGAGCTGATTGGAAGATTTAATTTGCTGTAGACAATTTTCAGTAGAACTCTATACAGGAATCCTCTCCTGTTCTTTTTGGACCAGGTTTTATTAGATGTCGGCTAGAGGATGAATCATTAATTTGGAAAACTACTCTCAGAGCATACTCTCAGTATGCTTTTTCTCTAAGTGCCTATGTTTTAAAGCCAAATTAGAATTTTGAAGCACCTCTTTTCTGTTTTGGCAACAATGCACTTTTCTTCTGAAGCCATGTTTCACCAAGTAGATCTAAGCTTGAAATATCTTGATGTACACTTGTTATTTTGATTGGATCTTCAAAATGATATGAAATTAGACATTAGTGCATTAGTGGTAGGACAAGAGGGAATGGTCTTAAGTTGAGGGATGGTAAGTTATATTAGATACCAGGAAGAAGTTCCTTAGTGTAAGGGTGATGAATCTCTGGAACAGGCTGTCAGAGAACCTGTGAATGCCCCATCCCTGGAAGTGTTCAAGGCCAGTTTGGATGGGACTCTGAGCAACCTGGTCTAGTGGAAGGTGCCCTTTCCCATGGCAGTGGGGTTGGAATGAGAGAATTTGTAAGGTCCCTTCCAACCCAGAGCATTCTGTGGTTCTGTGATTAAAAGGTGGATGTTGGTGGAGTGCTTTCTTCAGTAGATAATACAAACAGTTTTGGTAGGCTTAGGGTGACAATGCACTTTTCATCTGAAGCCCTTTCCCATTTCATGCTATGACATATTTTATTGGTTGCAAATTCATAGAGCTTACTCCACATAGAGAGGTCTAACCCTGATAGAGGATGATGAGAAAGCAAAGTAAAAAAATTGATGTCCTCAGGACCCAACTGAATCCCTGTGTCTGCAAGCCTGTGCGCTGGGCTGATCCAGAAGTAAGGAGCCCTTAATGGAGCAGAAAGTTGGACACGTCCTCCTTCATTCTGCCCATCTGATGTATTATCTGCTATATGTCCAGGATCCTGGATCTGTCGGAGAATAGTGCAGCAATAATGGTGTCCCACCAGCATACACCCCACACCATGTTTCCTCTGTTGAGTAAATTTCTTAGACTAATATCACCAATTAAGAACAGCAAAAAGTGTTTGCAGCCTGTGGTTGCAAATATCTCCTATGTGTGCCAAGATTAGACAAAGTCTAAGTTTTGTGTGCTGTAGGAAGTCAGTCCCTAACAATTTATCACCAAGTAGGACAGTTTATAATACAGTGTGTTTTGTTTCTGCATGGCTGTCTGTCAGGTAATCTTGCCATCCTGGTGGAACACAGAATCCCTTCTGAGGGCACAAAGAATAGCTTCCCACCTTGGGAAGTGATCGTGAGCGCTACTTGTGGCATCAAACAGAAGACTCCTCATTTAGACAGTAGGGGAGTTGATCTGACAAAAGGCCATTGAACTCAGCCTATAGGTATCTTTTCAAATGCAACATTTTTAGTTTGGTAAATACTAAAGTCTTTAAGAGCTGCAGAAAAATAAAGGCAAGAAAAATTATACTAGGGTTACTTACTTTTTCTTAATTTTTTCATCTTGTTTTATTAACCTCTTTAAAGGTTCATTAGATTTGTTCAATTCCAGAAATTTGAATAGATGCTTACTGTTAAATTTGTCAATGGAAAACAAATCTGGAATCCCACCATACTAGTGATACAACAAGACCTTCAAAGGAACGTAACATCAAAATTTCCCAAGGGCACACATCTTGTGAGACAGCATTAAGCATTCTAAGCAGGAACTGATGATCACCACTGGAGCCTTTTAAAGATGAAAAGTGCAGTAGAACTGCCAAAGCAAAGGACAGCCTCCAGGGTAGACCTTCCTATAGCACACCTCACTAGGCCAGTCCTTTCTTTCCCAGCTGCATTGCAGGCAGTCCAAGTACCAATTTAGGCCAAATTCTCTGTGTGTGAGTGTAGATTAACAATCTCAGTCTGTATTTTCTTTAACTTTGTTAATTACAATCTCTGATATACCGTTCATCCAGAAATACTATGTCAAATATTTTTTTCTTGAAGGACTCAGTCAAGGTGTCTTGACACACATTCTGAAATCAATACTTTCTGTACATTTTATAACCACATGAAATACTGGCATATGGAAAGAGATATTCTCATGATAGGATCCAGTCTCTCTCTCCTTGTTTATCATCATATTTTCAGTTCATATTTTCAGCATATTCAAAGTGCTGTTTTGCCTTAACTACAGTTGGCTCTTAATCTTGTTCTTGCCGTTCTATCACTTTCTTTTACTGCTTAGCCTTTGGCTTAATTAGCCATTAACAGCATGGTGTTTGAGCTGAGAGTAGGTATTGATTCTCGTATGGAACTTATTTGGGGTTTTTTGTTTTGTTTTTAAGTGTGGATGGGACAAACAACCTAGATTTGGAAAGGAAAAAATAAAGCAGGGCATGTTTGGGTCCTTGGAGTGTAACTCTGTAACCCCACTGTCACACACTTATGGAAGAGCAGCGAAGTAGAATACAGAGATAGAGAAGGAGAAAAACATGCACTATATAAATTAAATTGAGTTTGGGTTTATACATTCTGTCCTACTGAATGACTTCCAGCCCTGGTAATTGTAATTCATTTCCTTTCTGCAGGGTGGAAATTGCCCAGTAACAGCAAGAGTGAAAAGATGGGAAATTTTTTCTGTTTTGCAAAAGGCTCTTGATTTGATGGTTTGAGTGATTTGAAATGAGTAGGTCACAGTCTCTATATAGAAATACTCCAAGTTTCACATTCGTTTGAAACAGGAATTAAAACCTCAGACAGTGATTAAATTGGATAAACATTGATCCCTTGACAGACGCACCTTCCCTGCTTCACTGCCACAACCCCAGACCACTCACAGTTTCATAACCAGCCACAAAATTACTGCACAAAATAGGTGAAGGGTCATGCACTAATAATCCTTCAACTGCCCGAGTCCAGATTGCAGAAGTAATGCTTAAGATTTACTTGCATTTACTACAGCCATAGAATCTGCATGAAGAACACACACTGGGAGTAAAAATCTTAGCATTTTTGTTTGCAGCCAAAATAAATGGACTCCTGTGTCTTTTTCCAGTGTGTAAGAGTTGACTGTTCGCAGTGTGCTATGGTCAAGAATGTCTCCTTCTTTTTATCAATTTTTAACCCAAAGCATACACCTTGAAGGTTAAATTCAGAACTGAAGTTCACCTTGCATGTTCTTTGTACCTAACATAATTTTTTAAAAGTTCTTAATTAGGCAGAAATAGGTGCTTTTCTATTTGTGAAATGCAGTTTTTTGCTTTCTAAGAACTAGAACTTTTATTGCTTTCCACTGAAATATCTGGAAAGCAAACTAGAAGCAAGAAACATGTTTACCAGCCAATGGATGATACAGATACAAAGAAAGATAGACATTCCTTGAAATTTTTAGCTTATGAGTGGAAGTTTACAGACCATAGCATCAGGAACCGAATGAGGTTCCAAAAAGATGTACCATTTACATTGCAAAAACATCACTTGATACTATAAACAGTTTGACAGGACATTGAAGAATCAAGATTCAGCTGTTCAGCTCTTTCATTCATAAAAGGAGGTAAATAAAGAGAAAAATGGAAAGAATTTTAGATGAAACTAGGCAATTTTTGTATGTCAGAAGGTGCCCAAGTTAGCTCCACTTACTTTTGTTAGGCAAATCGTGAAGAATATAAAAGCCCCAGTCCTTTCAGCAGACTTACAAGCTGTCGCTGTTAAATATTCTGAGCATTTGCAGACACACTCCCAAGAAATTGCAGAGGAAGGACAACAGTACACTCATGCCAGCAGCAGCCAGGTTAGAAAGTTCTACCCTGGTTTGTTCTATATTTGGATGACTCACATCCCCAGGGAAACCACATCAATGAGAACACAAAAGAGAGCACACATGCCTGTGCAGATGGATAAAGTATAACAACATGTTTTGGCCAAAACTTCTCAAAGTTTTGGTAAGATAATTTCTATAGGATTAAAAAAAAAGTTATTAAGAGAACAGCCGCTAGGGGTTTGGAGGACCACGGTTGGAGGAAGTGGTCTTTTGGGCTGTCTTAAAGAGTAAGCAGCAAAAGCTTAATGCTAACTTGCCATGGAGCAGGATAATACCAAGGACCATGCCACTGGCAAAGAACTCAGTAAAGACCTTACAAAACCACAAAAGTGAGGCCATATGAGCTCCAGTTTGAATAGATATAAAGCATCTGGGCAGAAATAACCTAACCCAGAGGTAGCAGTCAGGGCAGAGAAAGGAGATCACAGAATCACAGAATGGTGTGGATTGGAAGGACACCTTGAAGATCAGTTAGTTCCAACTCTTCCACTAGATGAGATTGCTCAGAGTCCCATCCAACCTGGCTAAACACCTTTGATGCAGCATCCACAGCTTCCGTGGGAAACTTGTTTGAGTGATTCACCACTCACACAGTAAAGGACGTTTTCGTTATAGCTGATCTAAACCTACTGTTGCTCAATTTGAGCTCATTCCCCTTTTGCTTTCACTACCTGCTCTTTTAAATACTCTTGCCCTGTCTTTCCTGTAAGTTCTCTTCAGGTACTGGAAGGCCATAATTAGCCTTCTCTTCTCCTGGCTGAAAAAAAACAGTTCTCTCAGCTTTTCCTCATAGGAGGGATGCTCCAGCCCTTTAATCAACTTGGTGACCTTCTCTGGACTTGGTCCAAGAGTTCCATGTCCTCCCTGTGCTGGAACCCCAGAGCCGGATGCAGTGTTCCAGGTGGGGTCTCACCAGAGCAGAGCAGAGGGGCAGAATCCCCTCCCTCCCCTGCTGCCCACGCTGCTTTGGATGCAGCCCAGGACACGTTTGGCTTTCTGGGCTGGAAGTGCTCAGCCTGTCACTCACCAACACCTTCAAGTCCTTCTCCTCAGGGTTGCTCAGTTCATCCCCCAGCCTGTGCTGGTACTGGGGGTTGTCCCAACCCCGGTGCAGCACTTTGCACTTGGACTTTTTAAACCTCATAATATTTCCATGGTCCCACTTCTCCAGCTTGTTCAAATTCCTCTGGAAGAAATACTGTCTTTCAGGTGAATCAACTGCGCCACTCTTTTTGATGCCGCTTGCAAACTTGCTGAGGGTGCATATGATCCCTCTGTCTATGTCTCTTGATGAAGAGATAAAATAACACTTGTCCCAATATGAGTCCTTGAGAGGCACCACTCATCACTGATGCATGTTGGGATTCTGAGCCATTGACCAGTAGCTACTGGATGTGACCACACAACCAGTTCCTAATCCTCCTAGCAGTCTACCTGTTGAATCCATCACTCTTCAGTTTAAGAAGAAGAGGAAGACCATGTCAAAGGCCTTACAGATGTCCAGCTAAATGACATCTGCAGCCCTTCCCTTATCCACTGACATGGTTAACTCCACTGTAGTAGGCTACTGGGTTGGTCAGACAGGATTTTCCCTTGTGAAGCCATGTGGGCTGTCTCAAATCACCTCCTTCTCTTCCATGTGGCACTTGACTGGACATTATTACACAACTAGATTTTGCAAGTTCCTTTTTAAGAGAACAAACCCCATTGCCTTTAAAATACTGCATACAGGGTTTTCAGCTTTGCAAAGTGTATGTGATGAATTATTTCAAAGCCGTGTCAGTCAGATACAAAGTGCTGTACACTGAGAAGTCAGAGAAGAAGCAATCCATTTTTCTGCTCCAAGCTTAATTTAATTTAATTTTATTTAATTTAATAATAAAAACTTATTTACACATACTACTAGCAAGGCCATCTTCACAAGTATCCATGTTAATCCATCATACTCAATAACTATAGTGTTTACACACTACAACTGACCAAGTCGAGCTACTTGTTAAAAGTTTCGTCTTCTTATGTGATGTCTCATTATGAAATCAATCCAGAGGACAGTGGATGAGCAATAGTGATTTCCTATGTAGTGTTCCAGCACTGGTGAAGTTCTTGATATTGCACCTGACAAAATATTAGTCATGTTACTTCATTTTAGCTAACGAAGTACGGACTTACACTACCAAAGTGATCAAAAACTAAATCTGTTAGAAAAGAGCTCCACCGTGCTCTTTAAGATTTTGGGAAATGCCAAGACAGTTACAGCAACCTCATGAACAAGTGTCTCTTCACTACTCTGTCAGGAATGGGCATGAGGAACAGGATTCCTTTCTCACCATGCCTCTGTGGCTACACCTTTTGTAATTTGGAGCAGTTTAATTGACTGAATCTGATTACTTTTATTCAGTGCGTCTCTTGGTCATACTGGTCTTTTAGTATACTATTACATTCTCTATGTAAAGCCTGCTTATTTTAACTCTGTGTATTAAATATTTTTAATATGCCTGTTAGATTTCATTCCTTTGAGAAAGGAACAGTGTTTCCCATCTGAATAAGCAAGCAGAAGAGGTTTAAAAGGTGCTTCTAACAGTGAGCAACAGTGAGCGCTTCCCACGATGCACCTTTACCTTGCACCAGGTGATGCTCCCAGCTGAGCTACAGTGCAGTTTGCTCCGCTTCCCACATCAGCCTTTGTTTTATTTTGTGTTTGTGCAACACAGACTGTGAGAAGTCAATGTACCAGTCCAAGGTTCACAGATACTATGACAAAGCTAATAGGCTACCTGCAGCATCTGTCGCCATAACTAAAAGAGGGAATTACTTTTTAATACTACTTTGTCTAAGTTTGTTTAATCTCCTACAAGTGTCCTCTGAGAACATATAATTTATCCATTTTTCCCCAACTCTTTCACTCAACTCAAGAGTGCCTACTGCCTTGGCTGATAACAAGTCATTGCTCCTGACCTGCAGCAATCTGCAATATGCAGGAAGTAAAGCAGATGTAAGCTCACTAAGAACTGTGTTTTTCATCCTTCTGTCTGCTAATCCTACCTAATAAGATCTGCTGTTTCTGAGCGCATGCTGCACCATAGTTTCCAGCCTGAGGAAAAATGTATGGGTCCTATTGTCATAAATTTCATGTAACCATATATGCAAGGAGAAGCTTGTTGTAGGCACATTTTGAAGAGTGTGCACACACAGAATTATTTTGAAAAATCTTGTTTTAGGAATGTCATAAGAGGAACATGCACTGGCAGTACCTTTGAGTGCTTGAAGGCTGCATTGCAAATATGAGTCAACTGCAGAGCTCTGATGAATTGCTACTTTTCTATCTGTCACACATTCAGTATCATCCTATATATATGGATATGAAATTTTAATTGGGGTCAAAAGTGTTTGGGTTTCTTTTTTGAGAGGCATTATAACTACCAAGAGCCCAGATCTGGTTTGGTATCTTTTTTTAACAAAACACTCATTTTCACAGTCCTGAAATTCAACAATTGCTCCCACTGAGAGGTATCTTTTCAGCAAGTAGGTTTCTGCCAGCTATTACATGAATTATCATATCCTCTGAAAAATCTGAATTCTGGACCATTCAAATAGAGTAAACATACAGAAGTTCAAAACTTTTTCACTATTCATCAGGCCTTTCCAAGGCCCCACAACCTGTTAAAGTTTTATACAGGATCATCAGGCCATAGATCTAATCTAGATTGGAAATATCCTAAAGTACCCAAAAGGAAAGGTAAAATAATGGCCAAGAATGATGGGGGAAAGAGGGAACAGCAGAGTAAAATTACGTGTGTTACTGACAGCCTTGTCTTCATCAACCTTCCTGTAAGGGCCCTAAATTCTAAACAATTTGAAAAATGCATGGAAGGGTTAAGCATTTCATATCCATGCAAATCTGTGTTTTTAAGCTTTTCATTGCACATATGTTAAAAACAAAAGTTCCAGAAACCTTCAAGATTTTAAGGTCTGAAGAAAACACCACATATTGCTGGATTCATGCTAAAAATACTGTGCTTGTAATTGCTGTCAGAGCAGGCAACTCCAGGGTGTCTTTTATGTACCGTCAAAGCAGCAAAATGCAACTGCATGGGGTATGTCTCTTAAACAGTGAGGTAGACACAGTCCTAGCAATATTAATATCAGTGAAAGATATTTTTGCAGATCTACACAAAAACATTTTAGAAGCATTTCCAATACTGGTAAAACTTCTGCCAAATTTGACCCATGAAAAAAGCAAGTATGTCTCAATCTGGCTTTATAATGAGAAATGTGATACAATATCCAGCCCAGAAAAGCTGAATGGCTCCCCAAGGTCACTGCAAATTCCCATTTTGCTGCCCTCAGAACCCTTCACACCACTCTCAGCTCCTGCTAACCCACTGAGCCACCATCCTGCTACCACTTCATGGCTCTTTTGCTTAAATTGCTGAGAAGCTTCATACAGTTTTTGTCTCAGACTTTGAAAAAGGCTAAGCCACCATATGCACATGAACAAAGTTTAAACGATTCAAGGAGTTTGAGCCCCATGTGAAAAACCACCACAGAAAATTGCTATTTAATCACCACTGTAGTTCCTCACACTGCTTTCACAAATATTTTTGTATTCTAAGTCAGCAAGGGTTTTATTTATTTCTTTTAGTTCATTTTATACTTATATATACATATGCATATACATATATAATTTGTATACAAAATTTGGGTATTCCATACTGGATATTCCCTATATTTGGATATTCTCCATATTAGCTGCTTCCTACATATTAAACAGACCCATCACACTGACCTGGAGGAATAAATCTCTTCTGTTTTGCTCTGCATCATCGTGCACTGAGCCTATAAATAAAATGGTAGGCCAATGTTACCACAAGGGTTGATGGACATTGTACAAAACAGTGAGGCTCACAGTCAGTCTTAAATTAAGAAGTTGAATTAATCATCAGTTATTTCTGTGTGAAAAGTCAGGTCACGATGACTCCTTTTTATCTTCTTATGTATTAACTGCATTAAGAGTATTAAGTCTTGAGGTCCAGGAGCTCCTTACCTACTTTTTGAATGGAGATTGTAGACAATGTAAGGAGAAGCTGTTTACAACAGCTGTTTTCATAAATGGAAAGTTCCCTTGCAGGCAATAAATACATGAAAGATCCTGCTTCAGCTTCACATTGTTTGTGGATCATGTTGGCTTGAGAGTTTTTTCATTCACTAGGGCTGCAGCATATTTCATGTAAAAGCATGTGGTGCTGTTATCACAGCATTTCCTAAAGCTGAGGTGAGGGCTCCAATTATGGCACTGATATCACCCTTGGCTCAAGATGCTAACGCGTGCCCCTGTGAGATTACTGTGCGCTTACAAGGTATACTTTCGGTGTGCAACAGACTCTTAATTAAGCTCCCTGCCCAGCTGCTCACCAGTGTAAGGAGTGAGTTCAGTTCAGACCATGGGAACATTTTGTTTTGTCCATGCTGGGACTGCCTTTTGGAGTGTAGGTTCTGCCAGCCTTCACTCAGCAGTCACAGTCATCAGGGAACACTAACCTTTTGTAGACTGTAAACACAAACTCTGTACACATGCCTTCCGAAGTATTCATTTGGCTTACAGGCTGGAAAATGCCATTGTATTTAATTCATTGGCACTGATCTCATACAATCTAGGTATACGCTGTCAATTTGGGTTAATTCTTCTCCTGATTGATTTGTGCTTTTTACCTTCACATGAGTTTGCGTACAAGCACATTCTTGAATATGAAATACCATTTTTTGGGGTAATCAGTCTAGTACACAAAAGCTTCCAAATAAGTAAAACCAGAATCTTGAGAAAGGGAGAGTGATTCTAAAGACAGATTTATATCTTAATATTTGTCTTAGATTTATTTTGAAATTATTTTTCCACATTATTATTTGATTAGCATGAAACATTTTATGAAGGCACAGAACACAATTGTTCTACATAAGCAAGAACTAGTAATAATATAGGATCTGACAATTATAATAATTGAAAAAGAACTGAAGCATTTTCCTCCTAAGAACAGAGAGGAAAGGTAGCTGGAAACATGCTGGATTTAAAATCTGGATTATAATCATAATATAAAATGAGGCCAGGTTAAAGAAGCTTGGACCTTTGGATATATAGAAGCAATAAATTACCTTAAATATGATAAAACTTTCTTTCAAGTTGCAGATTCTCTATTCTTTTAAAAGATCATGCTTTAGCTGTCTGTGGTTAAGGATCTGAAATGTGAGAGCAGAAAACCAAGTGGATATCTGGACAAATGTCATGAATCTCTCTAGTAATCTTCTTGTAAAATAGGGACACAGGAACCAAACTTGTGGGAGCATCGTTAAGTGTCCAGGTGGTAATGCATGGTCAGATGGAAAATGCTATGTAGTTTTTAATTTTTGCTAGTAGGATTACAGAGCTCAGAGCAATCTGGTGGCATTTAACAGCATGCCCTGAAAAATATACCTATTGAAATGTTGCTGTCTCTTTTAAAAATATCTCTGGTGCCTGCAAAACCAAACAGTACATTGAAATATGTTGTCTGCATCCCTGAGAACAATAGAAGGTTTGATTTGTATGAAGTAAGACTGAACAAAGTAATTATAAGGAAATAGAACTTACAAGACTCTCAAAGCATAACAAAGTTTTTTTCATGGTGAAGGAGGGCAAGATCAGAAAGGCAAACATAGAATGTTGCTTTATGTAATTTTATTAACTCCATTATATGAAAGGATAGGAAGTTTCAAAATACAAGGTTTGCATGGGAAGTCCTTATAAAAAGCTGTAATATATATGAGAAATTGAACATGAAAACCTTGTCCCATGAGATTTGCAGTTAACTTTCTCAATAAAATTAATATATAGTATCAACAGATATACTCAAATCTCTCATGTGTGAATATGTGAAAGCACGACCCAAGCTCTTGGTATTCAAGGTCTTGCAAACTCATTCCACTAGGACAACTGGATGATTCATCTGATATGGTTGCAATCTTACTTATTTTAAAAGAAGCTAGGCAATGTACAATTTTTTCAGGGCAGTAGAAACTCAAAAATAGACAGTAGTTTCCTTGTCCAGAGGACAAGTGTTCTTCCAGAGTCTCAAGTGTTTTTCTGTCTGGTATCACATCCAAAGCTTTCAGCTTTTACTCACTGCCTTCTCTTTCTGTGTGCACTTTTGTTATGTCTCTTTTGACTGTGCTTGACTCTCTCAGACATAACCAAACACACACAGACATGTACACGTGGCTCCACATAAGATTCCTCTAATGGTTCCAAATGTATGTGTTCATACCCAAAACCTTGCGGGGGGTCCAGATGATTTCCTTCTCTAGCCTCCTCACAATCTGCATGCAGGACCACTAGTGTATCCTGAGCTGGAAGAGACTGACAAGGCATTGAAGTGACCCTGGGATTAGTTCAGTTGGTTAGAGCATGGTGCTAACAACATCAGTGTTGTGTGTTTGATCTGTGTGTTGTTGTGTGTATGGGCCAGTCACTTCATCTGGACCTGATGACCCTTGGGAGTCCCTTTCAATTTAGAATATTCTGTGATCTGCAAAGTCCAACTGCTGGCCTTGCACAGGACACCCCAGGAATGTGCCTGAGAGCATTGTCTGAGCACTTACTGAACTCTGTCAGGATGGTGCTGTGATAGATGCTGCTCCCTAGGGAGACTGTTCCAGTGCTCAGTTACCCTCTGGGGGAAGAACCTTTTTCTAATATCCAGCCCAAAGCTCTCCTGACTCAGCTTCATGCCATTCCCTCAGGTCCTGTCCCTGGTCACCAGAGGAAAGAGATCAGTACTTGCTCTTCTGCTTCTCATTATGAGGAAGTTGTAGTCTGCAGTGAGGTCTCCCCTTCTCTTTCCAAGCTAAAGAAGTCAAGTGATCTCAGCCACTCCTGATAAGGCTTCCTCTCTGTCCTTTACCATCTTCAGTTGCTGCAGTCTTTTATTTCAGAAAGTAGCTTGGTTTTCCTTTCACCTAAGTACAGAACCAGGATAAGCTCTATAATGTGCTGCAAAGATGTGTGAGAAGTGGGGTGGGAGGGACTATGAGAAGGTAAAACAGGCATTTTTATGCAAGGTGTGCTACAGTGCAGCAAGGAGGGGATGGAGACAGAGCCCTGTCCTGCTCTACACATCAGCTGAGCTTACTTCACAGTCAACATAGATGTGCACACTGCTAGGTGGCAAAGGCGCATACCGCTGACACACACTTTCATCTAAGTTTTCTTCTACTCATTATTTATGAATTACACTGTCCCCTATAAAAGAGTTCTGGTGCATGTTTTGCTGTTTTATATGTAAAGTGTGTTTATCATAAAGTGGTCTCATTTGCAGCTTAAGACTTATTGTGGTCCCCTGCTTCCTCTTGCTGTTCTATACACTATTGGCGTGTGTGGTGTGCATGCTGTCCTGGGTGTGTAAACATGATGCAATCAGGTGGTAGAAACTGTTAGACACAGGATAAGAGCAGTTGCCAGAAAGCTGCCATAGCAAATACTGACTGGAAATCAAAAGGGCTCCCAGACTGCTCTTTTATAAGCTTTGAGTTACTCTTATTTTGAACATCATTAAGACCCTTGCATGACCAATAATGTCAGTGTAATTGCATAGTTATACAGGATTGCTTTCTATAACAAAACTTTGTTACAGCAACTAGTTAAATTGAAGCAGCACTTTATGCCCAGATATAGTGCTGTTGATGCTACTGACTGTCAGTTAAGCTTCACCTTCCTTATAAAGCTGTGTATTTCTTCTCAAAACATTTAACAAAAAAAAAAGACGAGATTATTTGGCGTGTCTAACAAAGCAACACAAGTGCTGTAACCTGAGCAACAGTAACACTATCTGAAACACATCAAATGAACAATCAAAATCCGCAGATACATCAGGTTTCTTTTAAAAAAATGAAATTATAACTTACTTTATTACTATTCTCATTCAATGATACTGCCTTTGTTCTATGAATACAGCAGAAAATTGTTAGGAAAAAAACCTTAACACTGACACACTTAAAAGGATAGATTTCCTGAGAAAGTCAAGGAAAATAGTATGTAGTCCCTCCACTGAATACTCCTTATTCCCATGCATGTTGCACATCAGGACAGGACAGGAAGGATGCTGAATTGTTGCAAAACCCCTGTAATCCCCTGCAGCTGCATTCCCATTGCTCCCAGCCCTAACCATGTCCCCTCAATGGCTAGGGTACCACACAATGTGTGTTACACAGCTGACTGCACTCTGTGCATAAAACATCCTACCCAAGAGGTAGGCTGGCAAGCAAGTGGATGCAAAGACTGATTCCTGACATGTAGTCCCATGATGTTCATACTACTATTTAGCATGAAAGGTGGTTAAAGCTGGGCAACAGCGCAATCCTCACAAAACAAAGCACTGACCATATTTAGCAATGAGAAAACTAATCTGCATCTTGTGGGTCATTACTCTTCTTAAAGCAGCTGGAGCCTATCAGTGCAGTCTTATTTCACCTGTTATGAATTCTTCAGATTCAGTATTTTACTTTGTAGTGTGTCAGTATCCACTGAGCTATGTGCCCTGAGATCGTGAACCATTGCATTCATAAAAAGCTAGTTTTATTTAATGTGTTTATTTCTACCTTCAGGAGTAAGAAATTTTTACATCACTACCCATGAGTCACTAGTGATCAGACTATTTTAACACCTACCCAAAACATTACCTCCCTTGAGTTTATTCTTTCCTCCTGCTGATCTTGATAGCATTGGTTGAACTTAATGTACTAAAAGATCTCCTGAGGTTGTTTCCAACCATATCAACCTATGCTAGTCAATAGAGAATACATCTTTTGCAAATCCTTAGGAAGAACTTGTTAGTGACAAAAAATAAGATGCAGTTTAAGGAGGATGAAATTAGTGAGGTGAGGCAGGGAGAACAGAGAGGACTCTTTCACAGCCCTTTCGCTTTCTCTTTTAAAATGGAATGATAAATCTTAGAGTACATAGAGCACACAGGTTATTCAACGTGCTGGAAGGTGGTTATGTACTGGTAGAGGTTATGCATTGAGGTCTGTGGGTGCAACGTGCCATCATTCAGCTGGGAAATTAATCCCATTTGCTAGCAAAAGGTATCAACCCTGTTCTTAAAAGGACCGCCTGTCAAGGAGCCAGCAATACTTACTGACAACAGTGCATCCACTAATGCCTCAGAGAAAAGCAAACTCACAGAGGATAGGACTGCTTGGTTTCTCTTGGTATTCCTATAAAGAATCGTACCACAACACTCTCAGAGTGGTGGTGGTGTCCATGCACCACCTTGCAAATGCTATGTGGCACCTTGCTGTGTTGTAGGATGAGTGGCCAGTGACATCACTACTTCTCATTTAAGAAGAAATTCCTCACTTGGGGTGAAGAAGCACTGCATGAAGGTGATGAAGCACTGGAACAGATTGTACAGAGAAGTTGTGGATGTCCCATTTCTGTAAGTGTCCAAGACTAGGTTGGATGAGGCTTTGCGTAACCTGGTCTCATAGAAGGTACCCTTGCCAATAGCAGGAGAATTGAAGAGGGATGATCTTTAAGGTCCCTTCGAGACAATTCTATGATTCTGTGATTCCTCTCTGGAATAAATCAACTAGTTTTTTTTCTGGTATGAATTCCACACAGTTCTGTGAAATGTTACCAGGCCAGTCAGCAGCTTTAGTGGACATTTTGCCTTTAACAATGATAAGACACCAGGAAACAGTGAAGGAAGATAGCCAAGTCAGTGTACCATACAATAAGGACAATTAATAGACACAGACCTGAATACAACTGTGGTTTTGGATAAATGAATTGAAGGCGGTTTTAGCTATAGCAAATTTATGTATATTAGGAAGTAGAATACACATGAAGGAGTATCCTTCAATCATCCCAAGAGATTTTTGGAAAAGTCCATAGTTTTGTTAATGTGCATTCCCCTGCTGTCCCTGGGGATATCTTTCTTGAGGGACAAATACAGCTGACTGGCCATTAAGAATAATTGAGTTTTCCTGCAAGACAAGGGCAATAGTGTAGGTTCAAGTTTATCAGTTGTTTGATGCCAGGGCTTACATAATGCTTATTTTTCAATATGTTTACCAGGTCTCTAGTTACCAGTGGATAACATGGGATCAGTAAAAATGAGAGAGAACCTTCTGTAAGCGAATGCAGTCAAAATAAAGCTTCAGAATATTGGTTTTCATCAGGCATTACCTATCCACTACTGCATCCACAAATAACTATGAAGTAATTCCTATAATTTAAGTGTCTGAGTACTTTGCCTGCAGGGACAATCACATACTTAAATGTCTTGTGCTTGTCAAATTTTTGCAATTCCTGATACCCACATTTGCAGCTGAAAAAAAGGAGACCATTGTTTGAAATCTGCCCCTTAAAGTATATGTCTTCAATAGAAGATAACATCTGTTCATTGCATGTGCCACTGTCAGACAAACATGGAGGTTACAGACAGATCCTTACCCATTTCTGCATATTGAGGCAGAATATGAACCCTTGAAATACTGGCCTGCTTCTACAATTATTTTTTTCTTTCTTTCACTGTTAAAAACAATTTTAGCTACAGACTGTCTACATCTGAAAGGATTTGACACAGTATTTGAAGAGGATCAGAAGCAGGAAAAGAGACTTTTGCTACTCAGCCTTTGCTCAGGGCTTGCTGAAGCTGTGAAAACATTCACTGAGCATTTTTCTCTTTTCTCCTTCTAAATAAATATTATTTGGCCAAACAGCTCACAAAATGTGTTTCAATTGAACAATGGCTAAGTAGGATCGTAGGGTCCCAACTCAATGACCCTCTTGGATCCTTTCCAAATCAGGCTGTTTATATTTTTGCTCTGAATTTTCTTGGTCATCCTCATTCCAGATACTTTTCTTCTAGTAAACACCATGAAACTAGAAGAGAAACTGCAATGAAGCAGATGACCAGCAGCATGTGCCCAGAAATGGGTAAAGCCAGATCCAGCAAAGTAGCAGCCCCAAGTACTGTCTTGAGAAGTACCCCAAAAGATGACAGAACTCTTGTAGGGGCCCAAGGATGCAGCTAATGCTGGTGGAAATGCAGCTAATGCTGGTGGATAAGTGAGCAACAGCTGCAGGAGGAAAAAAACATCACCTAGTTCTGCAAAACACACTGTATATCAAATGAACTTAATTTCAAACAAAAGCGCCCACACTGGTGTATTCATGTGGCCACCTGGTTCTCCAAGGGCTTGTTTGGAGAAGCCTGCCAGTAGTAACTCCAGGAGCTTCCACACTATCATGCTATTGCATACAGATGTTGCTAAAGTGTCATAAAGGATTACATACCCAATGGTGCCTACTATGTGGCCTGCACAGCAACTTTTGTATCAACAAAGTAAAAACAAGGCCATTGGAGATTCAAGAATTCTGGCAGATGCACTATTTGATGTATCATTTGAAAGTTACTCTAATTATAATTAATTACATTAATTAACAGAGTGAAATAGTAATGAGCCCAGAGAGATAGAGGTGAGAACACAGCTGCCTGCTACAGGTTTTATTTATTTCTGTGTAATACAAAGTAATTTTATTTACAGGTTTCTGTGTAATGCAAAGTAAAAGGAGAAAAATCGGGTCATTTTTCTCACTAGTGACCGGGAGATGGGTTTACTAAATCCTGAATGAACAGATAAAAATGTTCATTTTATACATGGGTCATAGAAATATTTCCAGTTAATGTCAGGATGAACATGTCTTGGAATTTATACTAGGTTTTGCAGGAGACTAGACATACAATATTGGTATGACAAAACCTATAATGGAATCTATTTCAAATTATTTCAGGGTGGAAATGTTAATTAAGTTGTGAATTTGGTGTGAATATCATACAATGAAATAAAATACAATCTGAAAAATAACTTTTAGGAAAACAACAAGTAATTAGAAGCAGGTGTTGGAATTTCAGAGACAGATAGTGAAATGGTTTCCATATACTTCTGAGAGCTGAAAAAGGAGATGAAACAAGAAATCTGTCAGTTCTAAACATGTCAGATAAGTAGCAGAAGCAGAAACAGTCAGTTTATCAACATGTCGCAAACAGATGTGATTGCAGAGAATACCATCAAATGGGGTTTTCCATTTTGTGTTGTGTTGGGTGACCCAGGCATCACATGCAAGCTACAGTGGGATCCCATTGGCTGGTACACTCCCTGGCTGCAAGCAAAGCCAGCATGCCAAGAGGGGAAAAAGTTCTACAACCCTACCTAAGCAGTGAAATTAATACCATGCAGTGCAGATTTGCCAGCGGGCAGGTGACATACAGAGCCAAAGAGCACAAATCTTTTTGCTATCTTCAGGCAAACCTGACTTTGGGCTGCCCGTAGTAGTCCCTGCCTACCCCATATTGCACAGGGAAATGCCTTTGGGCCTCCCAGCTCACCTCTGTAGGTCCTACTGAGAGACTGACTTTGCATGAGGCTGTGGCAATGCTCAGTGCCGAAGAGTTAGAGGTGGCAGAGACAGAGATTAAGTGCGACTGAGTGCCTGTAGGACACTAAACCTGTCCCACCCAGCTGCTCAGGGACAGAGAGCTATAGCTCCATCACTCTGTCCCTGAGCAAAGCTGACTTGTTCAGGCTCTGAACAGAAAGCTGAACTGGCCTTGTGGGTTTTCAGGCTGTGGGGGCCTACCGGAGAACGGGATGTGTGCTTGGGTGCACGCCCAGCCTCTTTTTACAGTCCCTTAAAGTGGAAACCAGATGTAAGTGGGGGAAAAAAGATCAGGCTGAAGTGGAAAGATTGAAGGGAATGGGAGACTCAAACTTTATTTTTATGGCTAATATATGTACCTTCAGTCCTCAAAGACACCCATTGCACTTTTTTTCTGAATTTAGAGAGGCAGGTGGAAGCATTCTGACCTGCTAGTGGAACACTGAATGTTGGTAACTATGCATTTGAACTGTATGAACTGATGCGGTATGAACACAGAATGCAGCACCCAATAACATCAGTAGGAGAGAGATGTGATTTCCTCCTTCAGGACCGTAGATACGTGACTGTTGGGGTTTAGCAAGATACAGCATCAAACAAAACTGTGCACAAGATTAAAAGGCAGTGAGAGAGAAGGGAGAGAGAGGCTGTGGGTAAAGACTCTGAAAGTGCCTGAGGGGATGACTAGTAGACACAAACAGAAATTCTATTTTCAAGAGAAAATGCAGTTTTGAGAAAATCAAAAACGTTCATAAACATCAACCACAGTGGGAGAGAAAGCCTCTTGGTACCTGGCTTTACAGACAATCCAGCTCATGGGGGAAATTAGGGCACAAGACATGTGAACAGCAACTGCTGAGAGAAATCTCTTAGGAAGTGTAGTTTAATTTTTGAACTTACTTGAAATTTTTTGTTACACTTTCAACAGATTTAAGTGAATCATTTTACTTGTGAAGCACTCATTCAGAACTTTTTGCATCAACCTATGGAGTGAAAGCATTTTTTTTCCACTTTTTCACAGAATCATAGAACAGTCTGGGTTGAAAGGGATCTTAAAGGTAACCTAGTTCCAATTCCTCTGCTGAGGTTAGGGATACCTTTCACTGGACCAGGTCACTCAGGACACCATCCAGCCTGACCTTGTACATCTCCATGAATGGGCCATCCACAGCTTCTCTAGGCAAACTATTCCAGCGCCTCACCACCCTTACAGTAAAGAACTTTTTCCTAAATCTTAACTGAAAGCTACCCTCCTTCAACTTAAGGCCATTCCCCCTTATCCTGTCCCTATATCCTCTCTATGGATAAGAAAAAGTCCCTCTCTATGTTTCTTTTAGGCTTCCTTCAGAAATTGAATGGCCCCAATTACATCACCCCGAAGGCTTCTCTTTTCCAGGCTGAACAATCCAAACTCTCTCAGCCTTTCCTCACAGGAGAGGTGCTCCAGCCCTTTAATCAACTTGGTGGCCTCCTCTGGTCTTGCTTCAACAGGTCTATGTCCTTCCTGTGCTGGAACCCCAGAGCTGGATGTAGGTTCCAGGTGGGGTCTCACCAGAGCAGAGCAGAGGGGCAGGATCCTCTCCCTCCCCTGCTGCCCACACTGCTTTGGATGCAGCCCAGGACACATTTGGCTTTCTGGGCTGGGAGTGCCCATGGCTGAGTCATGTCCAGCTTCTCAGCCACCAGCACCTCCAAGTCCTTCTCCCCAGGGCTGCTCTCCATCTGTTCATCCCCCAGCCTGTGCTGATACCAGGGTTTGCCTCGGCTCTAGGTTGCAGCACTTTGCACTTGGTCTTCTTAAACTTCATGAGCTTCACTTAGGCCCACTTCTCAAGCTTCTCCAGGTCTCTCTGGATGTCATCCTGTCCTTCAGGTGTGACTGCACCACTTGTGTATCTGCAGATCTGCTGAGGATGCACTTGATCCCCTTTGTTTTGTATAGAAGTTCAATCTTGCTTCATACAAGACAGAAATTTTGATTTTGATTATGTTTTATGCAGGCTTTAAATCCCAATTTTTTAACAATCCCCTCAAAGTATATGAGTTATATGAGTATTCCAGCAGAAAGGAAAGAGTAGCACTGAGGGAGAACTGAGGAGTCAAGGGTTGGAGTGCCGGGGTATAGCAGGGCGCCCTTATCCAGAAAGAGTTCCTTCTTAAAGAAAAATTTAGATTTTGTCATTATTATTAGGGCTTATTCAATGAGATTTGAACTCCTAAACATTTATCTTTGGTTAAGTGGGAGAGGAAAGCTGGCAGCTGCATGCCAGGCAGCGCAGTGGGAGAGGGGGCCACAGTCCTCCCTGGGATGTTCACTGGCTCAAGGCTGCTGTCATAAGAAGCACTGTGAAGTTAAATGTTTTGCAAGATGAGCAGCTGGAGGAGAACTGGAAAGAGTACTTGGGATAGATAGGTATCAACGCATTATTTAGGGCTGTAGATATGGCAGGGAAGATTTTGTGAGAGCAAGAGGAATAAGAACTTGCAGGGATTCTTGTACTGAAAGGGGAAAGTGACATACATATTCCTAATACGTCTGTTTACGCCTGTTTGAAGCAAGCTCACAAACAATGGTAATTCTCACATTATTCTGTCAAAGGCTGGCCTAAATACAGGCTGCCTGAACTTTGAATGGCGTGAACTGTGACTCCCTGCCTGAACTGAATCCCAGCAGCCATTTATACCAGCCTGACCCTGGAATATCTGTCCCTGAAAGGGATCTTTGTGAGATGCCTATGTATTATATACCACTGACTCTTGACGATTTAGTTATGTAACTTGCTGTTTCCTTGTATGTAGCACGTTTGAGAACTCCACAAACCCAAGTGACTAAAAATGTCAGGATATAATGTACTCTTTCAAAGAAAGGTATGCAGCCCTGGTACTCCTGAGGCTATACATCACAAACCACACAGCACAACACTAATTTAGCCTTTATATTATAATTTAGTTTCATGTTTCCTTCCCCAGCTGGGTAAGTGAATCCTAAAATAGATCTTTATAGAAAAAACACTGGAATTAACTTTCATCAGTACTTTTATGAGGTACCTGGGTCACTAATATTGCGAACTGTGGAAAACACCTCACATGATGTGTGACTGAATACCTTCTCCAATAATCATTCAGGTTAATTTCTTGATTGATGTCCTGCATTTCACTTAGCCTCTTGAATGAGCAAGTCACATAGCTTCTGTCTTTTCTACTGGAAGAGCATCCATAGCTAACAGTGATGAGGAGGGGGGTGGATATGAAGGAGAAAAGGTTACAGAAGAGTTTGTTGCTGCTGCAAGAAAATTGCTTGTCTTCTAACTTCAGCACTTTTTTTTTCTGTACAAGAGAGAACAAAGGCAGAAGCACTCGTTGTTAGGAGTTCCAGAGAGAGCCCCTAAGTGGTCAGGAATGAAAGACAGTCAAGGGAACAGACAGTGGCAGAAAACACATTGAGTAGTACAGAAATATTTAGACTCATGCAGTGTTGTCTTCTACAGAAATGTAACTAATTTGGTAATTAACTAAGCTTTTATAATGCATGGTCTTAAAATAGGGCCCTGGGTCAAACACAGGTGCTGAGGTCCTACCTAGCCAGTAGGTAGGAATTTTTTCCTTTTGTGAGACATGGAAAGACAGCACTAGTTGCAGTGGTACTGATCTCTCAACATTACTGGGTGAAGCATTCCCCTGCTTCAGTCTGGTCATAAATGCATAATTGCCCAGTCAGCCCAATGTCATCACTTCCCACGTCTTACAGCTTTGTCATCACAAAGTCTAGATCTTTGTTCTCTGCCAGTCAACACAACTGCAGAAAAAGAGGAAGATTATTTCTATTACAGTATCTCACTATTCAGAAACATGTGTTTCCTCTTGTTTAAATTGCAGCATATGCCAGCATAATTACATAAGGCTGCATCAGCTGTGTAATGTGACATGAAGTGACAAAATGTCTCATGCAATGTGCTGCATCATCCAGGAAATATGAAGAACTTTAGTCAGGAAAACAAGTAATTCTCAAGCAGAACATTAATCCAACACAGCCTATGCATCATTTTCAATAAAACTGTCATTCCCTCTTCATGTGGTCCATTCCAGCAAAAAAATAACTACTATAACCAGTAGCTTTTTCCCCAGTCATGATCTGGACTTTACTCTGTTGTTCACACTGAGTAGTCTCCTCATTCACAGGGCAACATCCCCCAAATCTGATATTATATTGGACAAGTGGATCCCAGCAGTATATTAGTAACATGTCATTTGTTATGTCACATACATATCTACCCCAAATGCTCTTTTGTTTTTACATCCAGGGCTATATATAGCCATGGTATGGGTGAATGAGGCACTCAGCTTCTGTTGAATTCTTTGGGACTTTGTGCCCTTCCTCATATTTAATGCAGGGACAGGATTTTATTTTATGTTGCAATACTGCAAAATTTATATAAATTCCATGCTGTGCATTTTGCTAGAACTCGACAAATTACATTTCCCAAACCTACAGAAAAGGGATGCAGGCACATATTGGCATGAGAAGTTGTTTGTCAGATCCATGACTATTTTTCCTCCTTTAGAACTAGATATGCAAAACAAATTCCAGAACTAAAATGATCCTGAGCATCCTTACATTTATCACTTATTTTCCTTCTCTAAAATCTAACAAGTTCCAGCAGTGAATGTTTAACATTTCATCATGTTTTCTATTCAAAAGCAGCAGAGAAATTTCTGTTCTTTTTCACATAGCAAAGACCATAGCTGGCACACCCAGTTCTGCTTTTTTTTCCAAGGAGAATATAATTCTTCTCCTTGCCAAGTGGGAATATTTTCTTTTGCACCATGCCAGAAATGGATAGAAAACTTCTTCTATATGAAAATGTCTTTCTCGTCTCACTGCCATTTTTGAAGTGGAGCAGCCACATCATTTCAAATCTCCTCATTAAGCAGCACCCTCCCTACAAAGCATGCATTTGTTTGGAAACCGTTTTACAAGCTGAAAACTTCACACTGTGCTATCCTTGTAGTTTGCTTCATCAATGTGTTGCCCTTTTTTTCTACTACTAGTACTACTCTCTGCTTTTTATTTAGTGTCTGCACATTGCTTGACACTGAAGAGTTCAGGTTGCAGAAGTCTGTATGGCACAGGCATGCAGATGGGCAGGTCAGATAGTGCTAGTCCTGCATCTTGTCATGTCAGTTTTTGTTAACAGCTTGTATGATGAAGTCCTACTCAGTGTTTGTCACCATTTCCAAAAAACATGAATGCAGGAGGAATGTAAGCTTTCTCAAAGATAGGGCTAGAGCTCAAAATTATTCCAAGAAACAGGTGAGGTCATTTGAAGTCAATGTGGAAAAAGTCAGCAAAGAGAACTGCAAGGGCCTACAGTTAAACAAATGAAATGCACAAGCTTGAAACATGTAATAAATGGTTGGTCAGCAGTTTAATGATAAAGGATCTGGAGTTATGAAGGTTTGAAATTAAACATGATGTCATTAAATGCTGCATTTCTTATTTTTCTACTACAAATAGCCAGCTCAGCACAAGTCTTAGAACTTAAAACTTAGAACTGTTGGTCATCAGCTGGTATGGATGTCCACTGTGACAACTACCAGAAGAAAAATAGGCTTAAGTTAGAGCATGGCTTAAGTTAGAGTAGAAAAGGGTATTTAAATATGGTAGTGAAGCACAGTGACAAAGATTGGTATAGTGAATGGTTTTCTTTGAAAAAGTTAATTATCTGTCAGGTTACCCATCAACTTGCATGATCCCTGGAGGGTTTTTTCCCTAGGATTTACCTCCTCCAGCTAGGGAAATTTATTTCTGTGTGAGCTGCAATTTTGAGGGCATGCTTTGGCAAAACCAGTGGTTCGCAATTGAGCTTAAGATAGAGCAAAGAGATGGTGCAGAACCCTGTGGCTTCTGTCTTTATTTAGCACGCATGGGAACTTCATTTTCCCCTATTTGGAAACTCCAGCTATTACAGTGTGATCCTCTACTCCCTGCATATTAATGAGGCATGGTCTAAGAAGGAAGGAGAGCATTACTAAAAATGCAGGTGATCAGGAAATCAAGTCTTAAAAGTAACTGAACAATATCCTGCAATATCACCTGTGATAGCAGCTCTCAGTGGCTTCATTAGCCCAAAGCATGACGGTTCATGCTCCCATCTGGCAGCACTGTTCACTAGATGCAAGGTGCTTCACCCATTCCTCTGAGCCATTCATTCCTGAGCAATTACCCTGTTGTGGGAAAGCATACAGAAGCAGCTAGCAAGGAGTAGCTGGCACACTGTGAATGCACACCCTAATTTACTTTGCAGCGGCACAGTTGCTCCCACCTCTAATCCCACAATATATATATATTTTAAAAAGTACAAGCAAATATCAAATGCTCTTGAAATGTACTTGCCCAGAGAACCTGTGGATACCCCATCCCTGGCAGTGTTTAAGGCCAGGTTGGATGGAGCTCTGAGCAACGTGGTCTAGTCAAAATTTCCCTGTCCATGGCAGGCAGTTGGAATGAGACAATCTTTAAGGTCCCTTCCAAACCAACCCATTCTGTGATGCCATACAAGAGCAAGTTATTCAGTGATATCAATTAATCTTATATTTGGGGTCGTTAATGGAATTTGTTCCTTTTGATGTGTTGAACTGAGAGTTCTGACACGGAAGTTCCTAGGTGTAGGATAAATAAATACCACCAAGTCCAGTATTTCATTGCTAAAGTTTGTCCCCTAATAAGCAAAGAAACTATCGTTTTCAAATATATTTGAAAATATAAAAATCAGTAAAAATAAAATCCTCTGACAGGTCAAAAAATCACAGTTCTGACACAGAATTTAAAATATTGATTTTTATTTCTAGGCCTTTTCCTCATCACATGAACAGCATTTTCATGAATGAAACACTGAGTACTAGACTGTGTCAAATTCTTTCCTCTTGTCCTACCTTACACACACAATTTGTTTTCCTTCCTATGTAGAAACCATTTGTTGGAGCAGAATATTTTTTTCAAAAAGGAAGTGTAATAGCCTAGCTGTGGTGTAAGTCCACTTGGTTTATTCCAAGGCATATAATGATGCATCTCTGTCCTCACTAGTATGTTGCATACTGGTTTTGCTTTCGGAGGAGGTTTGTAGAGAGAGCCCTTGGCAGCATGGCCTGGATACTGGAGGTCTCCAGGCACTTCCCATGGGCATACTGAGCCATCACAGTGCTCAGAGGCAGGACAGTCTCTTCCCACTGCCCACCACTCACCACAGGATGCACACTGTCTGTCTTGAGGACCCTCCTTGGTTACAGCTCCAGCTGCAAGGGGTTGTGAAGGATGACATATTCCAGAAGCACTCGTGCCACCAGGAATAAAAGTGCTACATGGATCTAAGTCACAGACGTGACTTAGCTCTGATAGCTGTGAACCACTTGACCAATCGCCCTTTAGACAGACTCTTTTCATTGTCTAAGGCCCAAATAAAGGAGTCATAAATTTTTTTTGCCAATGACAGACTTCTGTCTGTTTCAGAAATTCTCAGATAAATCTAGACATATATGTAATAATAATAAGAAAGCAGACACTGAAACTCCTCCCTCCTCTGAGCAGCACTATGTAGTTACACGGCGTGGCAACATACTGCAGGGACACAGCTCTGAGCTTACTCATTTGAATCTCAATATCCCGCAGAAGAAGAGAAGGACAAACGCAGGGGGAAATTAATTCCGACAAGTAAAAGCTACACAAGATAGTTCATTACTTTTGGAAAGGTCCTGGCCATTACATTATGCCACATTGGTATGGCAGAGGACATTTCCTGAGGCTATCTTTTCTTCAGACTCCTCTGAAAAGATATCACTGTTTATGATGGCTGGGATGAAGAAACTAAAAGTAGATAGTTGGGCATATTGGGCATAATGGACCAGGCACAAATCTAAGGGTACGAACACATGCATACTCTTCAGGGAGATGTAAGATAATACAGACAACAGAAAATTTGGGTCAGATAATATTCACTGCAAAAGAACTGAACACAAACACTCAATGCTTCCTGTTTCTTCTGTGAATTGAAGGTCATTTTGCTTTCTGCTCCCTGTAACATCAATTTCCTAGGAAACATGGCTCCTTAAGACTCTCCAGGGTCTTAAAGACCCCAAGGCAACATTCTGGATTCAAAGGCCAAAGTAAAGGATTGATATGTAGGCAAAACCTATGTTCTGATTTCATCCGTCTGCTAATCATCCCATTGCTGTTTTAAGAATCATTCCCTCTATATCACTTTCCAGATCAAAAACTGATTGTTTTAAAAAAGAACCAGTGTCTCTTTTGTGAGCACCTTCACAAAAGACAGAACATTTTAATTTTGATGAAAGCCAAAATTTTTAGCAGAGCCTATTTCAAGAATCTGCTCTCCCGAGACTGCTGAGAAGAGATGAAAAACGAAAAAGTGTTAACAAATTTCTGAACTGTAAACATACTTGTTTGCTCCAGTCACTTGCAGCCAGCAATATATCTGGTAATGCAGTGAACCCCAAATTTTCCTAATACCAAGAAATCCCAAATACAAACCCCGGCTGTGCGACAGACAAGCCATGCAATCCTGGGTGTCTCTCTGGCCCTCTCAGCCTCATTTTCCTTGTCTGTGAAATGAAAGCAGTGATCTTTGTAATGTGAGTAGGATTGCATAAAATGTTGCTCATGTAAGACTGAAAGTTCCTTGATTGTGATTATTAATTCAAGGTTTCTTATTCTTGTTCACTTTTGGAAGGTTTACCTAGAGCTTTTCAATACAGCAGATAGCCAGGACGATTCAGAGAATTAGTAAGCAAGCATGTTTGAGTACAAGAAGAATGTGTGTAGACAAGAGAAAAAGGAAGTTGGGAGTGTAAGAAGGACAGTTTCAAGGACAGGTTAACAGAGCAAGATGTATAGATAATACGATTCAATTTTCAAGCAAAAATGTAAATCATTAACAGAAATAGGAAAAGGGGACTCTGCCTCAGAGTTCCAAGCCATTTTGAAATTAATATTTCTGCCAGACTTACAGTCCTTACCTTACAAACAGGTATTTACTTTCAGTAGCTCTAAGAAGAGGTTTCCAGGTAAAAATGACAGAAATAATTATGAAGTGTAAAATTAGAGAATGCAGTTTAACTTCTCTGAATATGAATGCAGCCTAGGAGCATCTGAAAGCATAGCATGACGTGACAACATTCTCATATGATGTTGCTGACCAGTCATCTCTCAAATTTCCAAGAAGAGAGTAATGTTTTCAGGAAACTGTAATTAATCAGAGGGAGAAGAAAAGGGGCATAAAAAAGCAGTCTAATTGAGAACCAGAACTCTCTGTTATCCATTAATCATTACAGGGAGTTCTGATTCACCTCTTAGCTTCTTGATGTGAACTGACTACTTGAAAATACAAATGTATGTTGTGCTTAGTTTGGACCTCTTCTAAAAACCTGGTGGAAACTGCATTATATTTTAACACTGCCAAATGATTTCTGATAAAGGATGAAGCAGTTGCTTTTCCTCTAATTTTGTAGTGATAGATCACTTGTAGATAATGTAGATAACCACCAACTTTTTACACCAGGTTCATTTTTGAAGAAAGATGAATTCACAGGTGTTCCATGTTTGCAAAACAAATACAAAAAGAAAAAGAAAAATGAGTTGATAAAAAAGTTACTAACGTTTTTTAACACGTAAGTCCTTTGCCCCTTCTACCATAGATTTAAGCCATCACTAGGGAAAAATGGAAAAATGTAAAGTTAATCTGCAACTGGTAAAGAGATTAAAGGAAGGAACCCTTTACTTTCCAGTGCTGCATGCAGCACTGACTCTGCTTTTAAAATAATCTGTAAAATTCTCTACCTTGCAGCAAAGGAAAATAATTTAACTGATTCTTGTCCACTGTTACCACAATCTGCTGTGGTTTTTTTTTCCTTCCCCAGTGAATGGGCAGCACAAACATTAGTTACTGTGAATAAATAAAGCAATTGTATCCAGAAGCATGGCTCTTTTTAGCACTACTCTTTTAATTTTAACTTAGAATAGTGGTATGATCCGTTTTCTCCATGGACCCACCCAACTTGCCACCTGATTGAGCCTGCAAGAGAGCTGAATCCGTGGGAAAAACATCCCACATCCGTCTAAAGCACCAGGTGGCCTGACTTGTTTTAACAATGTTCTTACTCTTCCTTACTGAACACTCTCATCCTATGCCAAAAGAGTGTGAGTCTGAAAGCTCCGATTCTCTTTTTGAGGGGCTTGTGTAACTTCAGCTGAAGATACTGGGTTTTATGGGTTTGAAGTGCTATTCAAGACTAAGCCAGTCTTGTGGCCTGTCAGAGTTGTGTATAATAAATTTGGTATTTTTGCTTCTGCCACTGATCTTGTAGGTCTTTGCGCAGTATAATAGTTTAATAATAAAAAGCTGCACTAGAGAAAAATCATCTGGTTCTATTGTTAAAGCTCAAGAAATGGCTATCTGCTTCGTAAAGGCTCTGTGCTGGAAGATCCAGGCCTATGTTTTGTTTGGAGTCAAACCTCCTCTTTAGATCATTTACCTTCTTCAGAAGAATAAGTCCCCTACTGACTGTTCTTCCTGGGCTAAAATCAACTCTTCTGAACTGTTCCCATATGAGGGAGGCTTTCCACTCATCCCATAACAGATATTCTCCAGAGCTACTTTCTTCATCAGACCTTTATCTCCCAAATCACATTCAAGTATCATTTCCACAGCTGGTTTCTTTGGTCTTTTACTAGAAGAAAGAGACCAGAAAGCAGCACCTCATATCAGTAAATGCTTATAAACAATCTCAGCGTGGAGAGTTGGAGTTATTACATGATGTACTGGTAACAACATGTTCATTAGCTTAGGAAGATTAAGCTGTTTTTCTGACTCCTAAGGGCAGTCCTGGGGAGTCGTAGAGCCCATGACAACAGAGAAACAAAACAGCTGAAGGAGAAACTTGGACTGACTGATGTTGTTTAGGACAAAACTGAGAAAATCACCATGCAGTGATAACTTTCCATTGTAAAACTTTTCTTAAAGGGCAGGGAGCTATAAATTCCACAATTCCAGACTCTCTTTCCTTGACCCTGTAAATTAATTAAATTAATATTGGTCCTGTTCAAGTGGAAAGAAACATGGTAATCAAAGGGGAAGATATGCATGGAAAGAAGAGAAGATCTGTAGACTCATGATATCTTTGATCTCTGGACCCATGTTTTGTTTTGTTTTCCAAGTTCAGGGATTTGGGAAGAAAGAAGGTTTTAAGTTGAAGCAAACAAACTTATTTTTTGGGATGTTTCCTAAACTTGGCAACATAACATTTCTAGATTGAAGATACCAAGTAAGGAAATCTCAAATTTGCTAAAAACTCTACCCATCTGGAAAGCACTGTACCCTGCACAGAAATGAGCACATTTGCAATGGCACAAACAAAAACTGTTTTATGTTTTTTACTACTTGAAATTAATTATGATGCATATTTTCCAAGGACTTTGAACTTAAGCTGTCATGTGATTCAACTAAAATCTATATTTAGAAATGCCTTAGTTACTCAATGCTACCTGTATAGATATTAAAGATGGTGTAAAGATTGTGCTGAAGGTATGAGGAAGGCAGTGAATGGCCACATCAAGAATTTTTAAGCTCAGCATTCAATCTAGTCCAAATATACTAGCGTAACATTTTTTGGTTTTGTGCAATCCATAGATTTGATCCCTAAACATCCTTAAGTTTTGTAACTGTCGTTGGCGTCACTGGTTCACGGAGCTTGTCAGAGCACTTAATTAATGTGAGTTCAATACGCATTTCAGGCACATCAATTTTTCCTGGAAAAGTACTTGTGTCAGAGATGTTGAAACTCATAAAGATGAGCAACTGCCTGCTACCGTGGAGATGCATAAGATTTCCAGCTTGCTATTTCCTGCATTATCTAGGGAAAACTCTGTAAAACATCATGTGTTCTGGAGTTTATGTATTTGCAAATTAACTTTACTCCTGAATTCAGTCTTACCTTAGGAACAGTATGACATTATTTCTGTTCATCATGGGCTAATACATTATATCCTTCCTGAAATGTCCTTCGCTTTGGTAATGAAATGTAAAGCACTGAAGTGCCTGTCACTACAAGGATGCATTTATATTAAATAATTCTATTCATGGAAATCCAATTATTATTGGTCCTTTCAGTAGAAAGCCTGGCATGTTATTTGGCTAGAGAAATGAACCTTTTTTACTCATAGAGTTTCACAGAATTTCAATTAAAAAAAAAAATCATTCTTCAGTAATGGTAAATTTTACCCTTATACTTCTTTTATTTGTCTAACTTTAAATCTTGTGCTGCAACTAAGAAACTGAAAAGCAACAAAATGACAGGAAATGATCAAATAAAGAAACAATGCTTAAAATACAACTTGACTGTACCAATTTAATTTAGGGTAGAAGGGAAAAAACCCCACACCATGGAAAATACCAAATCATTATTAAAATATCCAGAGAAGGCAAATCTCTCTGACCCATGCAAATGGAGAGAAATCACACTGATGGTTATCACTGCACATACCTTCCCAGCATGACACCAAGTAGCAGGAGAGCTGCTGGGGATTCACCAAACGGGACACCCAGCACTGACACATCACCATGGGGAAGGCCTGCAGGGAGCACGCACATGCCAGTGCTCTCAAAGGAGCACCAGCCACCACCCTTCCCTAAGGAGTCCTGGCTTCAGTCACCATCTGCATATGGGCTGGGAGGTGAAAAGCACCCCCTGAGCAGCCTTTACACTAAGACAAACCTGGGCTGCATTCTTCTGCTGCTTTTTAGTGTTATTTCTAGTAATGAAACCAATAAAAAATGGTGTAGCCAACAATATCTATATTTCACCAACAAGGCCCATATTTCACTAGGAAATTTCTGCTACCCAGCACTATTCTGGAAATGCTAGAAAGATATCAACAGAGCAAAAATAGCCAGCAAGGTAGAGTTTAAAATTAATTAAGACAAGAAAACCAAAGAAGAAGCCCTTGATGTCCAGCTGCAATACTAGTGGGAGAGGCAAAAATCACAGACAGGTATAAGCCAGCACTGAAGGAAATTACATTAAGTGTTTGACAAATTTCCACCATATGCAGTAAACCTAATGACAAGCAGAAATCAAAGCAAATGCAGTGCTAGAATAAAAGTGAGAATTTTCTTTCCAAATACGTCTTGGAGATTCAATTGCAGGGACTGGAGTTCTGCCAGAGTGTTGGGCAGGAAACCAGGTGTCTCATAAAACCACTTCCTCCAAAAGTCCGGGACAGCAGCCAGTAAGGCTCTGTTATCAGTGAGGAGAGACAAAGCTTGCTCATTCATACCAGAGTCTGAAAAAAAGTGTTACGAATACTTAGACTCTGCATGTGTGATAAGTACACAGGTACTCCTGTGCCTACAAACCTAGCCAGCAGACACCATCCTGGATAAATAAACAAAAGGAGGTAGAAAGAGCTCCTTTTCCCTGTTTTTGTGTCTTTGTGCTTTGAGATACTTCACAAATCAGGAAGCTGTAGACCTTGTTTTTTAAGCACTTAGTCACCAGGCCCTGGACTTCAAAGCTTTCTCTTTTTGATCTGTCAATATTTATTTTCTTAACTCTCGTTAATGACAGCCTATAGGTAAAGACCCTGGGAATGGAAGGCATATTTGAAGTCGTTACAGGAAAACAGCAAGGAACAGTGTGTGTTTAAATAGAAGTACTAGCACATCTTCCTCTTAGATTCTGTCTTTAACTGATGGAATCACATTTCACTAAAAAAACTTGGTGTCCCAGGTGACATTACTTCAAATATTCTTTTCTTTTTTTCAGCAGAGTGTTGCAATAGCTACATCCCAAAAGGTCTATATAGATTTGGCAAAACTGATAGGGCATGTGGCAATGTGGATGCACACTTAACATTTCTGGGTGGAGTATTTTATATTGTACACAACTTGGAACATGCTGGACAAGAGCAAGGCTCACTCATCACCCATTTGGTGGAGGAATGAGGTAGAGGTGAAGTGAAAGATACCTAAGTGGGAATTTATGGGGAACACAGTTAAAAAGATTTTCATTTCCCATAGGAGTGAGTTTGTTCTAAAGGGCTAAAGGTGACATTGAGGTTTTAAGTGCAAAGAGAATTTGCATTAATGACAAAATAAAATAAATTCACCTGTAGATGGATGCAACAGTTCCTGGGTCTGTGGCTTTCTAAAGGAAAGGACAAAGTCAGCTCATCCAGAAGAGCCTGAGAACTCACACTAACTCATAAAACAAAAGATAGTTTTCAGATGTTACCTTTAGCACAAAATTCTGTAATGCTGAAAGTCCTGTAAAATACCTGAAATGCCTCTGTGTCCTGAAGTTCCCTGCCTCACTAGACAATGGTATGTTTTCATTTGCATTAGCTAAAAAGAGGTTACGACCAGAGGCTGCATTAAAGTTTGGATTAATTTCCACCTCTTTTCTTTCATCTCTGAAACTCTGGACTGCAGAGATATTTCAAAACAATTTCCTTCACAAATGTAGCTTTTTGCTCTTAATTTTTTATAAGCTCATATACTACAGATTTATCTCATTTAACTATATGTGTTTTCTTGCTTCTTAGAACTTTCAGTCTGACAGGCAACTTGGATCCACAAGCTGTTTAAAAATCTTGCAGTCTGCTTGGAAGAGAAGTTTCCAAGCATCTTACAGGCAGGTTTAGGTAGACTGTGCTGAACCTGTGCAAAATCACCCATCTCAGCACAGATATTACCTTTATGTTACCTGGATGTACTAATTTCATAAATTATGACCAAAAAAACCCCTCAGACAAAACTTCCACTAGTCACTTGCACACTGACTTGACTCACAAAGCCACATCTCTATGTGGTCTCTGCTCAACAGTCTCTGCATTCTGGTACAGAGTGTTCAACAAAGCCATCAGCCTTTCCCAGTTCAATTAGCTCCTAAGGAAAGGCTTAATCAAATTAACACTGCAGACTTCAGCTTTCTCAGAGCACTCAGAAAAGGTGTTTTGTAAGAACCAAAAGAGATTGAGATAAGAGGCGATTGCATGCATCAGTCTCACTAACTGGTACAAAGGGATCATAAAACCAGTCTTTCTGTACTTCATGCGTCCCTGCTGCCATGAGCTCACTCCCACTGCTCTGGCACATGACACTCCCAGAAATGCTCCTTCATCCAGCAGGATAAGGGCAGCTATATAGCACTCACTGAGTAACTTGGATGAAACAAAAAGGTGAACTTTTGTCATGCCAAGCACAGTATTTCAAAGTATTCACAGCCACATGGGTCTTGGGAGGAGCTCCACAACCTGCATGATAAACTGATGGTAGAACAAGCAGAGACCCCCTTCCCAGGCTATTCCTGGGTCACCACCAGTACTTTTGGTGCAGGAAGAGCTCAGGAGATTGCTCTAGATAAGAAAATACCCAGCAAAAGATGTAATTCCCTCTGTAATACCTGCTATTTCAGCATTGTCATGATTTAGACTCAAAATGTTTGTGTGTCCCATACTTAGAGGAGTGTAGACTCAGAATATTGCTTTAGAACAAACATCTATGTGTCTAGACCACTTCTTGGGCATTTTTCATACTCTGCAGACAACACACTCAGGTCCTGCAATTACACGGCCATATTTACACACCAATATGTGTACCTGCTGTCATCTTTATTACAGAGAGAATCTGAGTTTCTAGCACCACAAATTCATAAATCCCTGGAATAATCTTTTGTATGTTCTTTTTATCAAAGCTTTCAGAATGAAAAAAGTTTTGCACAAACACATTAACTTCAGTTAGGAAAGCAGAATGTTTCTTTCAATCAGAACATAATATAAAATTTGACTGAAAAATATCAAGAGAAAATGGGTCTTCACAATACCTAATCCTTTCTTCTTTGACAATAGACAGATGTAGTAGTACACATGCCTTTATGCAGGCACATAGACTGCTTTAGAAGATCCCAACTCACTTGTTTTTTTATTTGGAAACCTAACCGAATGAGCAGTTGTCTCTGCAAAAGTAGTATGAAAGGACCAAATAGTGAGTTTTGGTCCAGGTCTTCAGTTCAGCAGTAGCAATGAATGAATAGGTTAATGTCATCATGGCTTATTTCTTTAAAATTTATGTGTTCCCTGCATAAGCAACATCTCTTTCATAATAATGAAAAATAAAAAAATTGTAATTTTCATCTCTCTTAAAATTGTAGAGGAATGAAGGTTTTTATTTGGCAAGAAATATTACGACCTTAGTCAAGTGAATTATGTCACCAGCTTGAAGGTAATACCTTTCTTGTGAACCATGTCACAGCATTAAAAAATTGGTTCTTTTCAAAAGCAAGTAAGAAGAAACCTAAGAGAAGTATTTGCAGTCACAAGTATGGCATTTTGTACATGCAGAAGTGCAGTCAAGCATTTTTATTTCTATTTATTTGAGTTATTGAGATCCTGCAAAAAAGTATAATCTAAACACAGCTAAAAAAATATACAATTAATTAAAAGATCTCTCTGTTTCATAGTTCATACGGCTTTTCTCAAACTTCATTTGCAATATATCTGTTCCCATTAACAGATGCAGAAAGCCTATGGATAGCACTGTTAAAATATTTTAACAGTGCATCCTTCTTGTTTTTGTTTTACATACCTAACTGAAAAAGCAATAACACCCAGAAAATAAATTGGTTAAAAAATTATTAAGTCAAGGAAATGTTTGCAGGCATTGACTGTTGAGTCTTCAGTGTCTCTTCAAGATCTCCTGTTCACTCACCACATAGCAATATCCTGTTCTCAAAACCTTTGTGGGCGAGTGTTAACATCAAGAACTATCACACTTACTGAGAACTTAAGGGGAAATTTTTCATTAGCTAGTGCAAATAATAGCAGCTGAAACTATTTTTTTCAGCTGTTTTATATATGGAAGGAAAATTAAATGTATTTTTAATGCAAAATTTGGAAGCCTCACAGAAGAAGAACAAAGCATGTTGCAAGTGAAGGAAATGAGATATAGCTGAAAAGACCAAAAAAACTAGTCATGTAGCAGAAGTCACTTCCTCCTGAATTGGTGGTGAGAAGGTATCCTGTACTTTGACAGAGGAGAAGGGAGTCCCATATGGAACTGTGCACCAGTGTACAGCAGATTCTTTCTGACAGACCCACACCAGTCCCTCCTTAGCCTACTCAGGGTATCCATCCTCAATGCCTAGTGTGTCCACTCAGGCACAAAGCAAAACACTCAAGTACAAATTTTGAGTTCTTCAATCTGAGTGAAAAAGGGCCATTAAAATTACCAAATGGCTCTTCTATGTATGCATGTTGACAGTTCTGCCCCTCAGCTGTCATACCCCTGACACCTCTTTGACAGACAAAAATACCTGATTTATTCTAGGGTCTATGGCCAAGAAAGGAACCTATGGATAGAACACCATACTTAAGCTGGGGAGGTTTTACATCAGATGTTGGAAAAAATTTCTCCATAGAAAGGACTCTCAATTATTGGAATAGGCTGCTCAGAGAAGTGGTGGAGTCACCATCCCTGGAAGTGTTCAAAAAACATGTGTTATATGGAATGTGAGGGCATGGTTTAATGGTGAACATGGTGGTCATGCTAGGTTGATGGTTGGACTAGATGGTTTTAAAGATTTTTTTCCAACCTTAATGATTCTAGGATTCAGTGACCCTCCAAGATCAGTGACATTTTGTGGAGGAGTCAGCATCAGTTGAGAACTTAGTGATCCTATGCATTTCTACAGACAAGATTTACTGTTTCTGGTGCATCTACAATATGTATAGGACAGCCTTTAAAATTAACAGCAATCTGTCAATCTGAAAAGAGAGTTTTGGCTTCATTCCAGAAGCAGGCTGGATTGATTTGCAGCATCTGGATTTTTAGGAGTTGTTTGGTGCCAGAAGAACAAAGATGAGCTATACTGCAAATGTTTGTTGGCTTTTGCAGCCTGGAGCCTGTGATAAAGCAGAGATTTATTTTTCGTTTTTAGTTCAGTCGCAGCTGATTCATACAACCCTCAGCTTGTTGAAGAGGAATAAAAATTCCAATGAAGTCAATGAATCCATGCAGATTCACTCCTGAGAAGGTAAATTAATTTTCCCTAATCTTTTTTGTGTATTCCTTAGGGTGTACGTAACTGAACGTCAGTGATCACAATCTTTAAAGAAGAGACTAAAAACCTAGCTAACAATATGACAATCTGCCACTAGTGCAGGTGTGCAACCCTTCAGTCACCAAGGACTAGTTCACACAGCTGTCACTAGTGTATCTCCATCTTAGTGACATCTGGGCTGCCAAGACTGAAACACTCAGGACAGGGACACAAGTTCCTGCACATTGCAGATTCTCTTCTTTCTTGTGGTCCTAACAGAAGTTACTGTCATTAATTGCATGCAGTGGAACCTGATGTGGATGAAAATTGAGGTGCCCCATGTGCTTTCAGGGTACCCTCAGGGTTGAAGCCATGGGTAGGGATATGTGAGAGATAAGCATCTTACTGCAGCAATTTTCTTCTCCAGAGCTCAGTCAGCTCCTACAGAGAATAAAGCTGCTTTTCCATCCAGTCACTTCAACAGAAAAAAATCTAAAGCACTATGTTTCTACCATATTTCACAGTCTTATCAAACAGCTCTTACACAAACTAGTAGGAGTTTGACAATCACACAGTAGTCATTGATGTACAGGAAAGATTTGCTGTATGGAAAAGGTCTAAACATGACTCCTTAAACACTATTGAAACAGTATGTTTCAGTATATTCCCATTCATTCAGGTAGTAATGAGTGAAAGGTCTTGATAAAAGACTTAATCTATGTCAAGGAAATTTTGCAACAGCAGAAATCGCAAGTGTCATTTCACTTTTGAATATATTTTACAAGAAGCTGACTAGAATTACTCTTAACTGACAGTTGAAATGAGGATCAGAACCAGCAATAACACAACCTGGTATACAAAGTTTGCAGAAGAGCTTATTTTAGTGATAAACTTCTCAGACACAGGAGGTGATAAAAATAATTTCAGTTATGTGTCTCTGCATCTTAGGAGGTAAATTTCAGAGTCCCCCTGAGTCTACAGACTCTTATGTTTCTTTTATTCATTTGTTATACTTCAGATCTCTTAATTGAATCCCTTAGACGCACCACTGAACTTTTCTGCCACTCTCTTAACAATAGGATATTTATGATTGTTAACATTCAGATTTTTTTTATTAAGTACTTACTCTAACATCACATTTAATTTTCCTTAAGGAAACTATTCCCATTGAAGTAAATGGTACAATTCCAGAGTGAGTAGCATCATTCCCAAACTGCTGTTCTGATGCCATTTTTATTTTTGAATGTTAAATGGACATGTTTTTTACACGCCAGATATAAAAGCAATACCCTCATTATCTAAGTTTAGCTTAATTTAGCTGTGAAACTGCTATAAAGAAAACACCATCTCTATTCATGCTGTATCCTTTTCAATAATGTCTACTGAAAAGAAATGAAATTACCTCTCCCCTCTCTCCTTCCATTCAGTACAACGTAGTGTCATTATTTCAACCTACATAAAGATTTTTAGTCAGCTTCTTAGATACAACTTTCTATTTCTGAAATATCTATCTTGCTGTGGTCAGCTTTTCATTTCTGTGAGCTATTAGGTGCCTGGACAAGGGTTTTGGGTCTGGGACTGTCAGTCCTCACCTGATCACACTGAGATGCGTATGTGCCCTGCACACCTGGATGGGTGGAGAGTCAAGGTGCTCTGCCTGCAGCAGGGATGTTTTACCCATTCTCATGAGTAGCATAGGGTCACCTGCAGACTGTGGATTGCAACCTGAATTTTCTGAGCATGTGAGACATCACCATCAATGCAGGCCTGAGGGGTTAAATAGCACCTCATATCTCTTCACTTGTTTTCCTCCAGGTGGTTTTCCTTTAGTTTGTGCAGTTTCTTTGTCGGCTTTCCAGTGTCTTTGGGAAGGAAAATGTACAGACTAGGAGTATTGCTTCAACTCCTCTACTTTATGGTTTCATTCAAGCTGACTAGATTTGGATTACCTATTAGTCAGACAAATTAAGCTCCAAGGCTTTGACCCAGACCTGCTGTCAAATGACAAGGTCACAAAGCATGAAGTGAAAATATCATGGTCATAACACAGGATACCTCTCGGGGAGGTACACAGGAATAAAATCCTGATTTAGATGGCCAGGCAACCAGCAGGCATCCAACACATTTTTATCTCCTTCCTCTCTAATAAGATAATAAAATATTTTAACTTCTCCAGATATTGTGTTGGCAACTACCTTCAAACAATACTTTGGAAATAGAGTAGGATGGGGAACCTCAGAAAAGCTATAAGGGCCAACTCATATTTTATTAAGGAAAGAGAAATATTGCTCATATTGAAGTGTTGAACTATTTAGACTACCATCAGGTACCAGAGATTATATTTTTCCTAACTGGGTCACAGCATGATCTGTCAGACACTTGTAAAGCCTAAATGTGTTGCAAATGATGACCTGCTTGTACTGCACAACAGGCATAAATAATTCTCCTGAGCCATTTCATAACAGACCAGGTACTGCCTTAACAGAAATCACCCCTCTGAGAAACTGATCTTTTCCATTTGTGCTCATTTCCCCCAGTGACCTAGTTATGGAGTAGAACAGCACTTTTCCAAACTATGCTGAGTTTTCTGAACTAGCAATATGAGTACTTCTGAAGACATCCACAGAAATTGCAAGACGGCATGAGAGATGGGCTGTGCCAGAGCATAAGGCAGTATCCCACCTGACATGCCTGGTTTTGGTGCCAGCCCACCTGACAGCTGCATTTCATCAACGGTGGCAGCCACCCCAAAAACTCACCCTGGAGAATGCAAGCAGGCAGAGCCCAGCCCTCCCACCCCCAGAAAACAGAAGCACAAAAGATTTGCCAGAAAGTGGTTCCAGGCTCTGCAGTTACAACTGTTGCACCAGGAATGGCTTTCAGAATCGAGTGCTGGAGATGCTGTAATACCAACTAAGGCAGAGCCATACCTGTATTTTAGATAATGAGCATACACACAATGACCATTAAACCCTTGCAAGAGCAGGAAAATCTCTTGACTGTGTGGCAGAACTTCATTTCATGTCAGATGGCAGCCTTCCACTGGTTTGAGAGATGCTTTACAAGTTATGCAAGGTGTAGGTATGGTCTTATACCCCTGCAGCAGCTTTTTTCTGTCCCTCCTCAATGCTGGTGCTATATGCAGTGGAAATTTAAATTGAAAACAAGAAGTAAATGTTCCTCTTGAAAAAATGTTAATGGCTACCAGAAAACAGCATTTGTCTCCTAGTTTTCTGAGAAATTCACTGATCTCTCTTACCTTTTTTTCACAGAAGGTGCTTACTAATTTTACATGTATTTCCAAATTGGTAACTCTATCCATTACCCATATGCCAAGCATCGGACTGCAGCAGCTGGTTGGAAAACAGTTTAATCTCTTTTAGACAGCTTAAAATCCATGTCTGATAATTATATAAAGGTAAAGCCAGGCTAGACATCATCAAAATGTTAACTTCAAGGCAAATGGGATGTCAGATGCCATCAAGAACTCAAGTTTCCAGGACACACTCCAAGGAAATCATTGGTTTGTTTGATGTCATTCCATACCAGAGCATATTGGTACTAGGAGACTTCACGTGGAATCTGGGGCCCCTCCAAAGCGCTTCCTGGAAAAAGCTGTGCTGCTTCTCAAGCTGATAAGAATATTGTACAACATTTGCAGTGATTAATGGATTGATCACAAAGTCAGTGTGGTCTGGCAGGAGAGAGCCAGAGACCACACAAAGATGGAAGGAGGACTGCTGCTATTGCAGGAGGCCCAGACTGAAGGGCTGAATACTATCAAAATGCTTGCTCCTTGGGCTGCTAAAGTAATTACTCCATTTCAAAAGCAGTGTCCACAGTGAAACTGACCTATATGATCTATATCTTCTCTATTTGTTACAAGCCACACTCAGCCTGATAGACAAAAAGAGTCTATTCCGGTTTCTCCTTATGGTGGCACCTAGCAGCAGCAGCTTCAGAAGGGTGTGCAAGAATTCCCACAACCCATAGTCTGATAGCACATTCCTTATAGTAAAACTTTTCAGCATCAAGCACCTTACAGGATTTATTTTTCCATGACAAGCCATGTCTCTGTGTGTGTTTTCCCATTCTTCTCGCTCAAACTCTCTCTCCAGTCTATCCAAAACTAAACAGATAAAATATATATTTTTCACTCATCTTTGAATCTACAGATTCTCACTTTGTCTCCTTTCCACTTGTAAAAATCTAAAATTTTGCATAGTGTAATTCTCCTGTTCCCTGTTACAATATTTCACACTGTGCCTGTATTTCATGCTGTTATTAAAGGCAACTGAATTTTCTAGTAGCACAGCTGCATGCCTAGTAGCATGGCTCTAAGGTTTTGAGACATAAAGAAGTGCCCTTGCCAGGAATGGAAGCAGAAAATTAAAATCTTGAAAAGTTCATGAACAGATACTGTGGAAAATACACCTAACTAGAGTAACTAAAAATTAAAAGTAAAATCCTATTTTTTTATTCACAAAACGTTTTATTTTTGACATTTGAACTTTTAATTATGTCTTAAGAAAGTTTTCAAAACAGATCATCTATAAAGTGTAAAAACCATATGCTTTAAAAGGCTTTTAACCAAAAAACCCCCCAAAATAACCAACAAAAACAAAACCAAAAACAAACCTATCAAAACAACAATCCCAAAACCCCATTTTAAACACACAGATTTTAACAAATCTGTCCTTGAAAGCAATTTCATTTCCCTGAAAGGGCCCTCTCTAGTAAAAAGAAAATTAAAAAAAAGGTCAAGATTTCTTTTTTTTCATGTTTATCAAACTTGGCTCTCCCTCCTTCATCTTGGCAAGATACTAATGGCTTCAGAAATACTTAGCCTTTCCTGTTTGCAAATGTTACAGCTATCATTTTATCTATGCTTTTAGGGCATTCTAAGCCAGTCTGGCTTAACTTTGTGCCGATGGATGCTGCCTATTCTGTTGAAACTTGTGTCCTCCATCCCTGCTTTATGATTTGCCTGCAGTTGCTGTGGCTGAAATTTAGGTTGGAAGGCTCTTTGCTGAGCCTTACTCTTTGGGATTAACCCAGCCTCAGTGAAGGAGCTGCACAGGCTTGCCACGGCCACCACCTTCTCACTCACCTGACAGTGTTAATGAGGACGCAGCCCACTTGTTTCACAGCCTTTAGTAAATCTGTGTCGGGTGTTGTGTGTAAAGTGTTGATGCTTCCCCTCAGAGCTATAAAATAGCAAAATATTTTTCCTATAGTTAATAACAAATATAACTGACTTTTTGATGATTCCTTGAACTGTATTGTTATATTCCACTGGATAACTTCCAAACTTATTGTGGAATTGTAAATTCCTTTCCATCTCAAGAATTCACACTTCCTTTTTTCTCCATTTAAATATATGTTTCAGGAAACAAGTTTCCTATAGCTCCTTTTAGCCTGCATCCAGCCCATTAATTCCATAGATTTAAGTCCTCCAAGTTCTCAGTTACCTACCTGGACTTCCCCAAACTCCTACAAGAGCTATGATGCAAACTAACATTGATAGAAAAAGAGAGCATTAACCGTGTCAGCTATAAGTGGTAACCATGCTATTTGGTCTTTCAGAGTCTCAAAGCTTTTAAGTTTTGAGTGGATTGTGTGCTGATGATTCACAAGATACTTTGGATTTCACAGCCCTGACGGGCTGCTGGGAAGGGTATGAGTGAGCTTGGTTATCTTTAGGGGAGATAACTTGGAGCTGCAGGAAGGCCAGGCCTGGGGCTGGTGCTCAGCCCTGCCATCCCCATGCAGAAGATATTGCACAGCATGACTCAGTCCAACCCTCTTTTTCTACAGTGTATGCTGCTGTTATATCTCCTGCCTCATGTGATCCTGATGCAATTCCAATTACATCACCCACATCATGTAACAACTCAGCAAAATGACTGAAGATAAGAGTAAATAGAACTAAAATGAAAAAATCAGATTTCCATGTTTAGTCATCCATAAGGAACTTTTGAGACTAACTTAAAATTTACCAGGACAACTTTCTTGTGCAAGCCAGTCTATATGATTGCTTTGCAATCATAAGTACACCCAGCTATTAACCTCCACTCCTACTCACATATTTTTTGGCCTGCGTTCTTTGGTTTTCAGTTTACATTTATCTGAGGGGAAGTTAGAAAGATGAGTGGTTTAGGATTAAGCCGCTATGCTGCAGCAGAACTGACTGTATTCAGAACTAAACTCGAATGATCTGCCATGGGAAGTAGATCAGGTTAGGGCTCTCCCTAGATCACAGAGTCAAAGTACTTAATGAAAAGTCCTTGCAGCATAGATAAACTCTTTTTAAGAATGTGCGTATTCTTGTCAGTTTAGTCTTTTTTTAGTTTTTGGTTACAAACCCCAGGACAGTAACATAAATGGACCTCTTTACATAACTTGACCTAGGACTGGGCTTGAATACAAGTCAAATCAGGAAGGGCAAACTTGCTACATGAATTAAATCCATCTCAAAACCACAAGATCTAGATGTCCTACATAAAATATTGACCTCATTTTACTCATAACACCAAGGCCATGTATTTCAAAGCAATTAACTGCACCAATAAAATTCATAGGCTTTGATGAGAGAGGTTGTTCAGTGTATGACAGCTTAGTCCAAACTCTTCCTGTTTGCTGCATCTCATGCTGCAATTGCCCCTAAGATAAATTATCTTGCTTATTTAATATACGTATCTCATTACTTCACCTGAGGTAAAGACGGAAACTTTTCATGTGCACTAGACCACACCTACCACAACGTCCCTTTGGCTGCAAGGGATGCAATAGCTTGTAAATAAATTGTAGCCATCTCCAAGACTTCAAGCATGCTTATTGAGTTGACAGGAAATGCATCTTTAGCACAGCTTTACTTGACAATAGTCTTCATGGGGCTAATTAACTATTTCCACTAGAAATAACAGCTCCCTTGCAAATTTTCTAATTAAATCTACAGCTGCTTGGAACAACATTAGCACAGCAAAGACTTCCTCTAAGCAAGCCTTCTGGGAGCCTTCCAGTGACCTTACCCTAGCTGTCAGCTGAACCAAGGACTAGGTAACACATTATGCAATTCAGAAGGAATCCTCATAGCTGCTCACAAGGAAAGAGAAGCCCCGTTGAGGGTAAGAGTCAGGGTGAAAACACTTGAAGTTCCTTGCTGCTTAATAGAACATCTTCTATAATTTTCCTAAGGAAAAAAAGAGAGATGCAGGAAAAAACCCATCAGACTTGGAATGGACAGGAACTTAATGGTTTTGCACACAGAAGCTGAGATTCAAATTCAGCATAAAAAAACATGACCCTGCTCACTCTGATCTCCCAGTTCCTGAGCAAGAGCCAGAGGTGACGGGAACTGTTTCAGGTGGAGAATGTCTTGGAAAAACAGACTAAGTCTGTCTCAACATTTTGTCCTCTAATAAAGGAAAAAAAAAATCTGTACATCTGTCTTAGCCTAGTGCAAACTTTCAGAAGTGATGGTCTGAAAGCCTGTGAAAGATTGACCTCTGCTTTTATCAAACACTTTTAATCACTAAATCTGCAAATCCTATAGTGTTTTGGTGACTTGGGGATACATCAACTTCTCATATGTTAAGCCCACATTTCATACTTTTTTCTGTATGTGCTTTTTGTTGAAACGTAGCGATAACGTGGCAATGTAAGTATTAATAGCTGTATCTAGAGGTATAGCAAAATTTCTGGGTTAATCTGGTTCATTCTGGTTCATCAAGACAAGAGTAGCTGAAAACTTATTAATGAGCAAATCTGCTATTCACAGCTCTGAGAACACAACCAGTTATACATATTGTCTGATTTATGTCTTTCTATAAGAATACATAAACCAGTAAACCATTTTGCTG
>VWZV01006928.1:3240-99198 GCA_013397155.1 Irena cyanogastra | reverse complement strand
CTGCAGTCAGTAGGGAACCTCTGGCAAATCAACAAGATTGTGGAGTACAAATTCTTGTGATGTCCATATAGTCCCCAAACACAGAAAGAAGGATGATTTAACAGGTAAGTGAAAAACCTCTGAAAAGCCTCTATCTGTTTTACTTTTCTTAGGAGTCATATGGTTGGGAAATTCTTAACACAGAGAGAAAGACTGCAAGTGATGTCAAAAATGTTTCTAGTGCAGGGGGCCACCAATAATGAAGAAACTGTGTGCATGTATCTTTCAATCCACAGCTCAAGTATGCAATTTTGTTTCATTTGTTTCAAAGAAATTAATTCTATGCCAAGGGATCCTGCAGACCATCTCCTCTCTTCTTCCAGGAATAAAGAGATTTTTGACATTCTTAAATACCCCATGCAATTCCTCTCATACTGATAGTAAAACTTTGCTAGCAGTTGTTCCTGTTAATTGTCTCCTACAATTTTAACATGTTTTCTAGCACAAGTAGACCTAAAGAAAAAATATCCTCTTTTGTGAAGTTGGATACACTCTGTCCTTATCTAGTTTCCCTTCAGTCTTTTTTTCTTTTACAGTTTCCAGTTCCGTAATTTTGTCCTCACATGTGTTATTTCTACGTTCTTTACTTTGGATTTTATTAAGATAGTTATCTGTTTCTGGAAGTCCAGTGTCCAAATCAGGACAGCTGTGGGTTGAACACAATGCATCTTAAAACAAACAGATGTGGTCAGATATCTCCATGGGATGTTTACCTTTTATACAACAGGGTGACATTGTCGACTCGTCTTCAGTGTGTGATCTGCTGAAAAAGATAGGACTTTTCCAAAGAATTTTTTGTAACTCGTTTTGCTCATGTGAAATAAATACTAGATTTATTCCATACAACTCCTTCCACAGGTTTGTTGCTGCAGTGCCCTTAATGAATTATTAAGGGCATCTTATTTTTCAAAAATGATATCCAGTTTACCACAATCATATCAAGCTCTAACTGCATCCATAGGTGGAACTCTGGCTCTTCTCGCTGGAGTATCACTTGAACCTGTCCAACATGCTATCCACTCAACTTTAGAAGTGATTCAGAAAAACACTGAGAGAGTGCAAAGCAGGGTGGGCTGCAACAAAATCACACCCTTCTGGTCAACACCACGCAGATAATCAGTACACTTAGAACTTGGCTTCCTAGCTGAGCACTCCCTATGGAGCAATTTTGCCAGGTTCTGTCCCTTCAACTTGTCTATCAGGATGTCACCTGATTGTCAGGCAGTCCTACTGAGAGATCAAGAAAACTGACTGCTGTGCACAGAGCCTGACATGCTGCCAGGGCAGAAAATTAGACAGATTTGAAATCGTTTGTCCTGAGAACATTCATTTTGTCTGTGGTTCATCCCCGTATTTATCTTCTTGGTATTTCAGTCTGAGTATTTGTTCCAGTCCTTTTCTAGGAATTGAAATTGTAGTCAGAGCCGATAACGTCAGTCTCCTCTTCATTTGTGTTTTCTTTAAAGCTCTGGACTATCATTACCTGTTAGAGTCCCCTGCCTTCTGCAATAAGGACAGACATTCCTGAAGGGGCGGCTTGGGGCTGGGCACAGCCAGTCCTCCAGGTTCAAGTCAGGTCCAGACAAACTGGAAATCTCTGCCTTAGCTAAGTATTTTCTGTTTGAGTCTGTCCTCAACTCTTACTTCTCTACTGCTGAGTCAGCTGGCTTTTCTGGTAAAGAGTAAACCATAACAAGAATCAGACTTTTTAGCCTTGTCAGCACCATCTAGCTTTTCCTTTCCACCCCAGTGATGGATTACAACTTCTCTCACTCTGCCTCGATAGTGTTATAAGGCAGTGTTGCCCTTGTAGAAGACTGCTCAGTACTCTCACCTTAGTCCATGCTTGACCATCTTCAATTCATTCCCAACTCTTCATGTTTTTCCCTAATACCTATTCTTAGTAGCCCGAACATTTGCATCTCTTCTATCTCCAATTTCATAGTAAAGATTTAGATTTATTTACTTGCTACAATTTCCAGCCTCCCAAACTGCCACAGGATGAATCAACATTATATTTGTCATATGGGATTACTAACTCTCACTAGCATTTTAATTTTTGCCTTTAAATAAATTTTCTATGTGATCATTCCTGGCTTTCCAGAAGCCTGCTGGCTTTTCATTATTTTCCTGCCTCCCCCACAAGTCAGTCTTTTGCCAAACATTCTAACGCTAAATATTAGTATGTTGTGTTCTTTGATAGTTCCTCCCTCTCAACTGAAATTCCATGTGAAAAAGACCTTTCTTTTTGGGTACTTTTCCCATCTTTCACATCAAGTAGTCCTCAGACATAAAATATAGTTAATCTCTCCCATCTTTCACATCAAGTAGTCCTCAGACATAAAATGTAGTTAATCTCTGCTTGATATACTTTGGTCAATTGTTTCTTCTCCCTCCCACATCAGCCTTCCCTTACCCTACACCACACAGAAGACATAACAGCATCTCACCATGCAAAAATCTTCCCATTAACTTCAAAACCATATTAGTCCCAGAGAGCCAAACTAGCCTTGTGGCATTTTTTTCATCATACATACCTACTGATCCGAATTGGGACGGTGAACCAGAGTGTAAGAGGGAAGCTGTCTGACACTACCAAAGTCTGTGCATCTCACAAAAGTGCTAAAAAAATATATTTCATCTTCTGATGTGGTTAGGGACTTTAAAGCTGTGCCTTCTGACTGACTGTGTCTCTAAAGCATAAGTCAATTGAAAACAGGCCTGATGCTCCAAAGTGAGTGCTCATTTGCAAACCTCAGCCCAGCTGAAGTGGATTGTGCTTTTTTAGGAGACTGATAGATAAACAGACATCAAACACAGCCTGAGAACAGTTCTGGTGCACTTCTGAAAAGAAGCAAATTGATATTTTCTGCCTCTCTGCAAATGGGGAATTTAAAGTTTCAAGACTAGAAATTGCAAATTCTAGTTGCAGTTTGCAATTGTAAATGTGGTAAGACTTCAAGGAATATATACATGTAATTTTTCTTCAGTATAGAAAGGAGTGGGGTTTTTGCTAGCAAGGAGAAGTTTAACTTTTTTTTCTGTTTGTGTATTTTCATACTAACAAAAAAAAAATACAGCCTGCCATTTCTATTTTCCACTAATACTTGTCTGCACATGTGCTAAAATTACCATCTAAATAAAATACCACAAGTGTTCCTCACAAGAAAAATCAGTGTAGTTGTCAGGAGCAGTGAACTTTATGAGCTTATTATAAATGCAAAAAAAAAAAATTATTTCTTGTCACCTCCTTCAGATTTGCAAGAGGGCCTATTCATTACTTGCTCACACCACAAATTGGGTTTTATTAGATAACTACTTTCATGTCCTTATGTTAGTTATATTTAATTTATATGCACCCATTTCCTGAATAATATTTTTTAAAGGCTTGATTTTTAGCCATTCCTCTTTGGACTATAGAAAAATAAGCAGACTGAGCAAAATACCAAGGCCCTGCAAGATGTTAGTTTGTCTAAATAGCTGACTCTTTTATCTGAATATCAAAGCAATGTTTTGCCAGTGTCCCCTCAGAGAGGTAGAAAATTGTATCTCCGAAAGTGCCAAGTTCAGAGCCTTTCTATTCCTGGGAAGCAGGTGGTCCAGCATCCCTGGAAACTGAGTGGAAAATACCTGTCCACACCTCAGCAGAAATTCTGCTGTTGAACTGAAGCACTTAACAGCTTTGACGGCTGCCTCAGAAAGGGAGCGAAGGGGCGGCTTGTCTCTGGAAGGCATCAGCCCGGCTGGCTGCGCCGCGTGGGTAACACGTGGCAGGCTTGTCCTCAGCACTGCCATCTGCCATCATGCAGCAACAGGGGAATTTGGGCAATTAATGGATGAACACTTCCCTTAAAGGTTCCTGTAGTGCTTTTTTCTTCTCTAGCCAAAGTAAGTTTATTAACTCCAGCAACCTGGCCATGTGCCAGTTTGGAAACTATCCTGTCATCTGACTTGTGTTTTCCCTGCACAGTCAACTGTGTGCAGAAAACTTCTTCATTTTGTGGTCTAGACCCTGACTCTGGAAAGATTTCTGTCTGTTCAGATGCTGATATTGCACCTGGGATTAATGAGGTAAATAAAGTGTGGTACAACTGCAAAGGCCCACAAGGGCTGATTTCCTAAAGCACCTAAACCGCGTTCCCTTTAGCAGTCATAGTGGTCATCTTTTGTCCTAGGAAGTACTGCATTTTGTTGCTGGATAAATGGACCCCTTGGCAATAATTCTGAAAAGCATCCCCTCAAATCAAGAGCAGCGTCACCTTTATCTTTGACGATGGTAGTACTAAACATACTCTGCCATGCTTACGCTGACTACGCATTCTTCAACATTTTACATGTAATAGTGAATGTGTTGTCTTCTCTTAATACAACAATCCCAATTAATTAAACTGAATGCATGTCAGTTTAGAGAGCTGTTACTTTTTGACAGTGTCAGTTTGATTTTACATTTGAAGCTTGTTGGAACTTCTGTAATCCTGCTATTTATTACAAATAATCTGCTTCAGAGATTACATTCAACAAAACCTATTATGGTGAAACAGGGTGATTTCACCTTAGGTTAGATTAGATTAGATAAAATTTTCAGAAGAAATTCTCTACTGTGGTGTTGGTGAGGCACTGGCACACACAGAGAAGTTGTGAATGTCCCATCCCTGGAGGTCCCTTCCCCTGGGTCCCATCCCCGTGTCCCTTCCTATGGCAGTGGGGTTGGAACTAAATGATCATTAAAGTATCTTTCAACCCAAACTATTCTGTGATTCTGTCTGATTTTTTTTTTTTTTTACTGACTGCACAGAGAAGCAAGACAATACTGTTTTTTCAAACTCTCATTTCAAACTGTCAAGAAATAGACATAATGGTTTGCCATGCACACACCTATGGTACAGTGCCAAGAGGGAGGCAATCTACCTTCTTTCCCTTCCACAGCACATGGCCATGGCAAATGCTGCTCCACTCAGGAAAAGACACAGAAACAAAAACAGAGAGAAGGAAGGTTTAGAGAAGGAAACACCACTGCAGGTTGCAGAAATAAATAAAAACTGATTTTTATTTGATCTTGTTTATCTCAAAGTTCCTGAAACCGAATGCCAGGATGAGTACACAGAGTGCTGTCCAGCTGGCCTGGACAATCTGCCAGCACACTCCCCTCTGAAGGGCATGCTGCCACCCTGTCCCGCTGCCACCCTGTTCCTTCAAGCCTCCTACTCAAGGAGTACCAGCAATGTGCCTGTGAATACGTGGTACAAAGGATTGTCATTTGAACTCCAGGTGAAATCACCCAGCTCCTTCAAACATTCCAGTATAAGTAATAAAGGTGTTTGGCTGCAGATCATAGTGCTTAGTGAAGGGAAAACCTTTTGGACAACTATCACCTAATCACAAAGTGAAGTCTATGGTCTGCCGATAGGGGGTTTTATGGTTTACAGGGGGTTTTATGGTTGAAAATAGCATGTTTATATTTCAAGTGCTTAAAATTGTTTGCTTTCTTTAAATTAACCTTCCACATGAAAGTAAAACTAATAGGATTTACTTTTACTATGGCATAGTCCTAGTTCAAATAAGCACTAAATTGCAGTCAGTACATGGAGCTGCCATTCGTCACATGCCTGTGATCATCACATGCGGGGAAGGCACAAGAATGTATGCAGAGACACAGGATTACATTTCCATGCCAAAAACTCAGCTTGCAACTGGGCATCCTAGGAGTGATGTTGTGAACTCTGTGCTTTCCCCGTCTCACTGCAGCTCCAGATGTGGGGCACCCAGAGCAACCAGGGCAGACATTCCCAAGCTTCCAGCACGATAAGCCAGTAATGAGTATGGGGATTTAGAGGCACATATCTAAGGTGTTCCTGTGGGTCTGTATGATCACTTGCCATCAGGGCAAGGGAATCACCATGAAATCAGTGCCACAGGACACAGACATCTTGCAGGCAAAAGAGAATGCATACATAGACTTTTTTAATGCTGTAAGCTAATAAAATACTACTTAGACTTACACTTCACAGCAAAATACCCAATCTTTTGACAGAAAATCCAGCATTATTCTTTTTCCTCAACTTAGAAATCCACAAGAAAGAAAGATTCTGACAGGTGCAGATTTCACACATGTCAAAGGCACAAGCCCTGCTCTTACAGATGGATTGCACAGAAATACGCCTTTTGTTAAAAGACAGAAAATTAAAGGAACATTTAATCATGCTCTGACAGGCTTCTTAGCCCAAGGCTAATACCCTGAGTCCTGTAATAATTCCTGAACTCATACACTGGCTTACAGCAGGTGGCCACAGAAGTCTCAGGCAGTGGAAGTGCATTAATTGTGAGGCCAACTCTGTAGTTTAATAATAAGAAACATGTTAATATTACTCCTTGCCATAAAAGCAATAATAAGCAATGCAAGCACACACTCATAATTATTTTCAATTACTGTGCAAATAGTCCCTTAGCAGCTCACTCTGAAATTTTTAAGTGCTAAGCCATCAGCTATTCTTCATCTTTATAAAATAAATCAGATCTAGAAATCTTTTTGGAATGAATATTTATTGGAAGCAGTAGTTCCAAGAACTTCCAAGGACAAAGATTAGTCATTTTAGAGATGATCAAGATTTGGTTAAAGCTGCTCTTCCCAAACTTTTAGAGTGGTTGGATCTTTGAACACTTTCAAAAATCTGATTCTTAGTCTGACTTTAGACATCATAAGTATGATTAAGTCTATCTTTGTCTCCTCCTTCGAAATTTGCCTCTCACAACCCTATAGATTAGCTTTTATTCTCAGGAGTTGTCTTAGAAATCTTTATTTAGAATGTTTTAGAAACAGTACATAATTTCAGGAACATGGAAATCCTCATTCAAAAGAAAAATAAAAGAAGAAAAGAAAAGGGAAAAAAAAAGAAACTTGAAAGACACCTCCTACATGGGTTAAGTAAATACTCATGAACATTAAAAATGAAAAAAAAAAAATAGGCCTTACATGCTTTCTAAAAGCTAAAAATACCACTGCTTCCCTTTGCAAGGACTTATTAAGAAATATTTGCATGACCCTAAATTATCTGAAGTTCCTAGTGTATAGCAGACAGCCACATCTGCCACGTTATATAATTTCATTTAAGCACCTTGCGAACATAATAAAAATGAAGACTCAGAACCTTCAGGTTTCATTCATACTCCTCTGCACAGTACATCAGCAGTGATTTTAGCCATGGTATCAGGAAAAGAAATCCTGTACCTTAAACTTCATGACCTAGAGTCAAGTGTGTAGGCTCCAAACTTCCAAAGGTTTTATTTCAAATTACTGCGTGCCCACACTTTGAATACAGCCCTCATTTACTGCAGCAGACATCAGCTAGTAGCTGTGTCACATTTACATTAGAGGGGCTTTTTCTGATACCTGCATGGCAGAAATCCTTGCAGATAACACGGAAACGGATTAGTTTGGTGTTTTGATTTCCCTAAATGCCCACGAAGTCAGAGGCAGTGGATTGCCAGGTCTGAGATTTCCCCTACATCTTTTCTTTCCCTCAGCCCTACACAGAATTTTTTTTCAGCACCCCCTGGTGCTTTGAATCAGAAATAACACCTCTCCTGGATTCCTCTTTCCAGCCGTGAATTCCAGAGCAGCCTTTTTATGGGAAGACTTCGGCGGCAATTTCTGACCAGATGGAAAGCCGAAGTAGGGTAGGGTAGAGCAGGCAGCTGCTGCTCCCTGTACCTGCAGGTCTGCAAGCATCAGGTTGCAGGCCCCATCGATCACATCAGACTTTTTCCTGTTTCCTGACACTTCAAATGGGCCACTCTGTATTTGACACAAAACATCAAACATGGCAGGTGAGTTTCCCCAAGCCACTCTCTTTGATGACATCCTCTGAATGTTTTCTGGCTCTATGTCCCCAAAAAGAATTCCTTTTTACCAGCATTCAAAGAAAAGTTTACATTAACGTTTGGAGTCTAAATATTTCTACTACCTTTTTTCCTGGCGTGGGCATTTGGGGGATTGTTTGTTTGTTTGCTTGTTTGTTTGTTTGTCTGTTTGTTTGTTTTTTAGGCTTAAAGGGTCAAGACCAAAAGTGAATTAAGATGACACTAGCAATTTTTCCCTTGTGCTGGCCCGATCTAAATGCTCTGAGTGCTCCCAAGGAAATCCGTGCAAGCACTAGGTCTGGGAACTTAAACAGAAAAAATTCCAGGCTCATCTGGAGTTCGTCTCTTGGTCTGGTCTGTAACCACTTGTTTTCCTTCCTTAACATCACTGCCTATTAGAGGAAAAAGTTGTGTGTGAAGAGTCTGGAGGAAGACGTCAGCTGATTTCAAAGCAGTTACGACAGCCTGCGTGTCTAATTCAGGTGCTTTCCCTGTGTTGCACAAGCACTCGTAGCAATCTGACCCTCAGTGTCCTGCAAAGTCAGGAAGCTTTGCAAGAGAGGCCAAACAGGAATGGCAATATGCCCAAATGCCCATGTTTATAGAAGCCCTGGAGAACTGTTGACCAAGTGCACATGACTCCAAAAGCTGGCTCACTGGCCATCCTGCCTCCTCCTCAGGGGAAACAGCGTGCAGCAGGGCAGGCTCATACAAACAGAGATGGTGTCTGCACTCCATATGCAAAATGTGACTGTGCAAATGACATTTTCCATGCCTTTCTTGTTATTTCCTGAAGGAGCCACATAGCTAGCAAGGCAAGAGGCTTCTCTTCATTCAGGGCAGAAGGAGAATGCTGTGAGCCCATTAGGTTTGCACTGCCTGTGATGTGGCACCACTAAAATGGATGAGCAGTGACAGCACTGTACAAGGTATTTTTAAAGTTATTTCCGACCTTATGGCCTGGCTAGTGATAAAAGCACAGCCTCATTGAGTGACAGCCAACAAACTATTGCTGCTCCCATCATGCCATGAGCAGGGAGACAGCTGGCAGCACCTAAGATGGTGAAACAGCACATAAGGCTGGCATGTGGCAGTCATCACTGTTCTTGTCCTGGCCTGGCAAAGCTCTGTATCTGCCTTACTCATATCCACATTTCTGTCTGATGTGGGCCACTCCCTTCTTGCAAACATAAATGGTCTGAGCTGAGGTATCACTTGTCATGCAGGTGAAACCCAGTAAAATCCTTGCAGAAATATTTGCTGTCACTTTGACAACTGAGACCAAGCAGATCAGAAGGAAGAAATGTATTTCCATCTTCATCAAAATTATTAAAATCAGGTCCTCATTTAGCCATCTGCATAGACAAGCAGAGTCTAGCCCTGATAGTTCATTAGAGAGAAATCTTATGAACAGTGAAGACTACAGTGAAGACCCCCCAAATCGAGGGGAGGGCTGAACACAATATGTTTCTGTGTGCCCCCTAGGAGCTGTTATTTTAAGTTTTGTAATGTTTCTTTCAGAGTCTCAGGAGGCACTGTATATCTGCAGCTGATCTCATACTGGGAAAAGGCATAAAAGGCATTAAACAAGCCAAGAAGTGGCAAGTGTAACTCCTTGAAAAAAAATAGTTCTTTATCTAATGTAACAGGTATCTTAATGAAAAATATGTATGTTTTGAATCTCATAAAATAGAATATTTCACGATATAGTAGGTGCACCCATACACCAGGATTTTATTTACTTTGCAGATTAATAAGTAGTAAGTAATAAGTTCCCAAATCAAACACCAACATGAACCAGCCATGTAGAGTTCAAAAGGCAGCAAGTCTCCTCAGAAGTCACCAGTGAGGTTAATTAAAATGCAGCAGCACTAATATGGAGCATCATGTCCCCTCGGTCCTCTCACAGGGAGACCCAATGCACCTTGCAAATCCCAAGGCCAGAGAAGATTCCATCAGTTCCTGGGCAGCCCCTGGATTTTGCAGTGGGGATATACACTGGCCACTGCAGACAGAGTGCCCCTGCTGCCACAGCTCCTGCCCCATGCAGGGCTGAGTTAGCAAAATTCCCTCTTGCTCATGCCCTGCAATGATGCCCTGACACTGGATTCAATGGCCATGCCCCAGTCCATAGCGATGAGAAGAACTGCTTTTCTCGGCTGAAGTCCAAACAAGGTAAATGTAGTTGTCACAGCAGCCATCCTGACATGTCTCCGTGCCACTTGTTTCTCTGGAAGTCCCATATTTGGGGGATATTGGAAGTGATAAAATGTGTGCTGCTTTTCTGGGATGTTTACATATGTTGTAATCTAGAAGCAATATAAATGGGAGGAATCAAAAGCCAGTGAGCTCTCAAATATGTGCATGTTGCATGCTTGTCTTCTGACTCCCTATACTTCCTCCTTCACCTAGTAGCAATATGCCTTTCATGCAAAAAAAAACCACCATAGCACCAGACCCCACACATCCTCTTGTGTTTCTCTAACTAGCATGTACCAAACGTATGAGTATCTTTCTTTTGAACCAACCATTCAAGAATACTTGTCACCTGCTTTTTTCAGTTGCTTGAAACGAATAAAAGATGATGATATATAGCACCTATAGTTTCTACATACAACTGAGAACCAATAATATCAACTTATTCACTACTATGCTATGAGGAAGAAAACTAAGTATTCCTTCAACATTTAATTTAGGGATTAAAAATTCTTTCAGCGTTATAGAAACAAGGAGCCAAAGGTACTCTCCATGCTAAGGCACCAAGGCAAGTCAGTGGAAACGCATGCAGTAACTCAGATCCAGAAGCAGTGAAGCCTGGGCTTCTTTTCTTCTTTTTGCCCCTTCTCCAGTCAGAATTTCTTCCCTTCTTTACCAATGTGATAACCTTTATAAGGCATCCTGCAAAAGGCTGAGGCAATTTATCATTTCTCAGGCACTGGGTAGGGGCAGACACCCTGTTTTCAGCAAAGCTGGGGTGCCCCTGAGAGTGCAAAGATTTCTTCCTGGGGACAAAAGAGCTGGAACCTCTTTGGAAATGTTATTTACTTTGATACCCACACTTGTCTTTAAAAAAAAAATCCTTTAAGCTATCATTTTCACATCAATCATGCATAATGTTATGCTGACTTAAAATTCATGGTGATTAGTTTGATACTTTTTTCTGGCTGTCCTATTTTCACCTGTTTTAAAAGAAAATGCAAAATGCTGGGTCATAAAACCAAGAAAGTTTAGAGAAGAAGAAAACAACTATTAAACTGTTCATTTTGGGTGTGCCAAAGAAATAATTTCCTGGTTCTACCTCTGCCCCACTCCTCAGTGTTTATTTGCAGGGTAGCTGATAAAGCAGAAATCATCCATTTTGTAACAATGGGGCCTATTGACAGTGGTTGCACCAAATGCAAATGTTGTGTGTATTCCTGGCTCTTCTAACAGGTGGCTAAAGAAAAAATGCCATTAGCATGGAAGAATACTAACAGTATTTGAAACTGGAACAAATGGGTTGATTTTCAAAGGCTAGTCACTTCAGACTTCTTTGTATTCTTCACTGAAATGAAAGATTTTGATCCCTTAGAAAGCCAAACACTCTACTGGAAATTAAATGGTCCTGTTACTTCTATACCCAAGCTACTCTTTCCTGCTGTTAACACATAATTTTGCCAGAAGGTAAGAGGGAGCAGGTATGCTTGAGGATGGGTCACAGACTGCAGATCTTCCACACAGCTTAGGCCCCTGCCTCCTCATAAGCAAAATGAGAAATTCAACAGGTTAAATAATCTGAACCAACACACTTACCCATCTAAAAACATGGTGAAATAAAAAGGCATGACACATGACATTGGCTAATTCTAGCAAATTCTGTAATTTGATGCAACTAACAGAAAAAAAGTATCAGAAGTGTAATAAATCTGAATACCTTTCCTCATAAAAACCAATGTACTTTTGAACAAAACACTTTTCATATTCATAATCAGCACCAAGTTCTGTAGGGCAAGATGGCCATTTTCTTCAGGAATCTCTTAATTGTAAATTGGTATCAACAATCCTATTTCTATCCACTAGACAGCAAATCTGAACTAAAGCAGGGCAGCTTGGCAGCCCTTTCAATCTGTGTATGACCTCAGGAGTGGGGGGAACAGATATTTGCTTGTGACAACGTGGCAAAAAAACTGGAGGAAGGTAAAGCATAAGCAGACACATAAAATGCTAGAAACCATGCTGCATGCACTTTGGGTAGGACATGTAATTAAAGCATTATACACTGTATTTGCTGAGGAGCACAGGACCTCTAAGGTGTGGCAACAAGGCTTATTTTTATTGAGATTACCCTGCTAATGTACATTTAGCAGTTAACATCTTAAATGGTTTCACACCAAATTTTGCAATCTGTAGTTTTTACACTTCTCCTGTAAGTGCACACCAGCCACATCACCAGCACAGCAAAACTGTGACATTCTGCTCCTGGCAATGGGCTCTGGTGAGATACAGTCTAAGGGCAGGTAGGATTTACTATCCCAGTCAGATATGTCATGTACTGGGAGGAAAATAACTGTGTGCATCATGCTACATTTATGATGTTGTCATTCTGTCAGCTTTTCTTTTATCAGAATTGGAAGGTAAGAAGAAAAGCACTGGTGAGGAGTGATGCAGACTGTAGAACGAAAACACACATAAGATCTCAGAGATAAGGTTTCTCAGCTCTGCTTCAAAGCTAACCATTCATTTTTCATGCATGGTACCTGGATAGTAATTGATCACTGGGCAAGATTTTTTTATTACCACCCATTTTAACTTAATAATGTTTCATGTATCCTGATGAAATTTCACAAGACTTTGTGTATTTGTTAACTTACAGCAGAAATCACTGCTGCCAGCTGTTTTCTGCCATCACTTTTGCCAAAATAAATGTGTTGCATTTTGCGACATTCAGATTTGAGGCAAGAGTTCTGAGGAGAATGAAAGTGATTTTGCAAGTAATCATGGGTTGTAAGGTCTTTTATAACTCTCATTCCTACCGTCAGGATACAGGCATTCTGCAAAGGAGTCCCCTCATTATGTTGGCCTCAAAAAGATAAATTGGTTTTTATACTGCTAAGAAACACACTTTGCAAAATTGCATTGTCATAGAAGAAAATAGAGGGAGAGAGAGGGAAAAAAGAACAGCTAGATTTCAAAAGTCAACATTTTCTCAGTGGTGGAGGTAAAATGCTGCGATCATTTGCATTTGAAAGTTATGAAGTATTTACAGTTAGGAAGTATTTAATTAGAAGTGTTATATATTGAAAGTATTTTGTTGGGTTTTGATATATTTTATCATTGTAAATTAGTTTAAAATGTCAAAAATTACTGCACCTGTGACAAGCATTCCTTATGTGCTACCCTTAATGGGAAATGTGAGCATGTGGATGTGCAACATTTGTGCATAAAAAATACAATGCAGACATTATCTAAGTTCAAGTGCATAAGTTGCTAATTTTTTTGTGGCTCTGTGTAAACATGGACATGTTAGACCTTCAAACTCCAGAAGGCACCTTACATACCATGGGTCTTGTTACAGAAACATAGTTACCTAATAATTTTTTAGGCTTTGGCGGTTCTCTGAAATGTCTAAATAGGCTGACAGATGGTGCAAGACCTCTGTGCCCTTCTGGGAGCAACTGGGAGGCCCCCAGACAAGGCTCATTAGCATGTCAGATCGCGCAGGATGACTGCATGGAGGGAATGAAATCCCAGCCTCCCATGTCCACCCGCCAAAAATCCAGCTCTCCCACAACTGGCCTTTTCTCTTATTGACCTCTGATGCCCCCAGTGCATTAAGCCAGAGCTGAAGGACAGACTACTGGCACTACACATTGTGGAGTGTTATTGGAAAGCAGCCATTCCTGAGCTGGAGAGCTTTCTGATCACACTGTATTTACAGGGGAAGTTAGTCCTGGAAGCCTCAATTATGTAAACAAGCTTTTCTAATGAATCTCTTTCTGAGCCAAACCTCTAGATAAGCCCTGAAGTTTAATTTTACCTGTTACACAACTCAGAGTAAAGCTTAAATCCATTAAATTGTCTTGTTATGAACAAGTACTGTTAAACTTTGAAGATGTAACATGTTTAAATCCCTAAGAACAAATCAGGAAACCTTCTGCCTCTGAAGCCTACAGACTGGCAGCTAGCAAGATAATACATCCCTGCTCTCTATATAGTAACAGGCCAGCCAAAAGTGTAATATGTCTTTTATTGCATTAAGGTATGAAGGAATTAAATGAAAAAGGACACTTTATGTCAGCATAGCAAAGGCCCAAGACACAGTTGCTCAAATTGGCTAGAAAAACTAAGCATTTAAAAGGCATCTATTTTCCAAGTATGTGTCTATGGTATGACATGGAAGGAGCATATTTAGCCCTTCTGCAAAAGAGAGTCTGTGTCACCTTGAGAGTCTGAGTCTCTACATGTCACCTTGTAGAGATGGGTGAAAATTTTAACTGCCAGGAGATTACCGGTGGGGTCCAGAGGAACCCTGTTACTACTGTCAGTATTTTAGCATTAAGAGCCTGGATTCCCTAAAACTGGGCTGGAACATGGCTGTACTACAAACACAAAAATAGACCCCTGTTCGTTGAGGAATTCAGCACAATGAACATGCACACTCAGATCCAGCCTGAGCAGCAGACAGACATCTGTCTGTCTCGAACTCAAAGCTATGGTGCTGCCTGCACCCTTAATTCTCAGCAGCCTTTAATATAGGACATAGATCAAGCAACAGGATGTAGTGAGGCTCTCGTTTCATTGTTGCAGGCAACTAGCCTGCTGTGATTCCCATGAACACCTTGATAGGGATGAACCTTTACACCATAAATAATTTGTAAAAGCGTGCCCACCAAGCTTCCTGAAACAACCTCTCATCCAGAGGAACTATATGCTGAGTTAAGATCACTCACATAAATGTGTTTAAATCAGCCTTAGTGAGAGTTTTAAGTGGACAATCCAAGTTTACAAATCTTTGGGCATGACTTAAATAGTTCAACACTGAAGTCTTATCTACTATGACTCCAGTTTCTGATTTCGTCCTCAACAATGATTTTGACAAAATTAGGATGGTGATATCATGCAACCCCAAGAGAAAGTAAGATGCGGCAGGTTTCAGCAGAAGGGTCCAGTCATTCAGGAAACACCAGAACACCACAGAACATCAAACGTCCTCCATGTCACAAAGAAAGTGCCTCAACCACTGCTGCTCCTTGGAGCACTTTTTCTCGAAGGAGAGCTCCTTCCATTTCCCCCTTAGGCATCTGAGAAGGCATTTTTGCCTAAGTTTTGCCCAGGCTGGGCACACTGAACTCCATAGAGCACAGATGAGCCAGACACATGTTAGCCATTTCATCTGTTAGCTAACAGGGCTAGAAAGGCTTTAGTAAGTCTGTAAGGCACCAGGACAGGGATGTGGCGACCAGCACAGCATGGCAAGGTAGTCCACAAACTGCTATTTGATCATACTGTCACATGTCTTATGTGTGTGTGTACAGGCAGGAGAGCACAGGAGAAGAGAGAACAGACAGATAGCCATCAGATAGGTTTACAATAACAAACCAGCTTCGTAATCCCCTTCTCGGATTGCAGCTACCAAATTTCCTACAATCGGGTTCTGACTGTTACACAAGCTGCAAATTCATGCAAATCCTGAGTCACTGTTTGGCAGGGTAGAGTGTTTTGGTGTACCCTGCTGTGGTTAATCACTGCATCTGAAATTCAGTTCTTCTTTGCCTTCTTCAGGAAGGTGTTACAGAAAATAATCATTTAAACACACAGCTCATTAGGAATCTGATGAAACATTAGCAGAGAAAATGTTGCTTTCTGATTGAGTCATTTGCATTGGATGTAATAGTTATTAATTCAAAGGTTTTATTAAAACAAGTAAGTCATTAGATTCATGGCAATGCTGTAGCAGTTGAAAAAAGACTCCTAGCATTGCTGTTTAGATTCAGAACTTCTTTGTGTGAGAGCACAATGGATTCAGCTGTGTTAAATTATCAAAAGTTGGCATAGACACATGAAAATTTCGCTTTCCTACACTTCCAGGACATCACTATTTATTTGATGGAAAACTTAGCCAGGGAGCAAGAAACAAGTATTTCCAGAGGAACCTTTACTCAAATTCACAGACGAAAGAATGAGTAATTTGAATGGGTTGGATATAGCTGGTATGCATATTTGACCTCATCTGCTCTGGTGCTATACTGGTTTTCAAACACAGATAAGAGGGCAGCAACACCTGCTTCAATGTAACCCTAACCTATAGCTGAAACTACAGCCTGGTACTCTCTGTAAACAAATAGGACCTGGTATCTTTTCCTGGAAGTTCTTTATGGTTAGAAGGATAGAACTCAGGCTACCCTTTCCTATGTCTCAATAAGATTTTATCATTAACGTACTTTTAAGAAACAAACATTTTTTATAATAGTATTTGTTTCACCAACATTTTTTCTCAGAAATAGAAAACAGGTACAGCTCAGCTAGGTGTTTGGAAAATAGCATCATCACCAAGGAGCAGAACACAAGTCTATATATTGCTTTTTATTTTCTTAAGTCCCACGGACTTTTTTTATTATAGGAAATTTCTCAATTAACAAAAATCAAACACAAAGGAATACATATAGGACAGCTATCGTAAAGTAGCCTTTTTGCCCACCCAGCATCATTTTAATATCTATCACATGATATTAATATCATATAGTGTTCCTTGTATACTCTCTCATTTCTGTGGTACTTTCCGAGGCAGAAGCCATACAGGACAGAAATTTATTAACTGGCCAATAAGATGTTTCTTGTTATAATTTTCTGAACATTGATGTCCACAGTACACTCTGCAGCTCAAACAGATCCATATTAACATGGGTAACACCTCCACACTCAACATGGCTAGTGAAAGATATCTTCCCTGACCTCACTATCCTACACAAGTTTGAATCCATTTATTCTGTCAGAACATAAACAGATGTAACAGTAGCCCAGTCTCCCCCTGATCTCATGCCAGCTTCATGAACTCCTCAGTCTCTAGACAGGGAGAGAAGCAGTATCTCAGGCCACACCACAAGCCCAGGAACGCATAGGCAAAAGGACCAGTACCCCTGGGGACATGCTGGTCTGGCACTGCACACTCTGGAGGTTCCAGAGGCACTTTCCAGCTGCTGGAATCACCATAAACAGCAGCACACATTTGCAGGCCAGCCTCCCCCACCAACCACATCTCATGGAGATAGTTCTGTTGCAGTTGGAGCTGTGTAAATAGGGAAACATTCTTCCAAATGCTGCATTAACCACTTCATTTTCTATATTAAAATTATCTGGGTGGATAGAGGGGAACTGGCAGTAGAAGAGAGTTGTGCCAAATAAACTTCTGCGTTTAACTGCACTGATACACTATGCTAGGCTAAAGTGATTTTGCTACTATTCCCATATGAAAAGAAAAATCAGGATTTTTGGTCGTATTTTTACCACTCTAGTTTGCAGCATGCTCATTTAAGCTGTTGATCGAGGTGGATTGTGAAGTTACAGTATTCTTTAAAGTCAAAGCAGCTGCACACTTTATCTGATGCTGCTGCAGAGGAGGTAGTGAACAGTACTTGAAAAGGTGTGGAAAGCAGCTAGGAGCAGTGATGTTTTAAATGAAGGCTTCTCCACCTTAAAAACAGCAGAGACACCTGCAGACTAGCTCACTACATTTAAACACTTCATCTAAGGCCATCTGGTTTGAAAACTTCTGCTTAAAATAAAAAAATTTGTTTAAACAGGTTTGATTAATTTAACAACCACATAGCCACAAAGAAGAAAACATGTTTGCAAATGTCTATTTAGAATTGTTACAGAGGCAGGCAAGACCAATCTGAGTAGTAAATAAAGTAAATATCCTCTGATCTCACTAATGAGAGTCAAAAATAGGATACACATTATGTTGCATAACATTTTTCCAATTAAGCTGCTGAGGTCTTTATCAGGATGTCAGTTAGCATGATCTTTCCATTTCTTCCATACATGTGCCCACATATTGGTCTGACCCCACATAGGAAAGAACTACATTTGAAACCCCAGGTGAAATAAATAGAAATGTCATAGCAGAAAGGCTGAATGTAAAGTAAGTGCCAATGATACTGCAAACCTTGGTCCATTGGTAAAAATCATTTTAGAGGACTAATAATTTTTTGCTATTTGTTTCATGACTTTTTGCCTTCCTCCTTTCTTCAGATTTACACTTTTACCACCGGTACAAACAACTCTCTCTGCCAAGCAGTCACCATAATTATGTCACTACCAAATCATTCTTCCTCATGGTTTCCTGGGGTTGCTGTTTAGTGACTCATTGTCACATCATGCCTCAAAGTAATTGAAGTTCTTCCTATCAAACCTACTAAGAATTTTTGGAAAGGTGAATCAGAAGACATCCTCTCCATTACTTAAGTATCCCAATATTTATTTCTCTCATAGATGAGTTATTGTCCCTCTAGTAATGAAATGAATGTAAAGTGAGTATCAAAGATCAGTATCAGTATTATTTGTACAGCAGCAAGTAGCAACCACTTGAGAAGAGAATCAAAATAATTACTCCTCGACTGTTATAATTATTTTTAAAGATCCATGCAACAGTCTTGCAGTGCCACTGAAGAGCTTTTGTCGCACACAACACTGTAAAGACTGTCCCTAGCCCTGCAGGGTTCAGCTAGATCCTCATGGGTATTAGATACTCAGTTTTACACAATCTCAGTGGAAGAAGGTGCAAACTTTGAGAGGACTTAGACTTTTACAGGTCTTTTAAGAACTCTTGAATGCTGTAGGAGGGGAAAGGAGGGTGACAGACAGTGACAGATGGACAGGCAGACAGAGATCTGGAGTAGAGAAAGGTAAATACTGCAATTTGTTTTTCAAATAAAGAAGTCATGCACAGACAGTACAGGTGAAGTGTTCAAAAATTGTTTACATTTTCAACAATTATTTAAACATTCAACAATGTGATGTCAAAAGCTCCATTTTGTTTCAGTGGTCCTCAATTAGACTAGCAGGAGGAATTTTTTAAAAGTCAGCTATGGCCTTATGAAATAGTCCATGGCAGAAATATGAACTGAACCTGGAGTTTGAAGAAGCCCACTAACTATATTCCATTACAAATACCTCGGAGTTTTATCAAGTTGTAGACTGTTTTTTATAGAAAGAAAGCTTCTGTAGGAAAACTTATGACTGCTATTCAGCTTCTTCCTGCCTTGTGTTACTGAGAGAAAGCCAGAGTATCTGTTGCAATGGTTGTGTGTCATCTATATGCAATAGCTTATCCAATAAGAACATCATTACAATATTAATACTTGTGGCTTTGCAGGGACAGTTTGTTCTGTTAAACAATTTACTTCAAATGCAAAATCTATTCCAAATGTGGCTACAATTTTGTAAATAACACTGCTACTGTTATGTAATTGTGTGTGATTTAATACCTACACACAAACAAAATCAGCAGTGGAGTTTACGGTTTCAATTCCACTGATACCTTTGTTGTTGCATTAGAGCAGCCTACAGTCTTCAGGTCTTTCTCAACTCAATTTAAAATTTCTAATGTTATTCAGCTTCATGATTTTCCATGCTGATATCCACTAACATTATGTCAGAAAACAAAAAACCTTGTTACAGTGTCATCCCTTGCACATTCTGTCTAAGTTCATCAGAGATAGATTCATCTTGGTTTGAAGATTTAGCATGATAATGAATGTCTCTTCAAAATACTGCGAGGACTAATAATGTCACCAAAAAGCACCAGAACTGTATTTTGACAGAGCAACCATGTAAAATTTGTGAAGGTAAGAGGGCATATACGAAATTAACCTCACCTCTGGAGCAAAACATCCTGAAGAAATACAAAGCACTCACTGAAGGCCAAGACATTCATTACAAGCTGAACAGTGTGCACTGACTTCAGCCATCGTTGCCCTTGTCTTGGACCTGCAAGAGCACTTCTGCTTGCCCAAGTCTCCTTGGGGTGCTGTGCAGTGTCTGTAAGCTCAAAACCAGTTTTTCCACAGCTCTCTGTCCGAAATCACAAGAAATTACATCACAGTCCAGTAGAGCATTTTTTGCAGCATGATGGAGGGATCTGGAGAACAAATATCCCACCAGAAAAGTTTAAGAGTAGAACAAAAAACTGAATCAAACGAAGAGCAAGACAAATTGACACTGCAGACACATGAAATGAGTGAAGAGATTCCTTGGCACGAAACCAGAACTTTAGCTACCAAAGTCTCCACTGGAAAGCATTCTGATTGATAACATGTCGTCATGCGTCAGTCTTCAGTGCTAAAGGAACACAGCTCAGAGCTTCATAAAATTCTTCATTATCAATTAATGTAAAACTATGAATCTGTCCATTATTCCACCTCACTTCTGACAAAATGGTGTGAAACGCACTACATCAGGAATCTGTAGAGATAGTGTCTCTTCAGATACATCTGTTAATGATCCACAGATGAAGGGATAGTTGCACCACTCATTCCAAGAAAACATTTACACAGACAGTCAAGGAGCCATTTTAAGACTCATGAACACCCACTGTTCGCTTCTAAGGCACCCAATATTAGAAAGCTTATATTGAGAAACTTAGTGGAAGTTCATAACATCTGTCTTTTAGATCTCTAATTAGGTACCTATGTCAGCAGCTACAACCCGTTAGACAGGCAGTGGAGAAGTGCCTACCTTAACACAGAAGTATCAGTACTATGTTAGGTCAGAATTTTATGTAGCAGAATATCCTCTTCCCACTTGTGGTCATTATTTTATTAAGGATGGTCATGAGTACCACAGAACATGGACATCCCAGATCCTAGCACAAACTCATCATAGAGTTCCATTACTGTCCCTGCCCCAGCAGGAAAGCTCACCGTTCTCTGCCTCCCCTGCATGGTTACCACCCTTCAGCTTATTTTTTATCTGTGCTTTCCCTTGTACATTTAGACTGTTTATCTAGTGTGTTTCAAAGAGCTTGCTGAAGGAATTTTGCCAAAAACCTTTCAGAAATCTGGGTAGTTTGTATCAAAAGGTCTCTCATAGCTAACATGTTTTGGCAAATCACTTCAAAGAACACATAGGTTATTGAGGTAGGACTTCCCTTCGCACATTAGTATTAACTCTTTGCAAACACATCATATTTGTCTCTGTTCACTTTTTCCATTCTTTTCTTACAATTTCTACCAGTTTTTCTACTATGCATATTATTTTTGCATGCTCCTACCGCCCTGAGACCTCAGGTGGAATGCTGGAATTTTGTCTGGTGTCACATTTACTAGCTATGAAAGCATTGCAAAGCAAGTGGTTACACACCAGTGTTAATCATTGAGATGTTTCACCTCTGAATACCCCTAAAACTATTAAGTCAATGCCATCTACTTCTAGTACTCTGTTACAGTTCATTTACTACTCCATAATTTTAATTTTGGGATGGACATCTGATGAGCCTGTCACAAATAAAAGCTCCAAGGCAGGAATCTCCCTGGCCTCTTCTACTCCAAAGGCTTTGTTTACTTGCTCTGCAACAGCTTTGTCTTACCTAACTCCTCCTTTGATACCTGTATCATCTATTTGGCCCTACAAACTCTCTGGCATGGTTCCTGTTCTTGATGCATTCGAACGGAGATTTACTATGTCTCTTAACTGTTTCTCAAACTCTTTTTTGGACATAAAATTGTATTTATACACTGAACCTGCCGGGGCTTATGATCCTTTTAATTTTCTTCAGTTGGATAGCGCTTCAGCCTTTTGAAGAATTAACTTTAACATGGGGTAAGTTTTCTCTCCCTACTCTAAAAAACTTGGTTTCCTCTTGTACTTAATCCTTTCTTGGTAGGTATAACCTCTGGTGTGTGCATTTAATATGCGTCTGCATAAAGCCTTCATACAGCCTGGAAAAAAAAATCGAAAAACCACAAGTAAAAAGTTCAGGTGAAAGACAGACGTAACCTAACTTCTGACTTGCTCCAGGATTGTGTTGTGCTTAGAGTTTGACAGCACCAATTTTACCTGTAAGTATGAGGAGGAATCAGCCAAAACCTTTAAGAAAAAGTCTATAACAAACTGTGACAGGATGTACAATTGAAAGACTTGGATGGTATTAACCACATATTTACTAATGCTGCATTACTTAATTAGTAATGAGAAAGTATTACAGTGGTAGAACGCACTCTTAAGAATAAACACTTGGGGCTCAGTCCTCAGAAATGCCAGGCACACTTCATGATTTAGATTTGTTTAACTTTTACTGTCTTCTTCTGAAGGCAAAAAAAAGCAGACTAGGTCACTTCCCCTCTGCTACAGGTGTTCTTTGATGTGCACAAGCCAAGAATCCAGCAACATAAATGCACTTCTTGAAAGAGCAGGATTTGACTCTGTCTGATTAAAGGTAGTGAGTTAGCTCCTGGAATTAAGTAGTACAATATGGTAGATGGAATTGCATTATACTTCAAACTTTCAGCAAATGATTCATTCAAGAACAGAGTCAGTCATAATCTTTGAATTTCTTGTCTTTGAAGATGCTGATCAATGGAACTTTTTTTGGTAAAAAACACCTTTGAGGGTTTATTAATATGGGTCATTGAAAAGTTTACTATCCTACTAACTACAGAGAAGGGAAATTCCTCCTAGCTTTACATGTACATCTGCAAATATACAACACCCTAAAGGCAGCTTCCAGAAGACCAAGACTCCTTTCAATTTTCAGAGCAAAGTACCTTTTTCTTCCGGTGATCCCTGAATCCAAGAAATCCTACTTTCTTGTCCTTGAACACCGAATCAATAAAGACAAGCCACATTTCATGAGCATGGCAAAATGCCAGCTAGCATTTCACAGTCGTACAGACTATGAAGCAAAAGACTGCAAACAGAACCTTAGCAGAAAATACCTTTTCAGCTAATTTATAAAAAGGACAAGGGCTTCATCTCTGACATTATTCTAAACCTTGAAAGAGATGTGTGCATTTCTTAATGCCGCTGCTTTCTTTTACAGACATCTCTCATATGTGCCTGGAGTCATGTTGATCAAACAGGGGAGTGAGCTGGCCATGGGCATTTGTCTTTGCTAGCACAACCAACACAATCCTGGAGCAAGATGCCAACACTCCAATCCTTCTGAATGGCACTTGGAAGTGAGGGACACAAGGAGAAGTGCTATATTTAAGTAGAGTTCAGCAGAGAAAAACACACTTGACTGAGCCCTGTGTTTACACAAATGTGGATACACTGCTTGAACTCAATCAGGCTCTGCAGATGTCACCCTGTCTTTATGCAGCATGTACTATTGATTCTGTTTAACCCTGCAACATCTTCCTGCTGCTTCTTTTGAAGTTACTGGCTCACAGCTCTGCAAATGGCTGCGGCATGAAGACATCTGCAAAGGAACAAGAGCAACCCTCATCTTGTAACAAACCAAACTCATGTAGCAGAATGCAGGAGTTGACCACAGAGCTAGGCAAGTGGTGTATGTCCATAGGTGTGATCTGCTCCAGCTGGATGACACTTTCTCACTAAAGAAGGAGTAGAATTTAAATAAAACTGCAGACGAGGGTATGATAGGAAGACCAGCCAAGCAGGACAGGATACTTGCACAGATCAGTGAGCAGAGAAATCCCCTAACCTCTCTTCCCCTACTCCTTCACATGGGAGCCGTCAAAGTGATGTCACCCTGAAATCTGGTCCACCTTCTAAGTGCTGGGGGGGATTGCAGAGGTCCCGGGAAAAGTCTGAATTACATTCTTACACTGTCATGCTTTGAAGACTGTAGCCTGCTGTATGAACGGTTCACTTTAATTTGCCATAGGAATGAAGCTCCATGAAAGGCATCTGAGGACTTACAAGAGTTGAGGCATAACAGGCCCTTACTGCTCAGTTTTGTAGTTTCTGAGAGGGTTAAGGACCTGGGATGCAGGTTATAGGGATGACTCTTCTTCCTGGCACTATTGTTTCACAAATGGAACTGATTCAGTCCATCGGAAAACTAAAAATAAAAAAATAAAGAAAAAAAGAAAAATGGCTCCACATAACATATACAGCATAAAAAAAAATACAGAAACTCTTACCACTCTGTAAACATTATTTTTATATGGCCCCTTCCAAAAACACACAGCAATTCACAAATTAATTAAACTGTTTTGCCAGAACTTTTCCTTTGAAAAGGAACTGTATAAATAATATTTTTTTGTGCTGAGAAGTATATCTTAAGCGTTACTGAAAGTGAGTTAAATCTCCAGGTTGCACAAAAATGTGAGTGTATGTCCACAGACACCAAGCAGGACAGTAAACTGGGAGTTTACTATAGGCCACCCAGCCAAGACAACAATACCAATTAATTACTCTTTAAGGAACTAAGAGTTGCCTCTAAATCAATGGCCCTTGTCCTTATGAAGGACTTCGACTTGTCATATAGTAAGTCTGAGCACCACACAGCTGGCACCAACAGGACCAGAAGATTTCTAAAACACATGGTAACATTTCTAAAACACGTGATAATTTCATGGTACAGGTGCTAACAGAGCCAGCCAGGAAAGCTGCCCTCCTTGATCTGCTGCTTGTTAATAGAGAAGGTCTCATGAGTGAAGTGGTGATTGTTGACTCTCTTGGTCACAGTGAACACAAAAAAGACCAGTTTAAAAATCTCTGGTGGCAGGAGTGAAACTGCCAGAAAAGCTTCAACATAAGGACAGCAGTCTCACTTCAATGGCCAGTAGAATTATGGAGAAAAAAATTCTGGCATTTGTTGAAAAACACCTGAAAGACAATGCAGCCATCAGTCACAGCCAGCATGGCTTCATGAGAGGGAAGTCCTACTTGACAACTCAATTTGCTTTTATGACAACATAACCCACCTAGTTGATCAAGGGAAGCCAGTTGATGTAATATTTTTGGATTTCAGTAAAGCTTTCAATGCTGTCTGATCCTTCTGGAGAAAATGTCCAGCCCACAGCTGGATAAACACATTCTGTGATGGGTGAGCAGCTCGCTTATGGGTTGGGCACAAAGGGTTATAGTGAATGGGGTGACATCTGGTGAAAAATACCCCCATCTGACACTTACGGGGTTCCATAGAGCTCTGTCCTTGTTCCCATGCCCTTCAACATCTTCATAAAAGACTTGGACATAGCAATCAAAAGTACAGTAAGTTTGACAATGATACTTGAAGATGGAGAAGCCCTGCAGAGAGACCTCAACTAATCTGAGAGCTGGGCAATCACCAACCGTGTAAATTTTGGCAAAAACAAGAGCCAAATTCTGCACCAGGGGTGATACAACCCTGGCTATACAGACAGACTGCAGAATGAGAGGCTGGAGAGCAGTGGAGTGGAAAGGAACCTCATGGTCCTGCTGGATGGCAAGTTGAACACGAGTCAGCAGTGCCCTGGCAGCCAGGAGGGCCAACCCTGTCCTGGGGTGCATCAGAGACAGCTTCACCAGCCAGCAAGGGAGGGGATTGTCCCACTCTGATTCTGCTTTTGATGTTCTTTATCACACAAACCTCTTCTTAGTTACAAGAAAACTAGTTAAAAAATATCCTAGAGTCTTTTTTATCCTAGAACAGAGAAAGAAAACTAAAAGCAGAGCACTGTCTCTTCTAAACTACCTGCAAGCTCATGAAAAATCTTCAGACTTAAAAGGAAAACTTGCAGAGGTGTTTAAACAAAACAGACTGAGAATCTATTGAAAAAACCACAAGAAAAATTCCCCTCTTATGTGGGAAGATTATTCAGCATGGCTAAATATTAACAGGGTTTTGTGGGTTTTATTACAAATATCAAAGAGGAACTTGTTACATTAAAAAAAAAGGGAGTCAGTGAGAAGAAAAAGTTTTCAGGATGTTATTCATTTGTGAAGCTTGATCACATTTTGATTCTTTAACTAGTATTTTACTAGTATCCCACACAATTTATTCAAAACCTTAAATTGCAGTGAATAAACTCCAGTCACAAATGTATCTGGGAATGATTTGCTCCATTGGAGATATTTTTGCTTGACCCACTTGGAAAGGCTGAATTTTAAAACCAAAGCAGTATTCCCAGACATATGCAACTGACTCTTGCAGTCAAAACTCTTGTTTTCTCAGATCCTGGATAAGTGCAGCAAAATCAAAGTGCAGCCAGCTTGCTAAGCACTGTTTTACCTGTTCGGGCATGTAACAGAACCAATAGATAGAGAGAGGAGAATGCAGAGGTTTGTTTTTGTTTCATCCACAATTACTGTTTAACAAAAGCACATCTGAGACAAAGGTTACCCTGTACAGAGGGCATGACTTTTCTTTCAGATGCTTGGATAACCTGTGAGGACACTGTCAGCTGCACGTCACTTCCCTAAAAATAGTAGCATTTTCTCTAGATTCCAAGCCCAGACTTCTGTAGGCTTTGACTCCATCCTGACAAAAGAAATTAGCTACATGTTTCCCACTAGTGCTAACACTGATGCAACTTTCTGACATCGACCAAGGCGCATTGTATATGTAGGCATTTGGCTTTTTGCAATGCCACATCAATTAGATCTGCCATTTGCACCCTCCAAGCTCCAGTATGCCAGCTGGTTCTCTTTTGTCTCACACAAGCAACAACTCCTTCTGTGATATGTGCCATAACCCCCTCCTTCTCATATGGTTCCCGGATCATTTTTTCTCAATCTTGTCCATTTCCTGACAATACAGAAAGTATCTTTTACTTAGTTGTGTTTTAAAACTTTTATTTAAGAAGATTTAATCAGACCAAGTATTATGATAAAGAAGGGTAAAGGGAAAACTATAAAGAAGTAAAGACAAACATTTGCAAGAAAGTAAAATAAGCTAAGTAGAAACAACAAAAGAGTGTTATATTTTTTCCCTAAAAGATGCTCTAAGGTGTGAAGTTCCTATAAATTTCTGTGAACAAATATGTTATCTAATTTTGTCACCTTTCAGACAATTTGTGTGGTTGCATTACTAAGCATTTGCGCAACTCCCTTAAAAAGTTAGCTGCAGTAGGGTAGCCAACTCAGTTCTCAGCAGAGCAAAGGAAGAATTTTAGCCTATTCAGCTGCAAAATAACACCACTTGCTGAAGACACCATTCAAGGTGACAAAACAGCACCGGCTTCTTCTACTGATTAGAGCAATCCCTAGTTTCAATCCAGGGAAGCAGGATCCTGTCCTTGTGGGACTTTTTTGTGCAAGATCTACAGCTGCTGTCTCTCTCTCATACCTGGGATAAAACCTCTGACAGTTCCCAGAATACAAACCCCAGCGCTAGCAGTGCTTCTCCCAGAGAGGATGCTAGGCTTGTAGAGTGAGAAGAGGCTGCCCAGAGGATGCTGCTGCCAGCAGACCTTCCCTTCCTAGGGGCAGACCCTCATCTTCAAAGTATTTTCCATCACTCAGAACACCTGCAGCCATGGTCTGGTTGTAGTCCTTCCTACCACCAGACACTTCTAAGGAAGCAGAGGGGATGTTGTGGCATATTAACTTTAACAATTTTGGCAGCTGGAAAGCTTTTCATAGGCCCTCACTGTACCTGTCAAGGCCAGCACACAATTCAGCTCTAAGGACTCCTTTTCTTCATCTTATGCCCAAAACCACTTGTGTGGGTGGATGAGGAGGGCAATGTTCCCTGTCCTGGCTTCTTGCATACCTCAGGTCTCTCCTTGGTCTGCCAAATTTAAGATATAACTAGACTAGAAAGTGGTACACTGACCCCAACCTAACAGCTGAACAAACTTTGCAGCCATAAATTACAAAAACACACAAAGAGAAAGGTCAGGAGGAAGTGTTTCCTCATCATGGACAGTTTCTCACTCTCAATGTGAGTGCTGCCATATGAGCAGCACTGGTTGGATGGTTAAAGAAAAGCAGCTGAGAGAGAGAGAGGATGTGGTTACTGCTTAGGGGACTTAGAAATCAAATAAGATCTTTTTTCTTTCTATTTATGTGTCCCCCCCCCCCTTTTTTTTTGTTTCCTTCAAAGCATTTTCTAGTCTATAAAACCTGCTATCTAAGTGTGTCCTGTGTGTTGCTATCTCTTCTGGCAGGAACTGTCACCTCTGAAACATACCTTTTTGTCTCCAGTTCTTGGTTTGTTGATTTGGAGGGGTTTTTTCCCTATATTTGCTACATATCCTGTTTGGGGTTTTATTATCACAGCGCCTGAAGCAGAGTTCCTTATGGCCTTGTCATGCCCTCTTGCTTATCCGCTCTTGAAGCAGTTACGAATAGCTCCAAATCTCCACTCTGAGATAAAATGCTCTCTTTCACATATTTCCTCTTCTTCTGCTCTTCTTCAAGGGTAAGTGCACTAGTCCTTACAGCACTACTTCCTGCTCTCCTGTTTAGACTGGAAATCCGTAAGACAAAAACTCAACTTCACAGTTCCTCTTCCATCTACATGGGGCACCCTAAACTGGGACACCAGTCTGCATATTGCAATGCTTGAAACACAGCAAGAGGGACTGTACCTTCAAGTGGCCACCTCCAGTGGTGCTTCTCCACAGACTGTGTGTGATGGTCTCTCAAATATGGTAAAGACATAATGTCAAGAGGAGCTCTTAAATAAACTGCTGAACTGTGGAGAGGAAACAAAGAGAGAGGGAAAAATATTACCAAGAAAAACGTCACAGGAGAATTCTGAAAAGTCATTAGTAGCTTAGTACAGTTTCGCCCTAAAAGCTTTTAGCAATTTATTAATAAATACCCTCTTGAAGAGCAGTCTAATATATTTACGTTATTTTTCAAAAGCCTTCAGTTTTACTTAGGATGTACCAGTCAACAAGCAAATAAAAGCATGTTTATTTTAAGAAAAAAATTAAACAAAACAAAAACATACTGTACCATTTTTTGTAACAGAGCACCATCAGTGAACTTTCTGCTTTAATATAATCCTTGATTATAGTATTTTGATAGCCAGTGAAGGCCTACAGTACTGTATCTGGATTCCCAAAATGGACAGATAGATTAACTCTAGAGCTGCACTACATCACCTCAAAAGCTCAATACTCCCAATGCTACAAAGACTAAACAGTAGGTGAGTACACCCTGAAATCACCCTGATTGTGTGATTTTTTTATCAGTGTTTCTGCAGCATGTATACGTCAATGAAGGGTATCCTACATTTAGGGAGGCCACTGCTTGATACTGGGAACCCAGGACAATGCAAATGAACCAAGTGTGGAAAAAATCCAAACAAAACAAACCAAAACTACAAACCAAACAAACCACCAAAATATTGCCTTCTGTAGTCCCTATACCAGTTATATCTGCAAGGCAACCATTGAAAACCAGAGTTCAGTGCTGGGGCTGGCAAAAGCACACATTAAAGAAAAAGTTTTTTTCATTCAATGTTGCCTGAACAATGGGGAAGAGAAAAGGGAGAGGAAAAGAGAATGGAAACAACAGGTTACATCCAAGAAATCCTCTTCTAAAAAGTCAGACTGTAATAAAGCAGTGAGTTGGAACATAGCCTCTTTCAGTCCATATAGGAGAAGATCCATATTCCTGTCCTTCCCATGACAGAATCTGTTCACAGGCTATTTTTTCTAGCAGATCGTATTTATAATATTCTCTAACTTTCAGGAGACTGAGTGTTTCTATAGCTAGAAAAATCCAGGTAAGTGTGACAAAACAGAAAAACAGTCATCCACTAGGGAAAACCTATTGACATATTTAGTAAAGTTTTTTAACAGAGAGAGTTTTTTAATCAGTTTCTCTCAAAAGTTATTGATGATTTACCCCATTTCTAAGCACTATGAAATTCTATTGCAACAGTAAGTAACCAATTAACTATGATAAAAGTGTTGAAAGAACAATATGTTCCAGGAACAAAATATTACAGAAAACCAAGATTTTACACTTATGTTGAAGGGTAATGAGATAAAAATTCATGTGTTAAATATACCCTTCTAATTATAATAAGATTTATGTACTGGGGAACAAACAGCTGACAACAGTAAGAGCTTTGCAACTCATACCATTACTCATATTTATAAATTTTATAAAAGCAAAATTAACTCAGGGGTTTTTTTTCTGTCATTTATTGGCAGTGTCATACATAGCTATGACACTCCCAAAAGTAATTTGATTTAAATAGCTCAGCTTCCAAAAAATTAGACTGGTTTTCTGTGGCATCACATAGAAAACCTCTTTATTTTGCAGATATTTTTGTTTGTTTGTTTTGGGTGGGCAGTGAGAAGCCTGCTTACTTTCTAAGTTGTACTGGAATATCCAAAGCAGCCTTCTGGTTGTTTTTTTTTTATGCCTCTCAAACAAAATACAAACACTGTAAATTGAATTCTAACCACAAGGCATACCATTCACTGCCACATCACTCTTGATGTTGCTCTTTTCATTATTACACCAGGAACACTCTCCATCATAGACAGGGCACAAATAAGGCCCATCTAAACCAAACACCATTTATTTGGATGGGCTTTATTTATTTGGGCTATACCATTTAGTTCTTCAGCACTTTTATGTATTCATCCTGTATTTATGTACAATGTACCTGTACAATGAACTTCTAGGAGGCAAAGAGTTTTCACCAGTGGTCATATTTCATTTGAGACTGAGGAAAATTCTGATGCATGCATAGATCTTTCCCTCCCCTGCTGAGCAAGAGAAAACCCAAAAGAAAGCCATTTCACCATGAGAAACAGGTTGATAACCATGTTCAGAAGAGGACAAAGGAAGATGGTCTTCAGCAATATTCATTAAAGTGGATGTACTGACTGTAACCTCATTGTGTACCACACCCACCGGAGATCACTGTCAACAACACAGCCCTGGAAAAGAGGAGGAAAGACAGTTGTTTCACCCAGATGCAGGGAGTCAGGTAGCACACTCACAGGAAATGCTGCTGATGGCAGCGACATCATTAAAATTCCCTGGTATTCCCATTTCTCCTGCTGGATGTCCAGCACAACAGCCAAAGTCTGCTCCAGCGCGGTGGTCCCGCCTGCCTTACCCCTGTGCCTGTGCACTGCCTGTGCTCCTGAAGGGCTGCCACAGTGACCCCTTGGCCAGGTCCCACCCCACCACCAGCCTGCACAGAGGGCCCACGGGCTCACCCTCTGCAGGGAACTGCCCTGTGTCTGCCTGGGGTCTGCCGTGTCCCACCAGGCCCTGTGGCAATGGCTGCTGTGTCTACAAGCCAACAGACGCTTCCCCACCCCTGCCCGATTTTTATTTTGGATTTTATCAGGAAGTCAAACTGTTTTTCCTTAATCTCCCCAGCTAATTAGAGAGCTGTGGTGCATGCACTTCTGCCAAGGAACACGCTATGGGAGGATATCTCAGATCTCCTGACGCTTTGCCACCAGTACCGGGCCTGCCTGTTTATCAGCAAAAGGCAAAAGACATTAGCTGCAGCTACTTGAGTAAATCGAGCATGTGAATGGCCATTCTTTGGCACAGAGTAACCTGGGTCCCTTCTGTTAAATCTCCCTTCTTTCCAGAAGAGGGTGGCTGGATGTAAACTGCATGCTGGATGTGGGCCATGGCCTACACTAAATTTCAAGTAAGTGCCTGGCAATTTTTTAGGAGAGTTCTATCTGGCAAGGGTTGAAACTCCAAGTGTTTTAACAATTTAAGAGATTGCCAGGTTCCAGTGCCTGGGAACATTCCTTATACTGTATAGCTTACAAATATAGATACAGCCATCACACATAGCTATGCACTGCCCTCACCCCCACAGGAGCACAGCTTGGCAGCTCTGGAAGGGGATAGCTGGGGCATGGGGCTGCACTCTGCAGGGCACAGGGCATCACAGCTGAATCACAGCCTTCAAGGCTGACTCACTGCTGACCTTAATTACACACATTTGATTTTAAACTGTCTGTCCCAAAAGCTAATAACTATATTTTTTTCCCTAATACAGAACTGGAGAACAGTATGACCATAGGTCACCTGCTGTTCTGCTCAAGTGGGAAATATAAACAAATCAGTTTTTACTTCAGTATCATCAAGACATTGTCTAGCCTATGTATTGAAGAGTATGCAGGTATTTCTGGAAGAAATTTGAAATAGAACACACAGGAAGTATGTATCTAGACAAATCAGTGTAAAAAGAAGAGAATAAAGACTGAAAATATGATCATGATAAATAGTAGACTGCTTACGATAAAGAACACCAGAAACCATACAGTGGCATGTACAAAGAGCCGTAACTATAAAGAGTCACAAGCATACAAACAAGTTTTTTTCCTGAAAAAGCAGGAAACAAACAACTATCATGAGACTTTTTGTTATATTAAAAGAGAAAAATTATAAGGCTTGGGAAGATTTTTATAATTACTGTTATTATTGTTGTTGTTGTGGTGGTGGTGTTCTTTCTGAAGCTTCCCTTCTCCTTCATCCTTATCAAGATGTCTCAGCAACTCAACAGTACAAGGAAAACAAGAGTCCCCTACCCACATCAGAGGGCTGAACACAAGGGGGGGAGGAATCATTTCCTGCACAGTTTGAGAAGCTCCAGCAAAGACCACAGACCCCCTTCACTCTTTCTGAAGGGAAGAGTGGAGAAAATTCCCCTGAGTCAAAACCAGCTTGCAGCTACCCTCCTCCAAAGGGTAGCTAAGCCTCCCAGTGTAGCTCCCAGGAATGAAACCCATCAAAATCTGACAGGTCAGGACAGAAATGGTCCACGGTAAAATAACCTATTTGTCTTTGTTCCTGCAGAGAGAGAGACTTCTAGGCAACCTCTTAGAGAATTAGAGAATATATCTTATAGTGAACCCTGTGTCAGGGTTCAGAAAACAAAGGAGGCAGTAGGAAACTACTTGGAATAGGTACTCAAAAAAAAAATGCCAGGACTACAAATGGCCTGGCACCAGGACACTCATTTCCCACATTAAGGTTCATCACCATGTTCATTTACCTCTACCCAGTGAACAGCAGGATTCAACTGATGGCTAAAAGTAAATGGATTACATTTCAGGTATTAGAAAAAACCTCTACATTCTAATGTTGCCCAGAGCAAATTCTCCTTTTTAAATGAAGCAGGTGTGAACAGTTACCTTCAAAGCAGAAGCAGACAGGGAATCTCATATGCAGTGTCATCTTCAAGGGGAAGATTTTGATCAAGTGTTCAGCTGATGCAATACAAAACAGAAAACCTCTCTCCATCATTTTTTACCTTTCAGGAAAGTGCCTGTAAAATGTGTGTGAATTATCTTAGGTTTGCTAACTCTGATACAGCAATGGGCTGGGAAATCCAGTCGCCCACATATTTTCTGAGAAAATGGAACTTTTTATATTCAAGGCAGGTTTCAGACATAAGTAATCAATGTTTATATTGAAAAATAACAAAACACAGAATCATAGAATCATATCATATTTTCAGTTGGAAGGGATCTTTTAAGGTTATCAAGACCCCTGGATGGGGACACCAACTTTCTCAGAGCTGCATCCAATCTGACCTGAAATGTTCCCAGGGATGTGGCATCCGCCACCATTCTGGGCCACTTTTTTTTACCAGTCTCATAGTTAAAATTTCTTCCTTATACAGATCTGCCCCTTTTAGTTTAAAATCATTACCCCTTGGCTTACTGCTACAAGTCCTGTTGAAAAGCTTCACCCCATTTTTCATACAAGTCCCCTTAAAGTACTGAACATCCACAACAAGATCTCCCCAGAGCCTTCTCTTTTCCAGGCTGTACAACGTCAACTCTCTCAGCCTTCCCTCACAGTGAAGGTGCTTCAGACCTCTGATCATTTCTGTGGCCCTTCCTCTGAACCTGCTGCAACAGGCCCCCATCCTTCTCGTGCTGAGGGCCCCAGAGCTGCACACAGTACTCTAGGTAGGGGCACAGGGGAGCAGAGGGGCAGAATCCTCTCCCTCCTCTGCTGCCCACGCTGCTTTGGATGCAGCCCAGGACACGTTTGGCTTTCTGGGCTGGTCATGTCTCACTCACCAGCACCCCCAAGGCCTTCTCACAGGGCTGCTCTCTATCTGTACACCTCCCAGCCTGTGCAGATACTGGGGGTCTCCATAGCCCTTGGTCTTGTTAAACCTCATGAGACTCTCATGGGCCCACTTCTCAGCCTTGTCCAGGTCTCTCTGGATGGCATTGCATCCTTCAGGTGCGTCAGCTGCACCATTCAGCTTGGTGTCATCTAAAAATTTGCTGAGGGTGCACTCAATCCCTCTTTCCATGTCACTGATGAAGAGATAGAATAACACTGGTCCCCATACAGACTCCTTAAGGACACCACTTGTCCCTAAGCTCCATTGGGACTCTGAGATATTGACCATTACCCTCTGGATGTGACTGTCCAATTAATTTCTCATCCATGAAACAGTCCACCCATCAAATCCTTCTGTCTCCAGTTCTCCAGTTTAGAGAGGGTGTTAAGGGGGAATGTGTCAAAGTCTTTACAGAAGTGCAGATAAATGACATCTGTGGCCCTTTCCTTGTCCACTGATGGAGCCACTCCATCACAGAAGACTACTGAATTGGTCAGGCAGGATTTGCCCTTGGTGAAGCTGCGCTGGCTGTCTTGAATCACCTCCCTNGCCCAGGACACGTTTGGCTTTCTGGGCTGGTCATGTCTCACTCACCAGCACCCCCAAGGCCTTCTCACAGGGCTGCTCTCTATCTGTACACCTCCCAGCCTGTGCAGATACTGGGGGTCTCCATAGCCCTTGGTCTTGTTAAACCTCATGAGACTCTCATGGGCCCACTTCTCAGCCTTGTCCAGGTCTCTCTGGATGGCATTGCATCCTTCAGGTGCGTCAGCTGCACCATTCAGCTTGGTGTCATCTAAAAATTTGCTGAGGGTGCACTCAATCCCTCTTTCCATGTCACTGATGAAGAGATAGAATAACACTGGTCCCCATACAGACTCCTTAAGGACACCACTTGTCCCTAAGCTCCATTGGGACTCTGAGATATTGACCATTACCCTCTGGATGTGACTGTCCAATTAATTTCTCATCCATGAAACAGTCCACCCATCAAATCCTTCTGTCTCCAGTTCTCCAGTTTAGAGAGGGTGTTAAGGGGGAATGTGTCAAAGTCTTTACAGAAGTGCAGATAAATGACATCTGTGGCCCTTTCCTTGTCCACTGATGGAGCCACTCCATCACAGAAGACTACTGAATTGGTCAGGCAGGATTTGCCCTTGGTGAAGCTGCGCTGGCTGTCTTGAATCACCTCCCTGCCCTCCATATGCCTTAGCATAGCCTATAGAGGATTTCTTCCATGGTCTTCCCAGGAACAGAGGTGAGGTATCCCCATTTAACTTTTTCTTTCTTACAAGGCATGACCTCACCAGTAAGGATTCCCTAAGAACATCTCATTATCTGTACTGTGGGAATTACACAGCACAGCAGTACTTACACCCCAGATTTATATATGCTGTACAGAACAAATTAATTAAATATTTTTTCCTAAACATAAAGCTTCATCCAGCAGGTGGTTAAGGGACTACAGTTGTCATTTAACCACTTAAGAATAATTAATTGCCTTTATCTGACAGCTGGATCCAGTAAAACCGGCAGGCATCTGACAGCTGCCAGAGCTTGAGTCTGACTGTCTCCAATGTGATATGAGCTGATCTGCTGCTTCACACAGACAGCAGGCGAGGGAAGAAAAGGCTGGGTCTACACTGCATGTCAAAACTTTTGCCAGTGTCATTGTGTCAGCAAGGGGAGCAACTTGTGATGATAACCATGTAACAGGAAAACACCTGGTTTATTATACAGTTAGATCCTGCCAGAAAAATGCTTCCACCCTGTAGGTTTTTTTTCCCCCCCATTTAAGCTATAAAAGGAATGCATCTTTAAAGATACACACAAATAAGACAAGTCTGCAAATATAGCTATCCAAGCATATGTTACAAACATAGACCACAACAAAATAAAACAAGCCACACTTTCAGCTACTCCTTGACTATTAATCCAGACATCTTCAGTAAATGCAAGTCAACACCAGTCCAGTGACTTTCGTGCAACTGCAGTTAATACCACTGAGAAATTGCATTTTCCAGATGGGAAGACAAAAGCTAAAGCTGTCAAAGAGGACATTCTAGATTCCATTTGAAATACCACATCTAAGTAGACATTTATTCCCAGAAAACATATGCTCTAATCTCTTGAAACAGCTGCAAAATTATACATCTTTAGAGTTTGGGGTACAACATATTTTTTGACAAGTTCTGAAACTCACATCTTTGTGCCACCAGAGGAATCTCATTCTTCTTCCCTCTTTTGATTTAAAAGACATATCAAGAAGAATAGAGGTGGTCACATCAAGAAGGAAACTGGTCCCCTGGCAAAATGGGCCTGAAGCAAAGTGTATCACTTGGGATGTACTTAGCCCAGATCTCAGCCCTGCTGCTGTGAAAGTAATGTTGTTCCTGAGGCACAGGTGCCATCTCTGCTTGGCCACGCTCAGTGGAAGGAGGTAGTTTGCAGAGTCCAAATACACAGTGGTCTGACACTGGCACTGTAACCCTGGGCAAATCACTTCCTTCACCATCACAGTTTCTTCTGCTGCAATATCATTGCCTGCCAGGATGAGAGGATTTGCTAATCACGTTTTGTAGAACTTTAGGACAGTTAAGGAAATCAATTAAAATTGAGACAGCCCCCTAAAAATGCCCCTAGGAAAAAAACTATCACAGAAAACAACAATCTTCAAATTGTGTCACAGCAGTAGGTCTTGCTTTCCAGTCCCAGGGACTTTGTCCCACAGCTCTGCAGGGTGGGATGCGTGCCAGGCTCCTCACTGAGCAGGCCAGTTGGCTGGCACAGCACCGTCACGGGAGGGAGCGGTGCGTGCTCCCAGGCACAGTGCTGGCTGTGCCACCTGGCCCCTGGTCCTCCCACTGCTAAGGTGAAGAGCCCCCAGTACCCACCCACACAGAAAGACAACACCTCAGCGTGGTGTCCCTCCCATTCAATGGTGGCCCTCCCTGGACTCTGGGGATGGTGCTCAACAGGTAACAGGGGTCTGGGGTGCTTTGAGCAGCCCCACCGCCCCTCAGCCCTTCAAACCTCACTGCCTCCACCCTGGCTTGCAGGAAGCAGTTTGGGGGCCTGCTGGCCCAGAGCCAGCTGGTGCAGAAGAAGATGGTGGGCATGGTGAAGGAGATCACACTGGGGCTCCACACCTGCCTGCGCCTCAGCCGCCTTAAGGACAAAGGCAGGCGGGTGGCATTGTCCCCAGGGGGTCCTGGAGGGGGTCATTGTGTCCCCGTCCGTGTCCCCACAGGGTCGCCCCCAAGATGATGTCAATGCTGAAGTGAAACTTGTGCAGGAAGGCGCTGGGCATGGTGAGGGACACGTGGGATGTGCTGGTGTGCATTGGGATCTGGGACAAATTTCACGTGATCTGGCACCTCATGAACCTCGAGGCCATCAACACCTACAAGGGTACAGCAGGAAGGGGAACTGGGGGCTCCCCAGGGATCCTCAGGGGGTCTTGGGGTGTCCCCGCAGGCACCCATGACATCCACACGCTGATCCTGAGCCGCGCCATCACCGGCATCCAGGCCTCTTCCCTGTCAAAGGAGATGTAGTGGGGACACAGCAGCACGGCACAGCAGGGACATGGTGGCACCAGTGGCACTGGTGGGGACTGAGTCTGCTTCCTGTGAGAAGGGAAGTGGGGAGATGGTGGCACTGACCAGACTCAGTGTCACCAACCGGACTCAGTGTTACTGATGGGACCTTGTGTCACCAGCCAAATCTCATGTCACCAATGGGACTCAGTGTCACACCAGCCTAATCTTGTATCACTGATGGGACCTGGTATCACCAAGCATGTCTTGTGTCATTGATGGGACCCAGCGCCACCAACCAAACCTTCTGTCACCAACAGGACTCGATGTTGCCAACAGGACTCGGTGTCACTTAGCGGACCCCAGTGGTGCTGGGCCCTGTGTCCAGTGCCTTCCTGGTGCCTTTGCAATCCCCATGGCCAATAAACAGTGGGACAGCCCCCTCCATGCCAGCCTTGCTTGTCAGCATTAATTAACCTGCCAGGACCCAGCTTTGCCCTCGAGGAGGGTCCCAGCCCAGCACAGCAGCCCTCCCCATCCAGCTTTCGGGTCAGCTTCAGCCCTTTATTTGTTCCAACCACCAACAGTAACAGCAACAGAAAAACCCTTTGGGGCCAAAATTCCCCTTTGGCCCAGCACAGCCCTGCAGTCCCATGGGTTTGGGGGGGTCCATGGGCTGGAGAGTGTCCTGCTCAGGTTTGGATGTGCTGGTGGGTGACAAGTCTGGAGTTTTGCTTGAAACCTTTCACACAGTCAGGGCAGCAGAAGGGCCTCTCTTCTGTGTGAATCCAATGGTGCAGGAGGAGATTGGAGCTGGTCTGAAACCTCTTCCCGCACTCAGGACACTCATAGGGCCTCTCCCCAGCGTGGATCACATGGTGGACAATCAGATCGGAGCTGTCTCTGCAGCCCTTCCCACATTCCCCACACTCGCAGGGGCTCTCTCCGGTGTGGATGCGCTGGTGGTGGATCATGTTGTTGCTCTGGCTGAAGCTCTTCCCACACTCCAAGCACTTGCAGGGCATCTCCCCATCATGAAGCTGCTCATGGACCACCAGGTCCAAGCTCTGGCTTAATCTTCGGCTCCTTCCTGACACAGGGTGGGTCTTTCTTCCTCGGAGCAACCCAGGCTGGGTTTGCAGCCCCTCCTCCTGCAGGATCTCTGGGGCTTTTCCTCCTCATTGCATTCCTGAGCTGTGGAGCCACTGAAAATGGCCTCTTCCACAAGGTTCTGCCAGGGGAATTTGTCCTCTCTGGACACCATTTATTAACTCAGCAGTCCCCCAAAACCTCTCCCCAAGTACTCTAGACCGTCTACAGTGTGGTGTCTGTCAGATGTCACTGTGATGGAGAGAAAGTGACTTAAGATACAGTAAAAAAAAGGGTATTTGAAAATGTTCTCAGACCAATTATAAAGTTAGCGTTTTGACTGATGAGTATCCAAATACATTTTTTTTAAAATGCAAATATCAACAATTCGGTTACATGCTGAGTATGCATCCACAAAACCTACTCTAAATATACAGAGGTCTACCATCAAACATTTAAAGATTTCATCTGCAAGTGCATATTGATGATGCCAAAGGCACTGTATATCCTGAAAGGAGACTGTCTTCACAGTAGGCAGGGCTCTTGCATCATTTGTTGTTTTAAAGATGTCATTGAAGTAACCACTATATCCTTGCAGAACACTCAATCCACTTGAATTATATTCTACCAGAGATCATCAGTAATTTTGCAAAAACTACTTATTTCCAGAATCAAAGAGTTTTATTGTATTCTGTTGTATCAAATGTAAATTTTTGCCTCAAACTAGAAAAGGTGCAGGAGAGAATCTGAGAACAAAAAGGATTGCTCTCTTAATCTACACAGCGCATCAGGTTATATTGAAAGGAAACCTATTTGAGAGAAACAAATGTAGATACCCATTAGTTATTAGTAAAGACAACCATGATAACTGTGTATGTAATGAAGAAATGAAAAAGAACACAGTGTACTAAAATGATTTGTGTGTTTGTTTCTATGATCTTTAATTTTTTCCGAGGAATTTACTCTTGTTTTGCTCATTTGTACCAAAAAAAAAAAAAAGAAGGACGCCTGGTTTTTCTGCCCTTCAGACAAGATCTCAGTGTCTATAACAAATTTTTACTTGAATGTGCAAGTGAAGATGTTGTTTCATTTGTTTAACTGATGAACACAGCTATTCTACTATGATTAGACTATAATCGTTTGGCACGTCCTGAGTGATTCTGTAGCCTTCTCTCTAGTGTTTGTGTCTGGAATAACGAACAATAAAAGGAAAAAAAAAACTGAATGGACAAGATGTTAATTTAGCACTGTGTTTGTTTGTCTAAACTTGTTGGGCTTGTTCTGTTGAGTTGAGCTAAACCTCACATATCACACAAACAGATACTATCAATCTAAACGGAATTATTTAAGGCCTGCAGAAATTTTGTATAGCACATCATGTCTGGTTTGGATTTTAAGTCTCTATGTCCCAAACAACGTATCCGAAGTTTTTGCTTTGGATGGGACTGTGCCATGTCGCTGATTTTTATGGAGCAAGTCTGGGTGAATGGCAGTGTTACTAAGAAAAGAAGAACCAGCCAAACAAACATAAAATCTATTTCCAATGAGTTGTATTCAGAGACGATGCAATGCTACATGCCAGCGTTTTAAAAACTGCCTGTTAGTAAAGCCCATACTGGGAGACAGTCAGCCTGAAACTACAGACTCATTTGGCCCTGCTCTCTGAGGATGATAGGTCTGTGCAGGAAAGCCACTTCTGGAAGGCCTGCATCTTTACTTCTCTCTTCTTCCCTCTCCACAGCATGCACTGTCAGTAAACCACGGCTTTGAATGCCTGTTTCCTGCCTCGCTGGCTTTATCCAAGCAAACCACTAAATCCATGCCAAGGAGGGCCTGCCTAACAGCTGTGGACACACAATCCAACAGAATTCATTTTTACGGATCAGAGAAATCTGAGAAAGTTTACACAGCCCTAATATAACCACATCTATTTTCAGCTTGGGAAAAAAAAAAAAAAAGAAAATCCCCTGGCCAAATGCACTTCACAAGTCAGTAACTAACACAAAACACAACTTTCTACCTGATCTGTATAAACTATTCCCAGCATGGAAGCAGCTCCAGTGCACGGCACGATTCATTGGAGTAGTAGTACTGAGTTTGCCCCACCTCCCAGACGCAGCAAGCTGCCCCTGAGAGATTTTACACACTCCTTTCACATTCAGGCAATGCTAATAAACACAGCACAACCCTCCTCTTCACAGAGGAGCTCTCCCAGGCCCACAGAAAGAGCAAATTGAAGCATGCAGACTCTACAGAGAAGAGAGCAGACAAGTGCCCCAGTTCCACTCAGAGAAATTATAAAACCAGCGTAACACTGAACACGCCTGCCCCAAGCACTCTACTCTTGTCCTGTTATCACTCATCAAATTTCTAGTAACAGTGTTTCCGGCTCCTACACAGTCATGACAGCTGAGGTTTTTTCATTTCATGAATTTCCTTTTTTGTGGGAAATCAGTGCTTACGTAAGGGCAAAGTTCAGAAGGGGGGAAAATTAAATCCTTCTTTCCTGTAAGAGATACCCAAGGCAACCTGCAACTTCAGGTACCAGTAGTATGCCTCACTCACTCATCATACAATTCAGTACCAGCACAACTTTTACCCTCAGTCTCTTGTCAGTGGCACTTGCCCATTTTTTGACATGAAAAATAAGCAGAAAACAAGAGAAAAGCAACTTGTTTGGGGAGAAAATGCTAAGCAACCTCTTCTGCTAACATCAAAAAACTAAAGTCCATCTGAACCAAGGAATTGTGCTGAGGATTGGAGTCTCCTTTTGATGCTACAAGAAATCCAAAGTTGCCTGTGAGGCTTTTTCAGGCAGACCTCAAAGGCTGATTACAGAGGAATTGGGAAGATTAGAGAAAGAAGTTGAAGTTTAGCAGTTGGCTGGCAAAATGTCTCAGCAGTAAAGCCTAATCAAGGAAGGCATGGAGGAAAAGACACTTGCTGGGTTAAGCAAGCAGGAACTTTGCCAAAGACAGGAACAGAAGTCACTTGGGCCTGTGTCTCTGCTAAGTGTTATGCACATCAGCTGTTGAGCCAAATCTCACCCAGGCCTCCTACAGCAGGAGACTGCCAAAATCTGCAAAAGTCTCTTGCTTGTAGCAATTGCTGCAGGAAGTCCCTTCCAGTGGACAAGTCCAAGAGGGGCACCCTGATCCTGGTCCATCCAAGGCCTCTGGGAAGGGGTAGGCTGTCATCTGCAGCCCTACTCTGCTGTTGCCTCTGCTCACAGTAGGTTCAGATGCCTCTGTGCTCCATCCCTGAACAATCTCCCAGACTAACCTTTCAAACTTCTTATAACACCAAAGCAAACGACAAGAACATCTCTCTCCACCATCACAGGTCTCAATACTGAAGTGGGGTACAGTGTGGATTTGTTGATATTACTTCTTTGGCTCTCTTTCTTATACCAAAATGAAATATACCACAATTCAGCATGCCCTAGGGGAGGAGCTGAGCATGTTCGCTTCCACAAGATCACTCACTTCTCCTATTTAAGTTCGATCACCAGCAAGTAAACTATTCACAGATGGACCACTCAAGGAGAGGAAATGGGCATGACCAAACTGTCTGCTTGATGGATTTAGATGATGAACTTCCTATTTTCTCACTAGAGTTACTTATCATTTGTAATGAACATCAAGTAAAGAGTTGGTTTTTTTCTCTCCTACCCTTATAGACACTATTTTTAAAATGTTGTCTTTTTTCTTCCCTTTAATGATTGGAAACCTTTGCTCTTCATGTAAAATCTTGTGATATTTCCCTCTAGTGAAGTCCAAGTTAAAACTCTTATTGTTTTGACCCCTGACATTATACTTTAGGACTGGGAGATGCCTCATAGACTTGTAGACTGAAATTAACAGGAACCCTCAGCAGTCACCAGCAATCACAAATGCTTATTTTCTTCATGTCACAAAAGAAAAAAATTACAATGTTAAGTAAGGCTCCATTTCCAGGCCCTGCAGAGCTCATCCCAGGGCAACACTTCCAGCCCTATACACTAGAAGCTGATTTTCCAAGCAGGCAGAGACTCTTTTGCAACAAGCAAGAATAAAAAATGTCCTTGGGAAGATACTCCTTTTACAGACCTCCTCTTTTGCAGGTACTCTGGCTGCCAGGAGTGCACTGCTGCTTTTCGTATCATCTTCTCCACTGCCTGCCCAGGAGACTGGGGGTCATAGCAAAGCATCCCAGCACCTGAGCATTTCAAGGATAATGAGCCCCATCACTGCAACACCTCCTATGCTTAGCCAGGGAGACTGTGTGAGGGACACAAGCATGCTTCTGGCATTCTGGGGGTGCTAAAAAAATAACCCATCTATTTTGGGCTTAATAAACACAAAAATTAAGCTCAGCAGCAACATATTGCATGCAATTTAAATTTTCTTACGTAAAGAAAAAATCACAAAGGACTTTTCTTTCTGGTGGTTTCTGGTGATTTTTTAGCATTTTTTCCTCTTTCTTGAAATTAGTGTAGAAATAGACTTCAGGTAACTATACACTTTAAGCCCCAAGGGAAAAACTTAATGCAAAGGAAGTGGAAACCTATAAAGAGTGATCAGTGCTGGAATACAGCAGTCTCTCTGCTGATCACCCTCACTCTGGAGCAACACAGATAAACCAACAGGAAAAAGCAGACAATTCCTCAAAAATAAAATAAGATTTTATAGGGATGCTGAGTGGCTAACATATTTTGTCCCCATGCCTCTCCTCGGAAGTGTGAAATGTCAAGTTTGGAAAAACAACATTTATGTAACTGTGTGAGAGAATCACACGTATGTACAACAGAGTACATCAGGATTTTCACTGGGCATTGAGAGGAGCAAAAAAAGGATCAGAATACTGCTAGCACACTGCTTGAGATGCAGACCCTGATAACCAGCAGAGTTCACCTGGAGTTCTCTCAGTAAAATACATTGCCTCTGACACAACTTTAAAACAGTGGTGGTGAGAAACTCCGCCTCTGTCTGTAACTAAATGTGGGATCAAAAGTACTGCTGCTGATGTAATAGCAGTTTAACTCCTGATGGCAAAGTTAGTTAGGTCTTCATTCATACCATTATGTACCCAATCACCTTTCAGGAGGTCTCCAGGCATTTAACCTGTCAGTGTTGCAGCCCAAATCTGAATGCAAAGGTGGAGTTTAATCACAAAGCCTGGTATATTTGCTTTATAAACTAACGCCTTGATAATGAACTACTGTAATCTAATGATTACATTAGAACCATAATTGTGCATTTACTTGAAAACAATTATGTAATCGTTTGGGGTACTTGTGACGTATTTGTGAATAAGATGGGAAAAGAGTAATGGAACAACTTCCCAGGCAACCCCTAGCAACGTTTTGCACCATATTGAGGCATTAAAACAGAGTAGAACAAGACCAAATATGGCATGGCCCACCTCAGATGGAAAGTAGCACAGTTACCATTGTACAAAGGCTATAAAACAAAAAAAAAACCAAACACAACCCCCCCCCAAAAAAAAAAAAAAGATAATTACATGGAGAAATATGTGTGTGGAGAAGAGAATAAAAAGCTTTCATGCACCACTCTGCTTTGAGCCTGACCTAGATCAGGAATTTTTGCAAGTGTCTTAGTAATAATAACATACTTACAACAAAGATCCATACATTACAAGAGATTTAAAAATACCAACCAAAACCAAAAAACAAAACAAAACAAAAGCAAAACCACTAAACCAACAACAACAACAAAAAACCCACAAAATAAGTGTGGTTAGTACCTCTGCCTTTTATTCTTCTGTTACAGATTTTAGAATATTTTTGCAGAAGAGAGGCTGATGATGACTTTGTTGACCAAAACAAAGGCACACATGGACTTTACTTCTATGTATCTGCACATTCCTAAGGCCTGCAGTAAGCACATTCACTGAAAAAACACTGGTGATGATTTTCTGATAAACAACATAATCCAATCGAAAGCTAAGCTTTAACTTAAATAAAGCTGCTTTTCAGTCTCTAGACTATATAGACAGCATTAAGGAAAGAAGAGGAAGCAAATCAATATTGCAATTAATGCTAGATCTGTAAACAACCTCAAAAACAGCTTGAGAGATGTGTACTCCTATGATTCACCTCAGAAAGTTCTTACCTCAAACCATTAGCAAGGGTTAGAAGAAAGGAAATGGAGGACCTCTTACTGGTATGTTCCAACTTTCTCTGAAATGTAGAATTTAATACATCATGCCAGGACATGCTTGGTAGTTTTTGAGATCACTTCAAACAAATATGTATTATATATTATTTATTACAAATTCAATCTCAGTACTACCACATAGAATCTTTATCTTTTTTTTTAATGGGTGATGACTGTAGCTTATGTAGAATAATGGTGTCCATGATTCTGCATTGATAGGCTGCTGCTCTACCACTGCGTGGGAAAAAAATGCGTTCTTCTAAAGAAATATTAATCAACGTCTTCAAATTCTTACTCAGCTGGCATCCTAGGAATTTTTATTGGTTTTGCTCTGAGTTTTAGTTAAGCCCCTTAAGTTATTAAGGTATATTTTAAGGTGAGTCTGAATCTTGAACAAAGCAGCTCAAAATGATGTTTAGCACATCTGCAGTATTTTGTATCACTGAACCAAGCACCCTTTAATATACTGAGGACAATACCCCAGTGTTATCTAGTGTGGCTAAAAGCTTAATCTTCAGCTGGAACCCATAGTTCCCTCTTATTAAAGTAATTACATAAGAAACTGTGTCCTGAAGTCAGTTCTTTGGTGGACATTTCTTAGCCCTGAACATTCAGTTCACTCTTAAATGTTTCATCAAAACCTCTCTTGCATAACAGTAGAAGTTTATGTGACATTCTAAGTCTGTAGTGACTTTGTAAGACACTGGCTGCAGTCAGGTGTACCAAGTAGCATTTGTCTATTTTTACAGCTTTATTATATGGAAACAAGGAGCATGAAGACATACTAACTCTAAAAAAGGTAGGAACCTATTGGTGGAAAATAATATTTCATCCAAGTATTCTGAAGAAAATTACAGTGCTTTTTAGAATTCGATCACAAGGACTCTAATTTATTATTAAACGGGTAGTGTTTCCAACTATAACTAATAGTACTTCAGGGTAAACCCTGGTGATGAATGCCTGGCTGATGAAAATATGACTCATACTGGCATTTTGATTTAAAAATGTCCTTGATGTACATTCTGGGGCTCAAAGCAGAGGAGGCTTCCTGCTTTATTAATGTTCTCCTCAGCTCATAGCAGTGCTAGTGAATTCATAAGATAAGGATGTGACCAAACTGAGGCCACTCCTTGCCAAACACACTCTCCTTCTCAAAGCTAATTTATAATTAATATACTGACTAATGAGGGCTGTACCTGACACTTCAGTCACTCTTTTGCTTTGAAGCACATGACATTTGACAAAACAATTTATATACAAGAGATTTAAAAAGTTTGTCCTTATCTGCTTTTACAAATAAAAATACCATTGTAATACCTCATGAACAACCATCAGCTACAGAAAACTTTGCAAAGTTTCTGCTGCTGGGAAAGCTGGTTTTAGCAACTCTGAAAATAATCTATTCCCTTATCCCACACACAACCTTCCTCTCACTGTTTCATTTTCACAGGAGTTTGCAGAGCTGGAGGCTGGCATGTAGAACACCTCGAGGTTATCAAACTGCCTCACTGGTGTAAAGCAGTTCTCTCCCCAAAGGGTGAACTGGAGACTACAACACATGACAATGAGTTGCCTGATGGAATTATAACAACAAAAAACATACAAACAAAAAAATAAACCACAAAAAAAGGAAAGGAAAGGAAAGNNNNGAAAGGAAAGGAAAGGAAAGGAAAGGAAAGGAAAGGAAAGGAAAGGAAAGGAAAGGAAAGGAAAGGAAAGGAAAGGAAAGGAAAGGAAAGGAAACACACCTGTATTCTGACATACAGAGGCTGGGAGGGCTTGGACCTTTCTTTCTGGGCCCTAGTCCCAGCCTCTCCCTCCCCAGTACCTTGCACCTACACTGCATATTCAACCTCTTCACACTCTGAAAGTAAGCATGGAGTGCTGTGGGGACAGACAGATCACCAGGGTGCTCACTGCCATTCTCCAGGAGGGAAAGCCCAAAGACCACTTGACACTGACTCCCCAGGAGTGAGGTAGCCCCACCCAGGAGAGGAAATGCCACATTCATGTCTGTGTGAGGAAAACGGAACTAGGAAAGTTCTGCTGTCATCTACCATTGCTGCAGTGATGTTTCACTGACCCGCCACACCTTTCCTCTCCAAACCTCTCTCCAATGTCTTCCCTGAGGGGTCTGGCTATTGCTCTAAAATTAAGAGGCAAATGTAAGGACCTCTCCAGTGCTCTGCTGCTAAGCCTGTCACTCTGACCCCTCTTCTTCCTGTCTGCTTCATGGGCTACTCTCAATTTCCACATCCCCTCTGCTCCCCTCTATGGAAGAAGACAGATGCTGTGACCATTCTTCTTAGCCACCGCATAACATCATGGCACTCTTCTGTTTTATGCAGGTCCATTTATCCTTCCATGACCTACACTTTTCTACTAATAAAGCTCAAATTTTGTGGTTTTTTTCCTGGAGACTGAGGATATCTCTGCCCCTTCTCCATCTCCTCTGTGAACCCTCTCGTGAGGACAGTGCTGGTCACTGGGACACACTGGTTTTGAGTTTACTGCAGAAAGGGAAGGTTCAAGAGTACTAAACAGGTCAGCAAAAGGAGGAAGATTTCTATGATGCCAAAATGATTTTTTTACCTTTTATTTTATATACCTTTTATATAACTTTTATGTATCCTCAGTATTCTTGGCATGCACACTTGTAACTCCTTAAGCCTGATAACATAGCATAGTCCTAGCATTTTGTTAGGCCAGGAGACCAAACATCCTAAAGGCCTCTTAGTTGGAGGCTGGCAAACCCTATGCCATCTTGGGAAATCAAGGTCCTCTCTAGAACATAACCTGTACACTAGAAATTTGGCCCATCCAAGGGGGAATTTCATGGATAGGGGAATATCATGCTGTCCATCCATGTCTCCCATTGGGGCACCCTTGTTAGGTATGCTAATTTGTAAGGTCTATAAATTGTACATGTGATTTATTGTGTGGGCGCATTGTGGCGCATTCCACCTTGGCAAAATGGTGCACAAGTAGCGATCCTAATTAAAACACCAAGGTGAAAACCCTTTATCCTCTAACTGTGTCTGGTCCCCAGTTTTGCAAGACCAGGGAAAAGGTGTCATCTACATTGTTCAAATTAGACATGGAAAGGTCTCCTTGTTTGTGTATGTCCATTGTTGCTCCACTAGTACTGCATGCATTTGCTTTTCAACCAAAATCCCTGGCTTTGCCACTGCTCTGATATGGGTAAACCCACCATGTCTCACTAATACTTCCTCTTGCAGTTCCTATTCCCAAGCCTCCCTTCAGTTTTCTAGTCAGTCAGTTCTCTATGGCTAAACACAAAGCGTTTGGGAGCTGTATCTTTACACAGAACACGTTCTGTGTTACAATCAGACCAAGCTTTTAGTTTCTGACTCACAGTTCTGGCAGAAACAAACGCAAACACAGAGCAGACCATTGCCCTTCGGGTCCTGCTGCCCTCACTCATGGCACTTGCAAAAAAGGAGGCTCAAACTGCCATGCTTCCTACCTGGCACAGATATTCACTGATTCTGGCCTTCAGCCAGAAAAAATCTATGGCATCCCAGTTTCACTGCAATTGGTCCTTCCCTTCAGTGAACCAGGAGTGTGGCTAAAAGTTCTTTTCCCCACCTGGGGCAGGATTCAGCTCCACTTGTCAGTAAATCTGAGTGCACACGGGATCCTGTGACGCCCTGACAGCAAGGATTGCACTGCTTCAAGGGTGACTCACACGCATTGACACAGCCAGAGAGGAGCTCCAGCCACAGGGGTTTGGTCCAAGCATGAACTTTTACCTAGTTTCAATCCTGTCTTCTGAAAGTGACTAAGAAAAACAGTGCACTAACAGGTCTTCCCCTACCCACCCCGGAACACGGCACTCATATCGAAAGCATTAACACTAACCTGGAAACCTCAGACGGCCTGGTGAGGATTTGTGTTACTCACGTTGAAAGAGGGCTACACCTGAGCTAAAAAGTAGCAGATCTTTCAGCTGTAGAAAGCAAATGGGAAGAAAAACATCAGTTTGCTGACTGCCGGAAACGAGCAGGCATGAACCCACAGCCTAGTGAGAGCAGAGACATCAGTTTCTGATGTGCACATGTTAATGTGATTGTTTATGACCCCAGTAACACAAAAAGCGCTGCAGGGTCAGAAGCTGCTGTCCAAGGGCCCCAAACTTCGCCTGTCCCCGCTGGATTACGCAGGGTGCGGTGTGCTACAAACCCAGCTATTGCAGCCCCTGCTGGAGAGCACCACCCAGCAAACCTCTGCCACTCAGGGGCCTGGGGCTCTGCAGAGCTACCTTGCTCAACCAGACAGAGCAATTACTGAGCAGGATTTTCAGGTTCATGGAAAAGTACTTGGAGCAACTGAAAGAAGGACATGCTGAGCCGCTGAAGGAAATGTAGGCACTACTCTGGAGAAAAAAGGGAATTCCCAGATATGTAGAGTCATTCATTCCTAATACAAGGATTGCTGGCATTGAGTCAAAGTTGGCTAAATGGTCTGTAATGGTAATTAACGATAAGTCATTGCTCATGTTGTTCTAGGGCATAATATATTTATGTGGTTGTATTCAGATAATGTTGCAATTTCTCCACTTGACGTTCCCTGAGCTTTACCAAACATATGCAAACATCCCTTCCCCACCATCAGTTTTTCCACTTTTTTTCCTCCCACTTCTCCAGGGTGTATATAACCATCACGACAGCACCTCAGAGTGTGCATTCCCCTTCTCCACACTACAGCTTGTGCTACCCTTCCTTCCTCCTGTGCTCCAGCTTTGCCTGCCAGCAGAGCCCCAGGGCTGCAGGCTGAAGCACTCCCGCAGAGCAGAGGTGCAAGCTACCGCTCACTGGAGGCAAGGGGCATTCACGAGAGCTCTGCTGGATCTGAGCCATGGAGGTAGTGCAGCAGCACAGCAGGATTCTTGAGGGTCAGAGCAGTGTCCATAACCACATAACCACTTTCATGTGTCTTCGCTCAGTTGCAGGCACCCCCTCACTGAATGCACACACACACACACACACACACATTAGGAGCACAAAAACTAGCATTGATAGTCACGCTGCACCAGGGTGACACATGAGAAGAGAGAAGAGACAAAACTGTTGCTGGCCCACAAACTGAAATGCAGCCAATACACTTGGTCACCAAGCCTGCTGCAAACTGCAGGATGACCAGTGGCAAATCCAAAGTCCAAGACTTCACTTTTCTTCTCCTTCACTTAACCCACAGTTCATGCAGTAGTGAGCAGTTCCTCACAGCTGTGCTTAAGCTTCTGCAGAAGAAAAAATCTGAGAAGAAGCAAAAAACATTGCATCAGGTTTGGGACAATGGACACAAAAGTTTTTCTTCTGACAAAACCAGAAAGGAGAGAAATTGTATTTCGAGCATTGCGTAAGTTGAGAGAGTTCAGTACTTTTTTTTTTCCTACCCTGGATTCTGGAGAGACAAGAGCAAAATTTCAGAAAGAAAATACTTAATTTTTATGCTTACAAATAAATTGTCAATATTTCCTTTGAGAAAGTGTTGAAATTGACCTAGGGCAGGGATTGAGGGAAGAGATCAGGATACTCACATGTGCATGTATTTGTTAGGTCATGCACTCATGGAACATAAAGAAAATAGAGACTTGCCCAGAAAATCCTGGGCAAGTCCCTAGCCTGGCAGTACCCAGGCAGAGGGTTTTGTCTTGCCACACAAAGTCCTTTGAGCTATGTCAAGTGTTCAGTCTCACCCAAGGAATCACATTTAACTCAGGACAGAGTAAGGATTTTCCAGCAGCTGTATGTGGAGCCAACTGAGCTGTCTGACACAGCACACACAGTTCACCCAAGGCCTCATCTTCTTCAGGCTCACAGGAGTAAGGATCTCAATGCCTTTCAGAGGATGCAGAGAATGTCAGCCACACCATCTCCCTTTCCCAGCATGAGGGAGTGATGAAAACCAGTTGTTTGGTGTTTCCCAGTACATTTGGTCCACATTTGAGAGCTGGGGATTACACACTTTTTTTCCTTATCACAACTGTAAACTTCTTTTTTCTCGCCTGCTCTTTTCTTCCTTCCTTATTCAAAAATTTAGCAGTGCAGCCCACTGGTATGTCTCACACACAACATTTTAGATATGTAAAAGTCAACACAAGGTTCTGGTAAATACATCTGGGGGGAAATTTATTATCTGAGTCACAATTAGAATTCTGTCACCAAAGAAAGGTTTTTTAAATCAGATCATAGAGCCACCACGTTACCTTGCTGTAATCCAGTAAACTGAGGACACGATTCTGCTGTACAGTAGATACAGGATGACAGGTCTTATTTTCACTGTGCCATAAAACACACAAACTGGTGTTATATGATCCAGAAGTAGAAAATTCAGTTCTTTAGACCTTAGTATTGAATTTGGAGGCTTTTTTTTTTTTTTTCCCCATGGTCATATAGCAACTGTGGGGTTTCTTCTGGGGAAACTCACAGAAACCTCAATGCATGCCTCACTGGAGATGATTTATCACTTCCGCACACAGTAGCTCTGCATATGTTATAACTGGCATCTGTTTTTTTCAGGATGAGTACCGGGTTTTCTCTCTGAGGGATCTTTTTTCCTTATCCATGATTGAGTGGAGGTGGGTAGTTGTACCCGTAGCAAGTTCAAGCAGGCGCTACACTCATAAAGATGCTTATCATAGTTACAACAGTTAGTTAGATAGTTTCCGCTGAAACTGAGTCATCGGAGCTCCTCCAGAGTCACTGAAAAGGTATTACGGACAGTGGGTGTTCAAAGCACAGAGTGTGGTACTACACAATCAGAAGCACCTGAGTAAGTGTGCAGTTCACACTGCAGCAGTGTGGCTGTTCCGTGCCAGAACCGAGTCTGCCCTGGGCCAGCCCTCAGTCTGTGCCTTCCGCTGCCCTGGGATACCAAGTGAGCAGCATCGTGCCCTCCAGGCTGGTTTGCTCTGGTCACAGACCAAATTCTGGCTTTTGGACATTTAAAGAAAGAAGCTACTACTGTGAAAATGTACAGTGACACTTGATGTCAGATAACATATGTTCTCAGCATCCAGTAGACTCAGCATGAGTGGAAAGTGTTCTACCTGGTCCCAGAGTCACCACTCACCTTTCCATAGAAGAATAGAAGAATGGGAAGGAATCTGCACTCACTCCTGTGAGTGCTGGGAAATGTAGCATCAGGTTATATTTGCTATAAAGTTGGTATTTTCTGTTTTGAATGTTCACTACTCTCTTGTCCTGAGGACAACCACTGCTGTACAACATGCTATCCCAAACACGCAGCTGGAAAACAGAATAATTTTCACTGCCAAAACCACACACGTTTCAACTTGCTTTCCTCCTTTCTGACTTTTCATGTTCTCCTCAAACAGAAAAGAACAAAGGTAGCGTGCAAGGAGCTTCCCAGATGTGGCCATTGTAACTACCCACACAGCACCAGGCAAAGTCCACATAATGATGCACTCTGTCACATTATGTGACATATATTGAGAGCAAAAAAGCCAGGGAAGACCACACATTAAGCAATTCTCATTGCCTTGGCTGCCACCACGGAAGGTTATAGTGTCTAATGCCCTAGCCGTAGCAAATGCTCAATCCCCTGCTGCAAATATGTGCAAGTATGAGTAATGTGAAACACTGAGACATCCCTGAAAGGTTCTGCACATGGGTGTGCAACTGTTTTGCACAGCTCTCCACAGCCTGTAGCTAAGATATAGGTGAATTCCCTTTGGGCAGTGCTTGCCCAAATCAGCAAGACAAACAAGTGCATTGCTCCTCGGCTCAGTGAGTTGTGCCTCCCAGAAGACCAGCCTGGAGATTGAGCAGATTGAGCCAGCTGATATTCACCCCAAATGAGACAGAAAGAGACAGAGGGAAAAACAAATGGGACCCCATTGCTGCTGAACTGATGTTATCTGCAGGCAGCTGTGCCTTTTGTGCACAGAGCACACAGTGCCACAATTTGCAAATGTCTCTGATGAATTGCTGCTGTCTCTGCAGCGCATTGTAAAGAACTGTCTGCTCTTAATTACCAGGACTACTTTTGAGGCAGTAATGCAGTAATGTCATCTACTAAGGAGTCAACCTAGTCCAGGAAAATTAACTTCACATTAAACAAAGCCTTCTGTACATTTTTCATTTAGTAGCATACGGAGGAAATATTGCATGGTGATTGCAGTTTTTACCTCAGGCTCCTTAAATCTTAAGCTGGTGTGTGTGGTGTGTGAGTATCATTAGAAGGGGGAAAGTAAAAGTACAGACGTACAGTATGTTTGAACACATCAGAACAGAGGTTCTGTTGCAGATCATCATAGATTAATGGGTAGCCCAGGGAACAAAGCAAAGAAGTGACCTGGCGACTTGAGACTCATACTTCAAAGAGAGTTAAGTAGCTAAAAACACTTCTAGAGACAAGACACAAAACCTAGCTGTGTACAGTGTGTACATCAGTTCCAGTTCCCAACTTGAACACTCTCATCCTGACACAGTTCTTCTAAAAAGAACACCTAATATCAATTTTAAAGCACTAATGAATTTGTTACCATTTTTCACTTCTCACCTTCTTTTCCGGCTGAACATGGACTGCTGGTACTGAGGGTTTGACTTGATCTTTTGTATAGAAATAGCAGTAAGTACAGTGAGACCCCTCATTCCTTTTTCAAACACAAATTGTTCCAAAGGTTTCACCTTTGGGCTTGCATTTCATGCCCCTTCACATTGTACAAGGTGAACAGTTTCAAGTTGTGCTTTATGAACAGCTGTCATAAAAGCCAGTAAGCAAGCAATTAAAATATGCTGCCTTACGAACTGGCATTACCACTTACCTTTGTTTAGGAACAGTTGTATTACCACTTTTTTTTTCTCCTCTAAATAAGAAAAGAGGATCCTCATAAATGCCAGCAATGTTTTTTGCTCTCCATATTTTTCTCAGTGAACTCTTCATTTAGGTTGGTTTTGGGTTGGGTTTTTTGGGGGTTTTCTTTGTGCGGTGTGGGTGATTATTGTTGTAACCAAATAAAGTGATGTGACTGCTACACAAGGTCCCAGACAGGAGTCCCTTGCTAGGTAAGAACAAGCCATTAGGCCAACTGCATTTTTTACACTTACCACTAAATCAGATCATTTTCACAAGGCACCAAATCTTAAATCCCCTGACCTTTCTGCAGCTTGTGTTATTTAAGCAGGTCTTTTCTCTTCCTAATGTTTTGCAGAAGACTGGCCCCTTGCTTTAACTTTTGAGAAGTTGCCTGTGTGTACTTTGAGTGGGACAGCACACGAACACTGTGCAAGCACCAAGGATGGCAGAGTACAGTCTCAGCTCTTGCTAGCTAGGCAGGACACTAAGACAACTAGTATTTCCCCAGGTTAGCATCATGAAGATTAGCCTCTTAATTCTTGAACTATTTTCTTTGCTTGTTTGAAAGTATAGATTATGTCCCCTATGACAAAAATTTGACATAGCTGTGCTTCTGGCAAGCTGCCAAGGATTAGCTTGACACCTGTGTTGTATGCCCAAGAGTGATGCAAGTTTTACTACACAGTGACTATGGCCCAGACTATCATCTTACACCTGTTTTACGTTGGGTTGTTTCCACTGCCATCTCTGCTGTCTCACCAGCTGTAATTTTTTGGCTTAAGAGAAGCCTGTGCTATGTAATTATCAAAGGACATTCTTGCATTTCTAGTTCAAACAAGATTAAAATGTAAATCCTTACATTACAGAGTTTCTCTGTGCATTATTTTTCCATCCTTAGCACGTTTTTTCTGTACTTTATATTCCATTTTTTCAGACATGGTCCTGTTTTGTTTTATCATCTAAACTTCTGTTCTTTTCTGTGGAAAAGACATAATAATTAGGTAGAATATGGTTTCTCTGATATTTTAGCACCAATCCCACTTTTTAAACTTTGAACAAGTTGAAAATTGCTCAGAAAAAAAAAAGGCATAATCCAAGTGAAAAAATGCACATGTTTTTATTTAGGGTTAACCTGTATTGAATCTTTTCACAGAAAACTAAGGAAAGTTTAAAGTGCAACTGGTGGGCTTGAATATATGCTGTAAATAAAACAATGGCTTCTATTTGATACTAAAAAGGTAATCCCATGAAACAAAAATAAATTTTTTTCCTGTTATGTTGGATTTGACAACATGATATGCGGAATTCTTACACTTGTGCCAGTACTTTCTACATGTTCCAGGCAGGAATGTAATCCTGTTCTACACGGTGACTACAAAAATGTCTGCCCTGAAGGTGTCACACTATATCACACCGATGACAATCCAACATCTGCTGTTAAAAGGGGCCTTTTATATCAGTGTGATCTGACCAGTTTAAACCAGTCTCTATCTTTTCCAGTGTTCTCCTCCCCACCAAAAAATATAGAAAATTAGTTTTGGGGGCAGTGCGCTGTCCAGTGAGCCACACCTTTCTCTGTGCATGGAACAAAAGAGAGCCAAGGACCTGTCTCTGTCAGCAACCAGACCATGAACAATGCACCACAAACTGGCATCCCACTCTGTTTCAGCCACTCTCCTGTATTCAAAGAGTCACAGATTCCAAGTAAATTACCTTAGCTACATGGAGGTGTGTTAATGACTAAAGGGCCTTCATCGGCCAGCTGTCTTTTTTTCTTTTGCTTTTGTCAATTGCAAAGTTATCTTTAAAATATAAAGCACTCACAAATTCCCTACCATCTTTGTTCTTTTGCTGCCTGGCCCATGTTCTTCAAGTTACTGTCTCTAATGTACAGCATAATCTCCTTCAGTTACTTCCTTCTTTGACCATAACATGATCCATCAAAAATTCAACCACATAACAACTTGCCACTGAATTGTGCAAAGGCTGCTGACTCTATTCCAGAAAGATTTAGTGCCACTGCGGAGGCTGACCTTAAAAACCTGCACCACTGTCCCCAAAAATTCAGTAAACACATACTCACAAATTTCATAATGATATTCAAGCACCACACTGCCAAAAAGCAACATGGGGAAGGAGGGTAATGGTAAACCTCACTGCATGAGTACCAGCCAACTTTACTGACTAGAAGGAACCGCCTGGAAAAGGACTACACTATATTTATTTGTCATTTATTAAAGCTAATATCTAGCACAGAGAGTCCATACCCTGACCTTAGGAAGCAGTAAGGGTGATGCTCTGAGAGGCCTTTCTTGTGTGAATGTATTTCTGTGCGAGGGTTTGTTTGGTTTTCTTCCAACACAGAAGTATTAATAAAGTTATGAGAAGCCCCTCCTGGCAGGAATTTTCAAAAGAAGTATCTGGGGCAGTGATCGGACAGGCAGGCAAATCACCACCACGCCCAGTGCAGCTCTGCTGTCTTCTGATGTGAGTGGTCCTGTCATTTCTCAAGCAGGTGCAGGTCATAGTAATTTCGAACAAACTGCTCCAACCGTACCAACAAACTAGATTCCAGCTCGAGGCCAGCAGCCTGGCAAAATGCCACAGTTGACACATACATAGTCATATACGCACATGGATGTTTTCCTGCATAATGCTCATTGTGGAGCATAGCTGTTGCATAAACTTTTAATACCAGGGCAGGGATTTACTTCCCCCTCTGGTCTGTGGCACACTTTTCTGCTGTTCTTTGGTGTACTTTGACTAATCATTTCTTAGTCGTCTAGATGCAGACCTTTAAAAACATTAGGAGCTCTCAGTCCCCCTTTTCAATTGCAAACGATTCATTTTTGGTGAAGTGTGGCCTCCCTATTCTTCTGCCAGCCGTTGTGTTTGTGAAAGGACCGTCTCAAATTTCTTGTGTGGGAGCAGCTGTTGCTGGACCAAGGCAGCCTTTTCAGAGCCCTGCCGCAGCCGCTTTTCACTTCTCCTCCTCCTCCTCCTCTCCTTCCTCCCTCCTTTTGTCTCCCGCAAAGCAAGAGCCCCTCTGACCCTTCGCCTCCCTCCAGCCTCCCTCCTTTGTCGGCCGTTGCAGACAAGTTCCACCCTAAATCAAGCATTGTCTCCATCTCCAGAAGCCAGCACGTGCCCACATCCCCCTAATCTTTTAATTTCCCCCCAGGAAAAGGCAGCTGTTAGCGATACACGCAATGCACAGCTGTCAGCTGGGGCCTGCCGCCTGCCTGCACTGAACAATGAGGAAGGCAGCGCCGGGGCCCAGGAGAAGTAATATCTACATATATGTGTCTTTGGCAACAGTTGGCAGCACGTGCTCTGAAATGCGGCATTGTCAGAAAAACCACCCCTGCCTTCCCCCACCCCTGCTCTGCACACGTATGAGCTTGAACTTTGGCTGATTTCAGAACAAAACAGCCGACTTCAAAGGGCAGGACTCCCCGGATAGCTGCATTATACCTTCGCTGCTGAAACAATTCCCTGCAAAATTACAGGGTATGAAAAGGACAGGCCTCCAGTAGCCTGGCACGTGGTTCAGCCATTCTCCTCTTTTGCACACCAGTTGTTTGAGAGTTTTGTCCTGGAGAGAGAGCAGCGTAAACAATCTGGAGGGGCAGAAAAGACCTATACATCATGATTTTACCTTTTTCCCTGTGTGGTGAGGAACGCCTATGTTTCTAAGTAAAGCAAGGACATACGCACAGAGATGTATGTGGCTGGACTGGTGATCTGACTAGCTTAATGCACAAGGGACAGTCACTTCAGCTCAAGATGAAGAAAACGGTGGTGCATTAGTACCGTAGAAAGGCAAGGCATGATTGTGTCTGCACAAACTTAAGCACAATTGCATGCCAAATTTCTGCCTGCAATGACAGCAAATATGCACGCAAATAATAAACTGCACACTGCAGTCATTTGCTGGTGCAGTTGCCACAAGTGAGCTCACAAACATAGTAGTTACAAATCCCAATCGGTCCTGTAAATATGCTTGCCTCTTCTGATGTACTATGGTGCATGTAGCTTTACAAAAATCATATCTCTGTGCTTCACATTAACTCCTGACAAAACACAGAGTTTCTTAAGGAAATTCATTTTGCAAACGTATGTGTTATGGAGATGATATAAAAAACCTCAAACCCTTAAAACTGTTTCATTTCCTTTTCCCATGTAGATTGCTTTAAAGTATGCATGTATTCCTCTCACCAGCTTTCTGGCTAATCATTAAATGGCAATTTGATTGATTTCTACACGCGGTGGCTCCCAAAGGCTAAGTGTTTAAAAAGGAACTGTCTCATCTGTTGCTTTTGCAGAGGTCTCTTGCATAGTTTCCTCTCTAAGCAAAGGACCAAACAAGCCTCATTCCCAAACCTTTCATCATCATAACCTTTTTGTAGTCAAGTGGACAATTCTGGGTTTGCTTCACCACTCTCAGTCATTTCACAGGATGAGGAATAACTTTTGTGTTACTGGTGCATATTCCCCAGCCTGCTCTGTACACGCGTTTTTACTTGCTTTATCTTACCTGCCCTGTAATTTAAAGAACTTAAAAGATACACTGTGCTAAGCAGACCATATGGCATATGGTACACCTGACCCATGCTTAGCACCTGCAGAGCGCACTGTGAGCGTCACAGGCTGTTTGATACAGCACTCCTGGCCAGAGGGCAAAAACATATCCATGCATTTGCATGCTGGACGGAGGCCACAGTGATCTGACACAGCATCCTGACAGTTCTTCCGAGATTAGCAAATCTGTAGAGAGCAATGGGCTTAACTAACAAAGGCAGCACCATGTTGCAGAGACCTACACATATACAGACACCTCGGGGATCCTAATAGCCTTGCCCTGGTGAACAGGGATCTTCAACAAATGCAAACGTGCTTTGAGTGAGGAATGTCAGCATTCATCACTGGGATGCAGTCAGGGTTTTCCTAAAGTGCTCAGAGAAAGCACAAAGAGATGTGTTTTGATATCACTTGGGCAAATATAAGTGCCATCCTGACTTATCCCCATGTAGAACCAATAGGGGCAGGCAGCAACATGCAGTCAAAAATAGACATCTCAAAATGAAAATAGTAGACATCAAGCAGAGAGAATGCATGAAATTTTAATGCTTATAAGGGTTTAGCAAGCATGAGCCTGAGGAGCAGCCTGCAAGATCCACCCTTTCATTCATTGCTGGTTCTGCTGGCCCAGGACTCTCTTTCTCTATATGCAAACTGGTCCATATTAAGCCTGTATTTTTAGTGCAAAGTTCTGTGAGATTTATAGAGCAGGAATAGCAGACATATCAGGAGATGCTACCACTAGGTAATTTGCATAGCAAAATCTCATAGCAGCAACAGCAGCCTTTGTCAAAGCAGTCCAGGTACCCAGCAAAGGCAGATGTCTTATTTGTCCATGTGGGAGTTGTAGCCTCTAACACTGGGCAGCTGGACAAACACAAAGGATGGAGCAGCCAAAAGGATTTGTCTCTCTTTCACTGCTCAGGGAGAAAAATTTATCATGCATGTGATCAGCAAGGGGACATTTGTTGCAGACAGAGTGGCAGAGCCCTGGCAGTGTCCTCAGCAGTGGCTGGCAAGCTATAGAGGAGCTCAGTCTTGCACCAAGGGCAAAACTAGACCTTGTGCAGAGTTAGTTCTAGCTGCAATGCCATGGACATCCATGGGGACATTGAAGAGTTTCTCTTTTCCAGGAATTCTCTAACACTTTGGAATTGCCCAGTTTAGAAGATTTCCATTTTACGCTGTGCTGCCTCTCAACAATATGCCTTGATTAATGTATTTGAAATAAATTTGGCTGTAATCTTTCTGTCCTCACATTGGAATGTTATCAAACAAAACAAAAAAAATAGAGCTATTATCTTCTTTCATTTGTAGCTCTCTCTCCTGTTACTGGAATAAAAATTCTCTGGCTGGGAAGAGGTTATCAGGCTGGAGCTGCCTTTATGTTCAAGGCTAGAAGAATCTTGATTGTGTAGGCCTGGGGATGCCGAGGACCCCCTTAAGGGCATATGTTTTTTCCTTACATATCTGCAAACCTCCCCCTCGCAGCAGAGGCAGGCTCAGAGGAGAGGCTCTTTCTTCATCCACAGCAGCGCTGAGGCTCACTGTCAGAGGTTTCTAACCAGGGCACAGAACACATTCTGTCGGGATCTGCCCGTGCGTGGGGCTGGGATACAGGTGGGCTGCCCTGCCCGGCGCAGGGAGCCCAGCTGGGAGGTCCTTCTCCTGCCTCGCTGCTCCGTATGGTAAATCTGTGGCGAATTGAGCCCTAAGTGAGTGCTCCAGGCTCCAGTCTAGCCTCGAACTACCCCGGCTCCATCTGTCACCCTATCTGGGGCGTCTTTGCTGCATGATTGGCACAGGGCTTGAAAAGGCAGCACAAGACAGGCCATGTGGCAACCCTGCCGATGGGGAGGGGGCGGCGGGGGAGCAGGATGAAATATTGTGACAGGACACTTCGAGCCCCAGCTAATCACAGCTGCTGAGGGCTGAAGAGTGCTATACATCCCCTCGTATCAGGCAGTGCATTCCTGGCAACATTATTAATTCAGAGGAGTCCCTTTAATTTGAAGCAGAGATTAAGACTTTCCCCGGTTGGCCTCACTGCGGCTGTAAAGGCAACAGGCAGGGCTATTGTAAGGCCATTAGGGAAGAACAATAGGACGCTGAAAGGGGGATGCGGGTGAATAAGGGAGCGAGGGCTGGCTTGTGCCAGAGGCCGGCTCGCCTCATTACGGGAGCGGCAGATGGAGCGTGGCCGGGTTGCTGGGCAGAGTCGGGGCTGGCAGCTGGCGGCGGCTCCCCCGCACTGCAGCGCATCCCCGCCGCGGCCTGCGCTCAGCGCAACAGGTGGGTGGGCACTGACGCCCTCACCAGCACATCCCGACATTTAAAATAAATAAAAAGGCTTCCCTTTTTTCGTTTCTGCCGCTTCCTGCCGCTTTTGCTCCGACATTCCCGAACTCTGCCCAGCAGACACCAGGATATGGAAAGCACACTCTCTTGTCCTATTCGTGGTCATGCCAGTCTGTGCAGGCGTTGCTCCCTTCTCAGCATAATGACAGCAGAAACCTGGTGGCGGTGCATGAGGTGGTGTTATGCATCCAGGTCATTAGACACGGTCAGGCACCAACTGACTCATCTCACTCCCCACTGGATTCTTAAAAGTGGCCATTGGCTTTACTGGCTTCAGAGGAAGTTCCCTACCTTATGCTGACCAAGGTTTTTCTTTTCCTTGATGTGCTTGAGCTCATCTCAGGCATGTCATACCTGAGAGGAGTGGGTAGGGCACTGATGGAAGTCTAGCCTTGCAGCCTACCAGGTGCTGTGGCATGTGCAAACCCCCAGCAAACAGACCTCTGCAGCTCCCTGACAGCCCCCATGCAGCTCTCTCTCCAGCTGGGGAGCAAGGACAAAATCCTGCTAGAAAGAAGCTCTAGAAAGCATCACAGAGGCAGTGGGGTTTTTTTCTTTACTAAGTTTGTGGAAAAAAATCACATTTTTCTTCCAGTTTTGCCATACTTCCACCCCCAGAGCTTGTGAAGTAATGATTTTTGGCAATCAGGGCTTCTGACTGGGGACCTGACAACTACCAGGAGAAGCAACACTCTCCCCTCTCCCCAGATATGGCCCAGGGACACATGAAGAAACCTGTTTGAATTTGACAGTCCCCTGACACTCTGGGAAGGTCATCCAAAAGATACTGCTGAACATCACAACAGAAGTTATTTTATAAGCATCTGTTGTTTTATTTTGGATCTCTCAAAGTTGTTTACAATGCTTTTGTGCAGTTCTAAAGTTCTTCTCTCTGTGGAGGAGAAACTCCCACAACCTGAGCTAAGCTTGTGGCTGAGCAACCTGGCGTGGTCCCAGGTGAGTGCAGGACACCCAGACCAGGCACTCTGCCTGTAACAAACTGATGTCCCCTGGTCTTTTTGGTCTATGTTCCCTTCCAGTTCATGGCCACGCATGTAATTGTTGATTAAAGAGCAATTGCAATTTCTTCCATGGTAAAATAATTTTAGGGAACTGTGGAAAGTATTTTTAGTTACAGAGGTAGAAACAAGGAGAAGGAGCCAGCACCCTGTTGGCAAGTCACTTTGTGCAGACCATCATCATGCCCTCTTTGGACCACTCACACTACACAAAATGCTCTTTGACAGCAGTAGGGTTATTAAAGGTGACACCTGCCGTGCAGCATGCAGAAAGAGGCCACAATATTCAAAGCTGCTAGGCCTTCTACAATAATCTTTCCCTTCTCTGTACCATATAACACTCAGCTTAGTTTCTTCTATCTTACCTGAGTTTTTTATTCATTTCACACTATATGGCCTTCAGTTTATCCAGGGTGCGACTCTGTTTTCATAAAAAAAGAATGCATCAGAAGTGATTATGAGAATTAATTTGATTCCTTTTATTTTTACCACTGCTGAGCTACGGTCTTTATCTTGATTTCTTACGGATCCAATGAAGACTAATCCACTCCTGCAGCACAGTGTTCACTCCCATATGGCTGCAGCTGCTGGTAGAGAGCTGCTAAGTGTGGCACAAGGTGCCTAGTGGCAAAAACAGAGGGCAGGGACTGGTGTCTGCTTACACTAGTTTTCCCATTGGAGAGACCACAGCTGAACGAGGCTCACTGACAGGTTAAGTCGTGAGCACTGTCCTGAGCCTGAACGCAGACCCAGCCATGAAACACATTTCTGAGTCAGATTCATTTGTACAGATACAGAGATGGTTAGGTCTGCAAACACAACTACTCTACACCCACAAAAACAGACAGTGGAAGGACCTAATGCTCAAATATAACCTTCTGAGAGCTGAGTCACCTGATCTGCACGAATTTGTTGACAGCCATGGTGCCTTCTCAAAGGAAAGACAAAATATCTTTTCTAGTTTGTGCAAGGAAGGATCTAGCTGTTAAAAAGAATTAAACCTACTGCAGAAAGCTGAATAGTTTAACAAGTGGAGAATGAGAAATTGTTGCAGTCTTTTCACAGAAGACTTTTTAACTGCATATTTGCAGCAATCCACTTGCTTGGTTTCAAGCACATTTGAGATAGCTCCCTGAAGGTCTTTCTATCTTTCTGTTGTGAAACCAGGGTATTTATTGCTGTTCATAACTCAGGAATTCAAACCATCACTGCCAGGAGCTGTAGGCTGCTTAAAATGGCTATTTAGTAACTGCGGTCCCTACAAACTGGTCAGAGACTGAGAAAACCAACTTTCTCAGATTCTGCTTGTGAGACTCTGAACTTCTAGTCTAAATACGATAACTTCTAGTCTAAACACCTGAAGGTGCTGTTCTCTCCCTTTTTCTATCTCTTCATGTTAAGATGCTAAGCTAACCAGCCAACCAGGCATAATGTATTGATTAGTTAACCAATCTGGTCCAGTTGGATCGGAGTAGAGTATCAAAGTAGAGAACTTTTGTAATGAAGTAGATTTTCTCCAAAACTAGCCTTGGAGTCAGTGTCTCTTGTTATTATAATGCCAACAAGTAACAGCCTTGTACCTACATTCCCCTATCTTGTAATTTCATGTCAGCATTAATTCCCTGAATAGTGAGATTGGAGAGTCTGAAGAGCAAACAATTTGATTGCCACTGGAAACTCTTGGGACATGGGGAATAGTGAAAAATAACCATCTGGCTCTGACACTGTGTTCCCAGCACAGGGCTCTCTGTCCGTCACTGTGGGTGAGTTCATGCCTCCAACGACAGCAGCTTTGCTCTCTGACCCAGCAGCAGATTCCCAAATGCCAGCAAACACAAGAGGCAAGGCAAAGTCAACACACACACTAGCAGTGTCAATAGAAAGCTTCTTTCTGAGGAGGAGGCACGGGCCACAGCGTTTTGCTGCCCTTTTGCTGGTGTCTTTTTGCCTGTGAGCTCTGGCAAGAGTGCAATGCTGTGACTGTGCGTACATACTGTGCAGCACCCCTCTGGAGAGCAAAGGGCAAAAATGCTGAAGACAGAGGAGATGGGCCACATCTCACAACCCTGCAGTCTCTTTAAAAACATGGAGAGAGCTCGAGAACTGCATGTGGATGTGTCTGTTCAAAGTTGCACACAGCCCACCTTAAAAACTTGGAAATGTGTTTAGGTCATTCTGTTGTTCTCACGATCTGAAAAGCTTATATCAAGCATTTACAAGGTTTGATTCACAGAAACTAAGATACACAGAGAACTTCTAACCACAGTAGCCACAATCTTATGTGGCACTTAAGTGTTTCTACAGACAAATCTCTGTTTGCAGCCTTTGTTTGTGCACAGAAAACGGTTTACACTTTTAGCTCCGGAAGCAGTGACTGCAAACGAAGGCATGCCTTTCACATGTGCTCTTGTTTATGGGACATGGTGTTCACTTTTTTTAAAATACAGTCCTAGGTCAGTGGACTGAAGGAGATCGGTCACTGCCAAGGGCTTTAAAATGTGTTTTGTCAATAAAGGTTACCTTGACCCAATGTGTCCTCTGACAAGGCAATAAGATCAACATAACTGTCTGTCCTGTAATGCTTTTTCATGAGGCTACTCAGGGTGAAATAAGGTGCAATTAATTTCCACCTGTGGTAAGTAGACTGTAAAGCCAGAAAAACAATCTTATTATGTAAAAACCCCATTTGAGAGAGTGTTTGCCATGTTCTTGTGTTTCACCCTAATTACATGAGACTGAAGGAGATACATTTATTCTGGCCCTAGATTCCAAATGTCAAACTGTGCTCCCATAATTTTTTTGGAGCAAAAGTCGTAAGTGCCTTCAATCCATTTCCAGTATGAGGAGACTACTCATCTTCAAGAAACGAATTTCCTGAGAATCACAGTTTGCAGAAATAAAGACATTTTCTAGAGGATATCTATTTACCTGGACAAAAATGAGAAATGGGTCCACAGGCACCTCACAAAGTTCAATTAGTCCAGGTACAAGGTGCTGCACCTGGGTGAGGACAATCTTAGACATGAACACAGACTGGGAGAACAACCCATGGATAGCAGCCCTGCAGAACAGGATTTAGGATTTATCAAGGATGAAAAGCTGGACATGAGCCAACACTGTGAGGTCACAGCCCAGAAAGCCAAATGTGTCCTGGGCTGCACCCAAAGCAGTGTGGGCAGCAGGGGAGGGAGGGGATTCTGTCCCTCTGCTCTGCTCTGGTGAGACCCCACCTGGAACCTGCAACCATCTCAACACAAGAACAACTTGGACTTGTTAGGGTGGATCCAAAGGACTCCAGAAAGATGATCAGGGGGGTGTAGCAGCTCTCCTACTAACACCAGCTGAGGGAAATGGGGCTGGTGTTAGTAGGAAATAGGGCAGTTCAGACTGAAGAAAGAGAGGGCTTCAAGGAGACCTCACTATGGCCTTCCAGTACCTAAAGGGGGCTTATAAAAAAGGAAAAAGAGGAACTTTTTTATAAAGTCAGATAGTAACAAAGCAAGAGCCAATGGTTTTAAACTAAAGCAGGTTTAGATTAGCTCTTAGTTCTTTACTCAGAGGGTAGTGAAGAACAAGAACAGATTACCCAGAAGAATTGTGGATGCCCCATCCCTAGAAGCATTTAAGTCCAGGTTAAACGGGGGTCTGAGGAACCTGGCCTAGTGATGGGTGTCTCTGCCTGTGGCAGAGAAGGCTTCAGTGAAGAAAGCAAGGAGAGAGTCCTTTGTATTTCGGATTCCAGCTCTTGCAGTGTATTTTGTGCCTGAAAAGTCAGCACTGGAAACAATTATTGCGATGTGAATGATGACGGTCCTGCTGCCCCAGTACCCTGAGCAGCACACTGTCTGTGGCCACTACCTTCTAATTGGAACTAGATGATTTTTAAGGCATCTTCCAACCCAAACCATTCAGTGTTGGTTCTATAATTCTAGACAGTAGTTCTGTAATTCTACTTGCACTTGGTCTGCAGGACAATCTGTGGATCTCAGCAAGAAGTACCATGGATTTATTCTTCTATTCCATTCTGAGAACAGATTCACCCATAATGCTAGTGCAATTTCCATGTAACAGTACATTTGCAGTAAAGGTTTCCAGACATGGTTTTAAAGAAATAACTGCATGCATACTTGTGCCTTTTTACAAAATGTGCACATACCTGCAGGTGATCTTTCAATAATCTACATCTGCAAATATGTGCATCTGTGTGTCTATAAAATCAGCTCGTGCATCTTCACTCTAGTGAAGGTCACGGCACAGCTAATGAAGATTCCATGTAGAATCCATCTCATGAAGGTGAAAAATTCATGCTGGTAAGGCTCTGAGAAGCGATTGATCACCTATTGTGATTTTTTAGACAACACTGGCTAAACTGAGTGTCAGGTTACAATTCACATCTCTATTTTTTCTGAGTATATTTGGTTAATTCAAGGTCTGTATGAGTATACTCAAGTGGACGAGATTTTTGACTGACCAAAGCTTCTCGAAAAAACTTTTCTGTCCTCCCTGGCTGCTGTCCTGAAGCAGGGATGAGCCATGGATGCCTCCTCTCTCCAGCTGATAAGCCTTGAGTGGGCACAAAGACTGTGTCCAGACTCGTGCAGTACAATAGGAAGTTAGACAAGCCTCCACAGTGGGCAGAGTGGCAACTTTCACAGTTAATGCTGCAGAACTTCAAAGGGTGCTAGTGTAGCTACTGAGAGATTGACCTCCAAATTAATATTTACAAACAGCTTCCAAACACGGGGTAATCCTGCAGCTTATATAGTAAGTTCAGCACCTACTGCCCAGTGCCAGGGTGCTACACTGAGAAGGCTTCAGTGAAGAAAGCAAGGAGAGAGTCCTTTGTATTTCGGATTCCAGCTCTTGCAGTGTATTTTGTGCCTGAAAAGTCAGCACTGGAAACAATTATTGCGATGTGAATGATGACGGTCCTGCTGCCCCAGTACCCTGAGCAGCACGCTGTCTGTGGCCACTACCTTCTGTAATTGCAGAGGGTTATATTGCAGCATGTTACTAATCAAGTGCCAGCTTCCTTGTGTGGTTGCAGAAAAGGAAATCAAGATTTGTTTTCTTTCTCTCATGATCATCAGCAGGTGTTGTTGTCACAGTGATCTCGAGGAAAGGGACAAACAACGATGTAAATTGTGCAATTTTCACAGTATTACTTCTGTCGTTTCCCTCAGCTGCCCAAAACCTCTTTTGCTCTTGAGAGAAAGCAACAACGCAGGACAGTGTGTACATAAACAGGACTGTGCAGTGTTAGATGAGCAAAAGCCAAGCTGAATCTCATAACTAGATGCTGTCCTAATCATCAGTTACTGCGGGAGGCAGGAAGCTGTTTTCTCTCTGCAAGCATTGCTGCTGTTGAGGGTTTATTTATCAGCACTTTGTATCCAGGAGTAAGAAGCTGCTGATTGAAAGAACTGTTACTGTTTTCTAGCTATGAGGAAAAATAGATAGACTTATAGCTTTAACTTATTCCTACCCTCCACCCCTCTTCCTCCCCTTTTTCCCCCACCATGCCCCTCCTACCAGCACACCACCCTCATCTCTTGCACACTGTGTTTTGCCTGGATAAAGTTTTGTCACTGACCCAGGGAGAGACTAAGATTTCACCAGAGTAGAATAGTAGAAGGAAATGGTATCATTCTCTCAGGCCAACAAGTAAAGTCAGCTTCAAGTATCTTCTGAATTAGTGGAAACTAATAAATATAAATATGATTTCTGAGGGCTCTTCACAACTGCTGAGTGTTCTCAATATGATTAAATGATAAACAACAATGCTGGCGAGTTTGCATTTGGTCTGCTGTAGCAATAACATGGTGTGCTGCCAGCAACAGCACAGAATGCAATGCTGGGAGAGCAGGAAACTAGTGGGAAAGAAAAAAAAATATGCATGCCTTGCCCTTTATGCTTTGCTGATGGGGAAAAATAAATAAAGAGCACAACCTTTCACAAAGGGCTGACTCTGAGATCACTCTGAAGGGCTGGACCATGCATGAATCAGTAGAGCAAGAGGTGAAGGCTCAACTGCTGCACAGAAAATAGCCCTTCAGCAAAACCGGCACTGGTGTTTTATCTCTTCCTTAGTAATCCTGCCACATAGATCTGATATCATAATCCCTTTCCTTCTACTATGTCTTAATTTCTTCCCCAGCTTCCAATCTCTAGTAAAAGTACTTGGCCAACAGGACGGGAAACTGGATTTGGCCTAAAGGGACCAGTAGCTAAATGAGCAGGCTCTGATTTCCTAGAAGTTGTAGCATCCCTCTCTGTAAAATTGTTTCTGTTTTAAATCAGAAAAAGCAAGAGTGGAAGCATGACAGTCAGTGCTGAGTGTGGGCTTTCTATTTTTAAACAGTTATTCTCAAGAGACTGACCAGTTTACGGCTAACTCTTTGCTCCCAGAGGTCAAAGATAAGTGAAAAATATCACTACACACCTTGCATGGGTCTGTGGCCTGCAGGACAAGGAGGGTAGAGAAGCAGGAAGAGGACCAGCACCACTGGGCTGCCAGTGTGCAAAGCACTTCTCAGATGTACTCCTGCAGGCCTGTGACAGCCCAGGCAGCCTCACAAGGAGGATCCTCATGGATCTTAGGATTCTTGCCAGCATTCGTTTCTCACTTTCCTGCAGGCCAGCAGTGCAATGCTTGAACCAGTACTTTTCAAAGATGCGGCAAGAGGAAGGGTTCTCTCTGGGGTCACACTAAAGCACTGGTGCTTTTTTTCAGTACTGCTCTCAAGACGTTGGGAAATTCATCCTGTGAACTTGCATAGTCATGCACTCAGTGCATTTGAATAAACATTGCTCTTTTCTTACTTGGATTAGCTCTGCTCACTGAAACCACATCCACTTTTAATTTTGGCTGCCTGTCCTGTAAACTAACACAGAGATGTCTAAAAAAAACCTCAGGGGCCCTTTAGTGAGTAGCCTTCTAGTTACTTTCTTTTTCCCCATTCCTATAAGAATGGACGGCAACATCCTGTGAGGAGCTACTATAGAACTCTCATTTTCATTTTTGCCTTTCTTCTCTCACCCTCTTCAGTTCACAGCATCTCTCTGTTTGTACTTCCTACCATGTTGCTGTAGCATTCAGCTATCTCCCCCTCTCAAAATAGCCATGACAGCTTTTTCTCCCTTTTCTATTAACAACTGCAGTCATGCTTCACTCTAACATCACTGGTGCAGCGTGTACCTCTCGGTGTGTGGTGAGCCATCTGAACATACACACAGCTACCACCACTTCTCCTACTTGTGGAGTTGTGGTTGTTGAGGCTCTACCATGGCAACAGCATGCACAGGAGCACTATTGCTTCCTTGGAAGCTGACAGACAGGGTCTCTGTCTCCATACTCTATGGCCTGCCATTCATAGTCATTGGAAGTGAGTTAGACATCATTCACCTCCTGATAAAGTCCCAGATTTGCACCCCGTAAGCAATATATAAGGGGGAAATCCAGCACTCAGAGATGGTAGACAGGTGGGAACAGTCAGTGAGACTTTGTTTCTAGAAATGCCATCAGATTTGTGGTCTTCTCTGCAAGGAAACACCAATCTGACTTTGCTACCCACCAAGGTTTTCATGACCTATAAGACTTTAGCCCTTGCATTCTAAATTCCTGCTCAGAGAGGAGCCTGGGTGTGGTTAGACCCAGTCTTACCCCTAGACTTTGTCACAGTTTAAGAAACTTTGTCCAGCAGGATTTAAAGATGGCAAACCAGATGTATTTATATAATAAAAGTTATTTATGATTAGACAAAATATCTTCATCAGAATTATTTACTACACAGTATAAAAGCTAAAACTTCTAGAAAGATAGGATAGGACAGTACCCTGTATTAATGCAGTTGTATTAAAGTAATTATATTAAAACTGGCAAAAAGAAACAATTATTAAATAGAGATGGATGTAACTAACCTGTATCAACACTTGTAGGTCTCTCTCTTAGCCTTGAGGAGGATCTCTGTTGGGCATCCCCTTATTCATGGGAGGAAACTTCATAAACACACTCCAAGAAGGAATACGTTAGAAGAACCCAACTGTACAAAAGTGGACTGGACTTTTATAATGGAAAGTGATATGACTCCCAGTTATATATCTTTAAGTCATCTTAGCAGATTATCTGCCAAATCTTTGTCTCACTATCAGGATGTTAATACAGAGTCAGCCAAAGTGCTTTAGGCATAATTCACCGAAATAACACATGGCAAAGGCACCACATCAACAGAGCTCAACACTTCACCTGCAACACTGTGTAAGATAACCAGAAATACTGGAGATGCAATCTAGGAAACATACACGGTTTCCACATAAAACATGGCTTCCCTCACATATATACAGAAATTTTTCAGCTTGTACATCTTCTACAAGATTTTTGGCTAGCCATGATATTTAGGGAACATCAACAGTTGCCCCAAAACACAGTCAAACAAACTTAAGGTCAGCATGGTCATTGCAGTACCACGGCCTCTCCAGGACTGACAGCCTCCTGCTGAAATATGCTGTGAATTTCCAGTGATACTAGATACTAAGATAGTTGTGAGATGCTTTCTTTAGAACTCGTAACTATTTTAGTTAGCCTTTACCATCCTTTGCTTCAGAATATAAAATTGAAAAAGCCATGATTACAGTGCTACAGAAGAAGGAAGCAAAATAAAGCTAATAAATTATACCCAGTCTGAATAATCAGACAATTGTCAGACGTGTACAAATGAAACCACTCCACATTAGACTTGTACAAGCACTGTCACTACAGAGCAAAATTAGAGCTAGCACATTACTATATTTACATTGGTTCACAAAAGAGTGCTTACAGTAGAGCACTAGTTCCATCTATTTGGGTATTCTTCTCAATGAAATATATTTCTGGAAATGCCCTTATGTAGTAGCGAACTTTGTCAAATGGGATGTGTGCTGCTCTGTGGGTGTCTCAGAATAACCAGCCTAACTTCCATATATGTGTGATAAAGGCTGTATACTGACTGAAAGCACTGCCTCGTTCTGGTGGCTGAGATGTGAGAGGAAAGAAGTTTTAATAGCAAGTCTGATAGTTTTAATCAAAGGCATTTATGAGGAAATGAATGTTAATGTGCATAATCTGGCTGACCTGCAGGGATCTTTTTGTGCTAGAAATAGGTAAAATTTAAAGTGTCTTAGTTAACTGCTGAAATGAAGAGATGGCCCAGTCTTAGGCAACAGATGATTGCCCCCACGTATTCATCTATCTCTGAAGTGAACAGAAAATGTTAGGCAGCTTGTGACAGGTATTGAACTAAGACCTGAGATGCACTCAGGAAATGTGTTTCACTTCAGGTGGCAGTTAAAGAAGGAGCCCAGAGTGGCTGAGATAAAACACCCTCCCTGAGTATGTCAGGTGAGCTGGAGAGTGTCAAGTGGTGGTGGCATGTAGTGAGCCAAACAAACCTTGCAGCAAGGCCAGAGTGCAAAATATTTAATGATCCAGCTTTTGTTTTGGCACTAAAGAGACCAAAAAACATTAACCAGGATGCTGATATCAGTTTGTGGCAGAAGCTGGGCAGCAACTCCCAATAGTGCCCACATCACCCACTCAAGCAAGGGAATGAATTCTCTCTTCTTTGCTCCTTGTTTCTCAAGACCATGCCAGCAAACTGCTTGGCTGAGAGGGACATTTAGGACATTTTCAGAATCTGTGCATTTCTGAAGTGCATATTAGCAAAACACACATTCAGAGATTGTAAAGATAACAATTTAGACTGAAAACCAAACTGTAAGTTACAGCAGCTCTCTTGATAGAAAGAGGTGACAGCATTATCCCAATCAAAACCAGACAACATTGCTAGTGTTCCAAAAGAGATCAGCTCTTTATGAAATACAGAATACGACACACCTCTAGCCTCAAACAGTTTACAAAGAAAGGCTTTGACCTGTCAAATGAGTGAGTGGACATCTAACCTCTCTCACTTTGAGCAATGAGAGCCCCTGGAGTTTGTGACACTGCCTGATATGGACATGTACTGTATTAAGACTGGTGTTTAAAGTCCTAATCCGGCACGTGAAAACATGGTGAAACCAGTGACGCTCCTCATGCTCACTGAGCGGAAGAGCTACATAAAAAATATACTTGTGCTGCATTCCAGGGAAAGATAGTGCTCTCTAGGTTGACCACATGTAGCTGCTGACAGACTTTTTGCTGTGCTGATTGAGCTCACTTACTGAAAATTTGGGTACCTGCACCTCATGTGTTTCTCAGCTTTGCAGGCTGACCTGTAAATTTGCAAGCAGCTGCAATAACGTAAGTCTTTCATTGGACTGTCTTCATAAAACCTTTCAATAATCACTGGATGAAATGGATAACCAAAAGTGCATGTGGAGACTGCTGATTTTTAACCAGCCCTATGTTGTGATCATGAAACACACTGTACCTGAGCAACTAAGGCTTTGAATGTCTAGCAAGCAGAACACACACGTAAAAGCTGCATGCAAGAGAAATTGAGTTTTACAGAAAAGACCGAGACAGCCTGATGAAGAACACTGAATAATAATATCATTGAATAGAGTATTCACTGGGGACATGAGAAATATAAGTCCATGGTCTTTCGTGAATAATTTCTAGATATTCATTTGTGTGGTCTCATTAGAAATTCCCCAAGTGGGGATGATGCATATATCTTGTGTCAGAAATTGCTTTTTGCATGGCCTAGAAGAGACATTTCTTGGATGATAATTTCTGCAAGGAAAGTAAAATGAAATTTCACTTTGGATCAGTCTTGAATTTCTCTGACAGTTTTATAACCAAATTAAAAAATTAAATGTTCAGACACAACCTTCTACTAGAATACTACTGGTCTCCAGCAAACAGAAGATAAGTGATAAATATAACTGCTTTAAGAAAGCTTACTGAATGTCTACTTAAATGCCATTATCCAACATGTGATTCATCTCCTTTTTATGTTCCCACAGAACATGTAAAATTGGGATTCTTGCTGTTCTCACCAGTACAAAGTCTCAAGTCCAGGGTACAAATAGTTAAGCTTCTGCAAAGTTGAATCTGAATAGCCATGTAGGTATCATATTGACTTGACTCATGAACTGTCTCACTCATTGTGCTTCTTCTTCATAGTGTAACGAAAATAAGACCCATTGTATCCACCCTTTTCTTTCCTCTGCCCCCTACCTGTGTTGCATTTGCTTCTGCCAAAATCTGACTTCCAAAGATCACCTTTCCCTCTTCATGGCTGAACTGACTTTCTGTAAATGGACCATTTGAAGGGACTGATTTGCACAGCACTGGAGCTGTACCTGCTCCCTGCTCTGCCCACAGACAAAATGCAGGAAGGGAAGCCTAGACTACCAGCACACACCTAGCTCCACTGGTTCTCCAGGGTTGTGTCCCTGGTACTTGGTTCTGCAGGCCACTCAAACAGATTATGAATGCTCCCTTCAGCAGGCTTTCAGCATGGTCAGGATGTCTGGAAAAGGAGATGACTTACAGGTATGACTCAATGCCTGCTACAAGTCATCAGGAGCTTTTCCAAGTTGGCTTCTAAGGGGATTATGCTTTAAGCCAATTGTCCAGACAGTATATCCTCAGACTGTACCACAAGTGAATCTAGATGGGTCCACAGCCTCCAAAACTAGTTGGTGGGCAAGTTTCCGTTGACTCAGAAGGTGAAAACCCAGAGACACGCAGCAGGCACTGCCAGGCTCCTCCTCACACCTCACCAGACCTCCTCAAGGCAGGAGTATTCCTGGAGGTTTTGTCTGTGTTCCCTGGGCCTGCTGGTGTGCCAGCAGTGCAGACATGATGGTTCTGCATTCTCTACAAGACAGCCAGGCAAGCAGCAGTCCTGCTGTCCCCGGCAGGAGCATGCAGCAGCAGGACTGGCTGGTGGAAAGGACAGCCTTGCCCCCTCCTGCAGCAGTGTGCCCCAGCCACTATGCTGGGGTTATGAAGAGCTGGAAAGAGGTCAGGTGTGTCATGCTCTGTGGTTGCAAATAAAGGTACTAATTAATGTTTGGGATGTGTACAACATCTTGAATTTAGCAGAAGGCACACTTACAGTAGAACAGGAGAGCCTGTGCCCTTCGCAGACAGACTCTAAAGAAGAGCAACAGCGTGGGTAAAGTCCCTGGTGGACATCTCGTTGGCCTCATCCTCGAGATACTTTTGTAGCACCATGACACCCTTTGTGCAGTGGAGAAGCCCTGCCCTTGCACGTGCTGGAAAGGATATACTGAGCATTCATGAAGGAGGCTGAGAGGCTTTCTAAGTTACCTGGACATAGTGACAGCATGAGGGGCTGACAGTAAAAGCAAAATACATGAAAGGTTCTGAAGCTCACCTGGCAGCGCCTCCCACACAGCTGTGGTGTCCTGAGAACCTCATGGTGGTGCAGCCATGGCTCAGGGACAGAGCAGAGGACATGGGGCGCTGTGACTCCAGCAGCTGCACAGGGACCTGGGACCTTCTGCAAACAGGGCAGTACTCCAGTCACACTGGGCCTCTGCTTGCCTTGTTTTGTGTCCTCACCTTTTGCAGTCCCTTTCCAAAACCTGCTGAACAGACATTCTTAGAAACAAGCAAACCTGGGGCTCTTTAGGGAGTGTGCAGTGCCAATCCTGAGAGCCTTGAGGCGGCTGGCAGCCCCCAGGGACCCTGGGCAAGCCTTGGTGGGAGGGCCAGCGTCGTGGGGCAGCCAGCTCTCTTTGCCAGGACTAGCTTTGGCCCCACATGGCTCACCACGGCTCGGCTCCATGTCACCCACAGCCTCTGAGCCAGCTGGTACACCAGTGTGCCCGAGTCCCTGGGCCAGCCCATCCTCAGAATGGCCATCTGCCTGCACGATGCTTCCAAAATCTGTCTGCTCCACTGTCCCATTGAGCAGTGTTTCACAGCCACGAGCCTGACTGCCGTGCACACAGAGTGATGCAGTGCTCTGGATACATTTCAAAGGGGAGAGGAAAGGATTTGGAACATTTAAAAAAAAATACTTTCTTTTTTGCAAAATAAGATGATCTCAGGGAAATCTAGGCAACAAGTGTATCTCTTCCGGAAGCACCATGTTACACTCTGGTTTCTGGTAGATGCTTTTTGAAATGTAAATTTTTGAAATTCAAGCTATGGGAGGTGTTGCTTACAAACAAAGCCAAGGAAATCACAAAGCAAGGCAAAACACATAGGACATATAGTTTTCTTCATGAAAGCAAATTTATCAAAAAAATTGTGTTCTGACAATTCTAATACAAGCCCAAAATGGTTGTAAAACAATTATTACACATTTCTGACTCAAATACTACACGTGTATATGTGCTTTACTGTTGATATATTTAGCCATCATATCTCAGACACTGATTTGAAGAGAAAGTTCCTCAGGAAAAGTAGCCAGGGCTGAAATAACACCAAGGAAGAGAAACTGGCAGCTCTCCATAAAGCTTGCTTCAGATTACCACTTGTTTCAAGATGCTGTCCTGATGACTGATCACAGGAATGCTGAGGACACATGATCCAAATGGAGCTGCCACAGACTCTTTGGCCAAAGGATGGGAAAAATAACCGAGCTACCAGTCCGGCTTTGCTCTAATATGTGTTTATGCTCAGCTTTACAGGGGAAGGGAGTCAACTAAGTAATTGCAGACCTTGTTTATGCATTGTTCTGTTCATGTGACTGCCTGGATCCAGCCTTTTTACTTCTGAATCACTGTGCTCTCACTGTGCTGGCTGCTGCTGAGATGGATTCCTGCCTGTGCAAGAGGCTGCTGCTTCTGCTGCTGGTGCTGCTGCTGTGTGGGGAGAGAGCCTTGGCTGGGCTGCCTTTGAGGCAGCTGCCCTTGGGCAGTGGAGCTGTTTCTGCACTCCCCAACAGCCTGCATGCTCAGAGAAGCCAGCCTGAATATGGAAACATGCACCTACTTGTCCCACAGAAAATCCCAGCAGGAAAATGGAGGGAGCCTACTCCAGAGTATCAGTTTCCACATACCACATCTTTTTCACCTCTGACCCAAAGATGAGCCAGCAATGACATAACAGTGAGACAGAAAAGCCAGTTCAACATTACGCCAGAAGTCTTTCCTTTGCCCCACCCCTTCTTCATACTTAGAACTTTCAGAGGATCAGCTTTATGTCTGTGCGCCACTCTAATGGCAAAACTTTTTAAGTGTTTGAGCAGAATGCACATCACAAATAGGTTTCTACTGGCAACCTGAACAGAATAAATCCCACTTTAAAGATGCAGCCCTTTATTAAGTTATAAGCCTCCCAGCTTCAGCAGCACAGCATTACTGATGTTCCTGCATAGGTTCAAGCTGTGTAAGTAGGATGCACAAGGCCAGAACTGCAAAGAGATCTGTCTTCTTGATGCTCCTGCCAGCAGGGAATTTCTTGCAGGCCTGGTAGCATGTAAGCACTGTCACATCATTCTTCTCTGTGTGTCTCTCACAGATCTATGAGCAGGGATAGATAAAAAGGCCCCAAACAGTGCTGTAGAACTGAAGATCAAAGATGCAGAGTTTCCAGAATGACATTCTAGTTCAGAAACCTGAAACATTTTTGGTAACAAGGAAATGTGGTCGTATTTGGAAATGTGGGAAAGATGGATTACAGGAGGGTATACCCTGAACTTCTATCACTTATTGTAAAGGAAAAGACAAATGAATCCATAGACACACAGTAGCAGTGAGCAAAATTCAGTGATCTGCCACATAGAAAAAACATTATATCCATGATTTTGCGGTGGTTTTTTTCTCTCCTACAGATATCTTCTTCACTGAGCTTGCATTTTACCCTCAGTAAAACATACTGCAAGCTTAGCAGTGTGCCCTGTTTATGAATTGAACTTATCTTCTGGCTACACCTTAGTAATTCACAAGTATATGGTGAATGGTTCACGTGACAAAGCCCTAGCCTTTAACTGACTCACAGATTATTTACATCAACAATTTACTATAGCAAACGCTCACCTTAAACATGTGGGCTTTGTTCTGTGATTATATGATTGCCAATTTTTAAAGGAGAGGAACACAGACACAGAGTGATCCAGCACATGACCAAGGAAATCACTGGCTCAGGGAAAGCATTGCAAAAAACTTCTGCATCTGGCTGACATTTGAGAACTACAGAGATTTTTTGAACTATGTCAAAATACTGAGTTTGTGAGTTTATTCACAAAACAAACAAACAAACAAACAAACAAACAAACAAAATTGTGATTTATCCTGGGCATGCTTTTCTGCTGAAAAAGTCAACAACCTGAGTTAATTTGCTGCCTATAAATAAGTGCAGATTGGTGCAATTGTGTATAGCATTGTAATGAGCCAAATAAAAACTGGTGTAATGGACCAGTATGGCTCAAGAAAGGCAATGTGTGTTTTCCTACAAAAGACAGTACACAGATCAGCTTTTTGAGCACATTTTGGGAGCCCCAGACTACAGCATGTAATATCATTGCACTATCTGGGACTGACAGCATCCATGGAAATGTGAAATGATTTAAGAGTAAGGCATGTAAGACGAGAAAGAGAAAGGAGAATGGGGTAGGGGCTTTGCAAAAGCTCCATGTCTGCATTTGCAGGGGCTCTGCCAAGTTAAGTAGGTCCTGAGCCAGACAAGCATTGGCAGGAGCTAACATCAGGGGACAGTGTTAAGGAAGGGAGGAGCAAGCACCAAGCAAAACAGAGCAGAGTGCATAGGGGTTTCACGTGAGGCCAAGACATCTTTAACCAGGCGGGTTATGCTCAGGGCACAAAAGACTTTTAATGGTTTTTGCACATGCAGACCCACACACTGGCTGCAGCAGGAGACAAGCACAGTGTGGAATGTTCTCTGAACATCTGCAGACCAGTCACAGCTCTTCACCAGAATCACTCTCCAGTCACCCAGGGGGTGGGAGCAGCATAAGCCAAGAGAAGTACATCCTTCATGGGCACACACCTGAAATAAATTTTCAAATGCTTGGCCAGCTCCTTCTATTAGCAGGCTCTATCACCTGATCCTCAATCACATGAGAGCTGATTTGTGTTTCTCTGGCCTTAAATCTGTCTTTACAAGCCATTTGAGAGCTAAGATGAAAGAGTGAATTAACTCGTGGCAGTTCCAGTAGGTTGGCAAAGAATGATGTGATCTAACAAAACTTTCCTCCTCTGTCCATTCTGGGAAGTGATCAAGCAGCTGATTTTCCCTTGAGTGTCAAGGTCCAGAAATAAGTGTGTCCTGAGAACACTTGCAGAATGGGAAAGCAAATGGATAATTTACGGGTAAAAAGATGGGTAAAATTTAGATTTGCAAAGTCTGCTGGAAGGCATCCAGTCCACCATCCTTCTCAAAGCAGGGGTAATAAACTCTGAAGCGAGATCAGGACCATTTTTTGTCAAGCCCTTAATATGTCCTGGGATGGGGACACCCAGCCTGCCCAGTCTTCAACGCCCACTCAGAAATAAACTGTTTTTCTTTATAGGTTGCTCCAATTTCCCTTTGCTGAAATGTGTGGCAGTTTGCCTCTCATCCTCCCGCTGTGCAGGGCCCAGCAGAGTTTGGTTCCCATCTTCTCTACAGCCACCCATTAGGGAGTTGACAGCAGCAATTGATCAAGCACTCCAGTTCCCTCATTGCCTGGACTTGCTCCAAGTTATCGGTATCTTTCATGTGCAGGATGCAGGACTCCAGCTGCAGCCTTGCCAGTGCTGAGAAGAGAGGAAAAAACCACATCCCCCAAAGCAGGCCAGGGTGCAATTTTCTTGCTGGATGGCCCACTCAATGTGCCAGCCAGCAGCACCCTCACTGTCCTTTCTGCACAGAAACTGCTCCAGACTGTCAGCCCCCAGCTCACAATGTTGCATGGGGTCATGCCACCCTCAATGGCAGGTCTCACATTTATTGCCATCGGGGCGTGCCATGAGCTCCAGCTTGTTGGTGTGACCCTGATGGCAGAACTGACCTCCTCGCCTCGACACTGTGCCCTCAGACTCAGGCTGTTCTCATCCCTGCATGCTGCACGTTGCCGAGACGGGGACAAATGTCCAAAGCTTTGGATGGTGGAAATGATCCACCACACTCTTCCCATTGGCTTCATATGCTTCATATGGGCTTCAACACATATTAACTGTGGACCAGCCCCTCCTCTGAAGGAAAAAGACAGGGGAGTTTTTTGCACAATAATGCTACTTTTCTTACAATAAATGCTTGATGGAGCCTTTTCCTAATTGAGATGGGGAGAAGAGGGAAGCGGGGGAGCACAGACATGTCCCAGGTGAACATTTGCAGACCCATTACTAGTAAGTTCACAATTCTTTCAACTGTCATTGTAAGCACTTTTTTTTTTAATTTATGCATTCTTACAAGTAAAAAATTCCTGCAAAATATTTGTTGTCAGTTTTAGAAATTTACTTCATACTCCCTGAGGAATTTTGCTATACACAGAATTAAAATCATCCTTTTCAAAAACTATTCCTTAGTAGAATGTATATTAGCTGTCCATCGCTCTTCTTTCCTTTGAGGCACAGCATCCCTAGAGCATGAGCTGTTTTCTGCTGGCTGATTTCCTTCAGTATTGCACAGTTAGATTTATCATTTATCCTTTTTATTTTTTTAGCAATTAGTTTCACTGTAGCAGTGCCCTTATAGTTTCAATATGTTTCTACAATGAAATTTTAAAGAAAAAATATAGATGCTGTAGGCCTGTGATATTTTAGAATGGTGTTCTGGATCTCAATTTCGCTGTCTTTCTAAGGTAAATAACACATAGGCAAAACTAATTTCTAGACATAACCAGCGGAGATATTTCCCCCTCACAAACTAGTTTAAAAAGTTATGACATGCATCTCACTGCGTCAAAAGACAGAACACAAATCAGTTACTTTCCTCATTTCTCCTTTCTTAAGACGAGATAATGAACCAGGCCCATAGTAAAAATAGCTGTGGACCCACTACTCTCTTCCCTAGGTCAAGACTTTAATTCCTTTTCATAGATTGGAGTTACAGAAGGATATCAGAATCTGCAAGTATGCCTTTGCTCTGAAATGCTGTCTCCAGTTTTGCTGACGGAAGTCTTCAAAAACAGAGATGAAAAAATTACCATGAGCTCCAGACCTTGACCTGCAGGCATTGTCCACTGAGCAGGTGATTTTTTAAGAAAGGTCATTTTGTCTTTGCCTTCAGCTTACCCTAAAGACAATATAGCTGGTGGTTTTGGCTCACAGAACTCTTTTACTGCAGAAAGATGGTTGTGACCCAGGATTTTGTTTAGGATCTCAAAAAGTCAAAGTCAGCCTGGACACTTTTCTCTTCACAGCATCCACATTCTTAGGGCAATGTCACTGTTTCCAGAGGGCGAAATGAAGAACTCTACATTCAGTTAGTTTCAGGATCAGAAGGCTCACTTTATTGAACAAGGTGCCTACTTTTATACTGAGTTTGGCTAACAATTACATGATTAGCTAAGTGGCACAATGCCTCTCTACCACCGTTGGTTTGAGGCAGAGAGAGGGATGTTTTGGGAACAGACAGAAAACGAAAAGTAAGCAAAAGGGAACAACAACTGTTGTTTTGAGAACAAGAGATGCTTACAAAAAACCTTTTATCAATCCATATCTTGAGAACCAAAATTCTCCACAGAACTGTCCTTGGAAAGGAAAGCAGCCCTTTCCTGGAAAAACCCAGGGCCTGTGCTGAGTTTCTTCTAAGTCCCACTAAATGCCAGCCTCACAGGGCAAGCTATATACAAGTATCATCCAATACAGTTCTCTTCCAAGGCACTGCAAAAAGTTATATCCAATACTTTACAGGGAAAAAAAAAAGTACAGCAATATCCTTAGGAAAGCACAATTCTAGAATTAAAATTATTTACGTTTTACCAAGACTTGCCAGGACATTGTCCCCTCTCTAGGTCCTCCAAAACCTTTAGGGGAAAAAGCCCTGTCATTGTGGGTAAAATATCCCTCTATGCACAGCTAGTAAGTAACACAAAGGTCAGATTCTGGGCAGGGATATAATAATAATAAAACTAATAACAAAAACAACAACCAGCTCTGCTAAACTTTTGACCACACTCCAGTTTAAAGAGCTCTAAACAAAGGAGCATCACCTTACAGCCAAGTGGCTTACTCTGGCTGCTGGTCTCCACTGATCACCCTTAGTACCCATTGCAATTCTAGACTAGACTAGTTCTAGATGAGTGTTGCTGTACATGTAAAATGATAAAATTACCAAAATAACATTGCCTCTTCTGTATGATTTGAGTGGGAGGGAAAAAAACCCATCATGTTTATTCAGCTTTATTTGACATAATTTTGTCAGGTCATGGCTCCTCAAGGTGGCATTCCTGAATATTCAGAGTCCCCTGAGTACTTACCAACTCACAGCCTCTGCTCATCTTCAGCCCTCAGATGTCTCATGCATGCAGCACATGGAGCAGGTCTGCCTTACACTTTTCTTTTGTGAAGGGTAAACAGCCCCTAAATTTATAAACAAATAGCTTCCCAAACTTCATGGTTGTTTTTTCTTGAAGGGGGTCACATCTGCCAAAAGCCTTGCAGGCTCTTTGAAAAAAATTGTGAAATGCAATCAGATGCACAACGGCTACATTTCAGTTTTATGTTTCTTCCCTGTTTCATTTTTAATTTTGACTGCATTACTGCCATGCCAGGAAAACATGCCTTTGTCTTTTTCAGCCTGCATGACTCTGAGTGTGGGTGAGTGTGCATAGCTGGAACGACAACCCACATGCTTACAAGATAGATAGACTTGTTGGCTAATCATCCTGGCTANAGTTTCTTCTAAGTCCCACTAAATGCCAGCCTCACAGGGCAAGCTATATACAAGTATCATCCAATACAGTTCTCTTCCAAGGCACTGCAAAAAGTTATATCCAATACTTTACAGNTTTATTCAGCTTTATTTGACATAATTTTGTCAGGTCATGGCTCCTCAAGGTGGCATTCCTGAATATTCAGAGTCCCCTGAGTACTTACCAACTCACAGCCTCTGCTCATCTTCAGCCCTCAGATGTCTCATGCATGCAGCACATGGAGCAGGTCTGCCTTACACTTTTCTTTTGTGAAGGGTAAACAGCCCCTAAATTTATAAACAAATAGCTTCCCAAACTTCATGGTTGTTTTTTCTTGAAGGGGGTCACATCTGCCAAAAGCCTTGCAGGCTCTTTGAAAAAAATTGTGAAATGCAATCAGATGCACAACGGCTACATTTCAGTTTTATGTTTCTTCCCTGTTTCATTTTTAATTTTGACTGCATTACTGCCATGCCAGGAAAACATGCCTTTGTCTTTTTCAGCCTGCATGACTCTGAGTGTGGGTGAGTGTGCATAGCTGGAACGACAACCCACATGCTTACAAGATAGATAGACTTGTTGGCTAATCATCCTGGCTAGGGATAGAGAGAGAGAGAGAGAGAGCAAGAGAACAGCAGCTGAGGTAACTGTGCAGGAATGCAGAGTACCCAGCACTGATGCCATGCTGAATTTCAGGCCCCCACGTACACTCAAAAAACTAAAACTGCATATTACAGTCATCATTAAGGTAGAAAAGGTAGACCATAAGACTTGGAAGAGCAGTATTCCCTTTCATACAAAAAGATGTATTCAGGTTCAGCTGTAGAATCCAAAACACACTTCCCTACTTCCCCTTTCACACTGTAGAAAAATCAGCAGACGCCTTTGAAGGTGGGTTTTCTTGTGTTGCTGTGTTTCTTGAAGTGAGCTGCACACAACACCTCCATAAAGGAACCCTTCAACATGAAGACCTAGGTGCTGCCTCTAATTAAAAGTACATACCAAAAATAAACACATAAACATTTTCCTGGAGGAGCAGAAGCTAAGCAAAGGTGAAGAGAGTTAAACCATAAGGGAGATGTTTTCATCCTACCCAGCAGAGAGGGATGTGCCTTGGCTACACCATGCCCACACCTTCCAAAAGGGTAACCAGCATAGGTACTGTGTGCTCCAGATCCTTCAGCAACATGAGCTACACATAAGCATGATGCTTATGAAGTCTCAATGTCACAGTTCTCATTATCATGCAAATACCAGGGAAAGTCAAGGGTGCGATAAATCCCGAAGGACACCAAAGCATTCATGCAGCCTCCCAAGGGAGATAGTCACAGAGTGACAAATTAAGTTCTCATCTCATCACATTCAATTGGACAGAGCTACCACCACAGCAGTTTGGTCCAATGTTTATACTTTCCTATTAAAGTTAAGCACAACATCCCTCCTTTTCCAGCAGCAGCAGCTCCGTCACTGTGAATTATTGCAAAACTGCTTTCAGTGGCTTATCTTTCTCTCTGACTTTCTACTCTGTAACGATATCCTACTATATAAATACATTCACAAATAGAGGCCTCACGGCTCCTTAAGCTTCTAAAAAATCTAATATTTCTCCACTGTTATTGAATGTTCCTTATGCAATAACACCATATGCAGAGGAGAGGTTCTCCTAATCTGTGCTGGGTTTTCTGGTTCTCTCAGGGGGGATGCAAAATTCAGAGGTTTCAAATGTCCAGACCTATTCTGCTTATGCCTGAAAAATGATGGTCAAGCAATGAAATGTTCCTAGAGAAAGGCATGAGTTTTTCTGTTTGGGGGAATTTGTGACAACAACAGACTGATACTACCCACAAAAGGGCCAGCTTAGAGTTAACTCTTGTGCAGTTTCGTTCACACCTCTCTTCAAGCCGCACAGCAATTACTAATATCACATGTAAAGTGATAGGGCCCAAACCAACATTGCTTCTGTTGTACTATTTGGGTGGGAGGAAAAAATCCTTCAGGTTTACTCCACTTTATTTGACAGCATTTTGTCAGCTGTTCCTAAACTTGGGATTCCTGAATGCTCAGGGTTCCCTGCTTACTACAACACCAAGGATCTATGAAATAATACTGTCTTAGCCAAACACTGAAGATGAAAGTGTTTCTTGAAAACTAATAGAGATGGCATTTTGCTCTAATTTTGGTTTCAGACAACACTGTCTTGTGCATCTTTGCTCAAGTCTACAGGCTGAGCTGAAAATTCAGGAAACAAGTTGCAGCCTTTGCCATTAAAGTCTCCTCTGACCTCTGTCCCACCATTACCAGAGAAATTAATGCCTGTCTGGATACAGCCCTATATATTGAGAAGGATCAGTAGGCAAAGGAGGCTGAGAGCCACTTGATCACCTCGCCAAAGTGACTTTTAGGTAATGTAAAGGCCGCATCCCTGGGGTCTCTTCAGCTTGCATAAGGTAGTACAACACTCTAGCTGGTGAAAATAGATTACACTGGAAAACACCTGGACTAGAACCTGGATCTCAAGAATTGACCTTTATACTTCTGTTAAATTTCTAAGTTGAAAGGTATTTATGCCTCTTCTTTGAACTATCCTCACCTTGGATGCATCGAATTATCCAGCTTCTCACAGAGACCAAGCAGCTCCTGCCCAATCGCACCAAAACCAATCTTTTTCTGACACACACATAGAACTTCACTTGCCATGTCTCTAATAGATTTCTGGTTATAGTTTTCTCCTTCCATTTCTCCAAATAAAGTTTAATTGTCTCTCTTCCTGTAGTTTAAGTGTGACTGCATTAATCAGATACCACTTAACCTTATAACTCAACTTTGGCATTAATAAGGTTATGGTTGCTCTTTTTCTTTCATGAGTGGCAATAGTAGGCATTAAATAATTAGCAAAATACTACAATCAAAAGTATACATTGAAAAAATATTTTTTTCCTTAGTAGGCAGTATAGCCCTGATTGAATTCTAAAGTATCACTTAATCAGAATAAAAGACCTTTCTTCTGGACTAAATTAATAGTGAAGGTTGCAATCCTCTTTTGGAAAAGTCAGACTCATTGCCATGATTATTGGATTCTTCCAATGATACCTCTGCCCTTAAGCAAACAGTATATGCACCTTCCCCTTTCACTCTAGTGAGGAAGAAAGGATCTACAGAGGCAGATTGCAGGGAGCAGAGCAATCTCCTTGTCAGATATCTTTATACACTCCACCTGGTCACTCAATTTTTCTGTATTTCCAGAACATTTTTACTCTGATTTCGACAACACACTTGCTATGTATCTCTCTCCAGCACCTGAATTTTAAGCATTCAGCATCTAAATAAATTATGTTGAAAACATATATATTGTTACTACTGCTATGAACACAGATGTTCCCAGGGCTGCAAATTTCTTAGGAGCTTCATATTTGGGAAGGATCCCTATGGACTTGCCCTTTTCTGATACCCTTCTCTAGACATCTGCTCTTTGTCAGCGACAGAAAAAAAATGTTAGGCAGGATAGACCTTTGTTTTGAACCTGTATGGTTACGTATTTTGCTGAACTTTGTCGAAAAATCAAGCTATATTGCTCACGGTTCAGAATGAGTGGAAATGCAGAAAAAGGTATTATGAATGGGCAGGTATTGCTACAACATTATCTGTAAGAAAGAAAACACTGGTAACATCTAAATGAAACCAGGAAGGTTAGTAGTGACAAAGATAAATTACCTAATCCATCCTGCCAATGTCCAGTATACCCTATGACTGTTTTTATGGATTTTTCTGGCTTACTTTTAAAACTTGTTGTAATTCAGCATAGCAGAGTCCACATTGGTACATCTCATTGGTACAGACCATTGGTGCATCTCATCTAATTAGTATCTTACAAAATGAATAAATACAAAGAAGTGTTAAAATAAAATACACCCTAAACAACTGTAAGCAACTGGAAGGACAATTTATCTTTCAGGAATAGGGCACATCTCAAAATTAACTTTATAATTTTTCTCTTTTGTTTTAATGATTTTTTTTTTTAAATAACGGTTTAGGCACCAATAACTGCACCAAATAGGGCAATAGATAAGAAAAAACATGTATTCTTTAATATTGCCTGTGCCTTCTAACTGTGTAAAGTCAGTCTCTGCTACTTGGAAGCAGAAAGTCAGTAAGAAGTGCAAAAAACGAGAAGGGCTGATATTAAGGCACTTCTAGCAGGGATGATTATTACAGGCAATTAGGCTACATAATTGCCCCAGGAGAGGAAATCATCTGCTGCTAAGAAACAAAGAAACCTTAGTTTCTAGAAACAGCCCCTACCAGCTGATATGCTGCTGCTGTGAAAGGCTTTATGTAAGTATGCTTGGTAACCTCAATTGTGGCTTATATTCAGTTTTCATTTCAGTAAACCATATGCCTGTGGAAGATTAGAACTTGCTGCAGAAGCTGAATCAGGTGGCTGCTTTCTTCTGCACTTACCACTAATGGAAATTTTATCTCCAGCTTGTGGAAGGAACTGCTGCTTCTGAAGTTTCCCACCAGTCTTCTGATATTCTTCATAGCTTCAGGGAGTAATGGGGAACTCGTCTATGTTACACTTCTAGCAGACAAGCAATTGGCTTAGTGTAGATAAATCATCTGGGCAATGGGGAGCTTTGTGAGTCTGGGGCAGAGAGGAAGCCCATTCCCTTCCCGTGGGGCAGGAGAGTGGGTGGACTGGGTGGTTTGGCCACGTCGGGATCCCTGGATCTGAAACACCCCTGAGGCCACTACACCTTTGGCTTCTCAAAGAGTGACAGCAGTGACATATTTCCTACCCCGTCCTGCTTTAAATTTGTGCCATGCCAAAGAGGCACAGCAGAAACCTCAGTAAGACAACCAAATCTTACAGGCAGGCCCCTAGAAAGCCTGGAGTAACCTGCTTCCGGACAGGGAAGCTGCACGGATGTGTCTGAAGCTGTGGGCTCTGCAGAAGCAGCAATACAGGATGTGGGCATAAGGGAGAGAAATGCAGGTTTGGGAGGTGGGGAACCAGTTCTTGCAAAATGTCCTCAGCCAGCCAAGGCTTGTGCAGTAACGTCAGCACTTCTGGGAGTAGAGCATGCTCCAGCATCTTCTCCACAGGGTCCTCCTGGATCTGGCCTGCATGGGTTTATTATCATAATTACGCTGCAATTTGCTTCAATGACACACCACAGTAAGTTATTAGTAATTCAGGTGAAGGTACAGAAAGGCCAGTCAAATATTTACCACGTAAACAAAACATCATGTTATTCTTCAGATCCATGTGGATGCTCACATGTAGCTCGCATGATACAGCAGGGCTATTACAATGCCCACAAGCTCTGCGCCTGTTTTCTCCTGGATGCCTACCTTAAAGTCTGATTGGGCACTCTGCCAGATTCTGTTCCTGAAGCTGAATCATTCAGAAAGCCTTTCTCCAGAGATGATTTTCTGGAGTATGTTATAAGTTATGAGCATATGCAGCAGGCTTGGCACCAGACAGCACACCGAGCTGTTGTCATCTATCTGAACAACAGGTTTTATAGATCCTGCAGGACCTGGTTATTTTCAAGAGTTCTGGTCCAGTTCGTTCAAATATTCACTGTGGAGCCTCATATAAAGTATCCATCCTGGTGGAGTGTATAAAGTCCTGCAATCACAGGCATAGGATGTGTCTTTTTACCACCAAACTCCAGTGATCATTTCCATACCTGATGTCTCCCACTCAGCCATCTTTCTACTGCTGTTATTCCCTGAAAGGGAATTTTATTCCTTCTGCATTCAGGCTAGGTAGAACACCACTAAGATCCTCTGGCAAACCAGATACAGAGCAGCATGTATTTCTTAGTGGTTAGATATGGAATAATTAGGACACCAAAATTTTATTATACCACTGCTTTGAAAAGCTCCATGCCATGTTACTCTTACCTGTTTTGTGAGCTACTCGTGCACAACTCCTTCCTTTCTTGCTCGAATAAACTCAGTGCTACCTCACTGGCTCCTGCACGTCAGATGCCAAACCATGAGCCCTTGACACCAAGTGAACTGATAACTGTTGAAAACACAGCACAAGAAAAATAGTTATTCGAAAATGCAGTCTAGAAGTACGTGTAGAGGAGGTGCAAGAGTCGAGAAACCCTTTGCATAGTTTTCTGAGAGTTGCCATTGTTTTTCACTAAGTGACCTGCCCCATGGGAATAGTGCAACACAGGCAGACCTTCATAGCACTGTATCATTTGTTGGTTTGTTTCCTCTATTGAAACAGGCAGGCTTGCTGAGAGAGGTAAACTAGGAAATTCCATTCTTCAGCAATGTTCTAGTGGTAAATTTTCTTCTGACAAAAGATGGAGCAGAGCATACAGAGACAAAATACAAACCTATTTATATAGTGTCAGATTTGAATCATTCTGCATCTTCTTCCTACGTGTACATGAACCAATGCTTATGGGTGAGAAGCTATTTGCATACACCCTACAAGGATATGTACACTATGTTTAGTTAAGTGCAATGTCTCTCTTCTGGAAATATGTCTGAATTATTTTAAAGTACAACCACTGTAATTCAGCGCTAGTGTTATTTATATATTTTTTTTATTTAGCCACCCAGCTGCTCCAATGCTTCTCAGGGCCTAGCTCTAAATTAGGAATTATTTTACATATTATACATATCTTGAAGAAAAATACAAAATTCAATATGTACCTTAGCGTGGGGATAAAAACACATTTCCCTATTAAACAATATTTTCACATGTGTTATAGGCCATGGAGAAAGGCTATATGCCTGAAAGCTGATTTAGATGTTATAAAAGCAAACAAGTGGCACTTTCAAAAAGTTATTTAAATCAAGAAACCAGATTCAGAAACGAAAAACATCTCTTTCCAGAGAGTCATGCAATCTACCTTTGCTGTAAATTAGACTTGATAGCCAGATGGTTGGAGAGACCTGGAACAATTTCTGTCATCACATTTAACAGGCAGAAAGCATGCTTCTACTACCTGTGGCCCCATAACACAATCGAAAGCACCTGTTTTTACACTTGTACAATACAGTCTGACTTTGTGAGGCAGTGACCTACGCAAGGCTGAGCCTGGTATCAGTGGGAGTGAGTGATTCCAACCCCGACAGGATAGGCTGTGTGCCTTCTATCATTCCTCTGCAGGAGGTGCAGCTTCCAGATAAGATGGTAATTTAGTACAAACCATGTAGTACTTGTAATAACAAGCTTTCTTCATCTGCAAGTTGTTTGAAGAACTACAAAACATTTGTTTTTATAGAACTACAGAAACAGAGCAGAATGTGAGACAGGAAGCATCTCTGCATTAGCAAAAAATGCAATTGTTACTTCAGAAAAAGGGAAGTTTTTTACCATCCTTCCATTTTTAAGCACATACAGTTCCATTCCTCACATACCATAAACACGCCTTCAATACCACAGAAGCACCTACTGACATTATGCGGTTTTTTGTTGCATTAACTCCTGTATGTGGAAAAATAGCTCAGAGTAAGCAGGTTGCTTTAAACATACGCAAACATAAAGCACAGAAATGTTATACAAGACCAAAGACAAGACCAATTGTGGCACTGGTGTAAGATCCCATAGTCTCTCACTTGGTAGTGACAATCTCCTACTATGCAATGAGATGCATCACCTTGCACTTACCATATTTTAAAAATTGTTTGTGACATTGCTACAACTTAATTCAGAGATTCAGATCTTAATGTAAGGTTTTCTCTTGGGATATTCATCCTTGTGTCATCTGGAAATCATCTGCAAGTATTTTGTACCTGTATATCTGCAACTGTGTAGAAAGTCCAGCAGCATAACGAGTGGCAACTGGAGCGGATAGGTCCCACACGGGGGACAGCCCCTGCTTTGGCCAGCGCAGGATTCATGCAGTGGCTGCCTGTCCTGTGGGGTGGCAGAGCAGCGGGGTGGGAGCACCACGCACGGCTCATGAAGCCACCTGCTCGTCAGGCACAAAGGCATCAGGCCAGGCAAAGCTGTCCTGACGCTGCCAGTTGGGCAGTGCTGGCCTATTACAAAAACTACCTTTGGCAACCACTTCTAGAAATAGTCCCATTCATCGTTCTTGCCTCAGAAACAATTAAATTCAGCAAGCTGCTGCCAAAGCAGATTTTTAACCCTGTTAATTCAGAGCATGCAATTGTTTAAAACAAATTGGTATGTGTATTACACTAAAATCACTTCTTTTGTGAAAAGTAGGCCAACGTACTTCTCTTCTTTGACTGCCAAGACTTGCCCATTTACTCTTAATCAGCAAATAATTGTACTGTATGTACCTCAAGTGTGGTCCCGTGAACTGAATGCGCAATGGCAGCTGGAAGGCATTAGGTGGTCCCTTAGAGTATGTGTTCTGGCTCAGTTTCTTGCAAGAGAAATCCTGTTTGCATGGTCCAACTCTGTTCTGCTGTGCGATCCAAAGCAGGCTAGCAGGAGAAGATCCACAGATTCATTCCAGCCACTTGAATGATCCAAGCTGAAACATTTAATGCAGCTGTGCCCTTACAGTACACATTCTTAAGAAGAGGAGCAAAGCCTCAATCTGGTAAGCAAGTTTATGGTTATACAGCTAAATAAGTTGGTTGACTGGAGAGTTTCAGCTCTGGGCTCACAGTTCAGCATATTGGTAACTAAATGCACTCAGTATGTCTTGTTTCTGAAATGCAAATTTGAAACTTTGGGCCTTAGCTATTTATGCATTTAAACAGAAGTTACTAAGCACCATTGCTTCATGCTGACTTCAACAGGATGTGAAAGCTAGGTTGCTAAAGCTTAGATACCTCCAAAAAGGGACTAGGAAGCAAAACTCAAATTCCCCACTCTGAAAATTCTTTAATTCAAGGTCTAGTGGGACAGAAACTCCTTGTGATATTAAAATTCATATTACATGTTCTTTTTTAAATTTTATCACTATTCTGCAATTGATTATAATACATGGGACTTCCTACCAGGGTTATAACAGCTTTTGTCAAAATAATTTTTTTAAAAAGGTAGCTTTTTCTTGCCAGTAGTAGCACAGAGGCAAAATAAAAACAAAAACTAAATTTTATATTATTTTCTATAGCTATCTCTCTAATCCTCGGGGAAAAAGCAAGCAAGCAAGCAAACAAACAAAAAACAAAACAAAACAGAACAAACAAACAAACAGAAGAGAATAGTTGAACAAACTAATTTTGAACTAGCAGTGTGTGTTGATACTAATACTGCAAAGTCATTATTTCAAAGTAATGTCAGCTCTACAGAGAGGATTATACACACAGAAGGAAATAACTTTGTATTATTTTCAGGCATAAAAAGAAAATAAGCCTGGTAAAATAATCATATGCCAGTGCAATGGAAGACTGGAGGAGATATTATAACTGCTGTAACTGTGATGTATGGGATCTGATTATACTTTTAAAGATCTTGATACATTCAAATCAATATTTCACATACATTCCAATAGCCAGAAGGTTGTGTATAATGCTATCTTATTGCACAACAATGCAGAATAATACAAGTATTCACCCATTCAGTATGAAATAATTTTACAAGAAGTATTAATGCAGCTTGTTCGATACCCCATTGTTGCATGTTCAGAATTTACTAAGTGAGCAAATCATAGCCATGATGAAATGGATAAGGAATAAGCAGGAATGAAAAGCAGTTTTCACAAAAACCTGCAGAAAGAGTGGCTCTGGTGGGGTGTATGTGCTGTCTGTACAGCTCCATCCCTCTGCCAGCCTTGGATTCTGCCACTGCTGCTGTGCAGTGAATGAGGTCTTGTGGATGCATAGTCATGAGCCCAGCTGTCCACAATGTGTGCCCCTACAAGGAATACAATGGTCACACATCCTTCTCCACACATCTCCCTTGCAGGCACATGTGATGGCATTTGCTTCCACTCGTAAGGTGCTGTCTGCATACTTTCGTTTGGACACGGGCACACACTGCTCTTTCCTCCTGATGTCAGGGGATCTGAGAGCTGGCATAAATAGATTTGTTGAGATGAGCCAGGTCTCCCTCACGTGTCAGACAGCAGTGCTATGGCATGTTTCTGACACTAGCAATTTTGCAAAGATCTTCTCCTGACAGAATATACATTAATTCAAACATCCTCCACCTATAACAAAAACTCCACCAGTGTGCAGAAATCTAAGCTCCTTCCCTGAGCATCCAGAGCTATAAACACTATATCATCTAGCATATGCACAGATTTTATGCAAACTTTATTTTGTGCAGTAGTTTGCCTTCTTCTTCATAATATTCCCTTTATTATCTTCTTTTTTGTATTTTCCACTCCACAGGAAAAGAGGAAGCATTGTTTACAACAACTTATATCCTGATAAGATGGTAATGCAGTTAATATAGCACAAAATAAAACTGTCATGCATCTGAAGAGATGATTATCTATAACCAAAAAGAGAAAAAGGTAAAGTGATGCCCAGAAGTGTAACAGGAAGAAAACACCATTAAGAGAAGGAAACCACATATTAAGGGAAATTCCTGTCAGTCATTACCATCAGGTGGTGAAATAGATGCACAGAAAAAATACAAAGTTATTGCTCAAAAAAATTGAAATTAAACTTTTTGCATCACTTAATTTAAAAATGTACCTAGAAATACAGTCAGCACAACACTAAAACTATGATGACAATATTGAAACACACAGTTTTTGTCACCTAGTAGCACACAAGCGAGAAGCCTGATGGAAAGCAAAGCCAGAAGCACCATCAATCTGTAACTCCACTCCGTGTCCTGCACCTTGTGCCATGTCCCTCAGCTGGTCATGTCCTGAAGAACCACCTTTATTATTAACATCTGTTAACTTCAGTCTCCTCCCCAGAGCCCCCTGACACGGCCACCACGGCACAGCACAAGTCAGCCTGTGCAGACTATGCAACACAGCTGGGAGGAGGGCACCTTGGCAAAGCTCCCAGTGGTTCTGGAAACCCATAGTGCCTCTCTCCTGGGTACTTCTGTTTTCTGAGAAGGCAAAGTACTCGGGGCATATTGCTCACAGATACAAGAGACTAGTGTTCCAACCTCCAGATTTCCCAGGTACTCGACAAAACACCCTGGACATCTGATGAGCCAACCACCTCCCAGCCAGCTGTCCCGACTACAGTCAGTAACACCCAAGTCTACTCTCTGTGTTTAACAAATGTGTAGTTGCTCTTTGTGCAGTTATATATCTGAGCATGTAAAGATGTAGATACCAGCTGCTGAATTTTTGCTACATTAAGTAGTGTTGATCATTACAGACGCAGCAGCACATAACTTGCATGTCAGAGCTGCCTTTGCTTGCAGCACAGTATTAATGATATTTGCAGGCTAACTCAGTCTTGTACAATTTGCATTACAGTGTATTTGCAATTATCAACAATGGATTTCCAGAGAATTGTAGAGGTCACTAAAAAAAGAAGTCATCACCTCTCATAGGGCACAGCTTATAATTTTACATGGCTGAAGCAGAAGGTCATCCTCCCATCTTTAATGAGACTAGAGGAAATATCTTCACAGGAGTATTTTGGTGTTGTCTCACCAACTTCATTGTTTACTGCATAGTATACTCCTTCCATAAAAGATGGGAAGTTAAACTTCCCACCAGGTACCACTATCTGTGCCTACTGTCTCAGTCAATAGACCAGTTACACTTACCCTCTGCTATACTTTAATGATTTATGTCATGTATACATGCATGAGAACTTCCTTTAGTCCTCTCAGGCTTGTTTAAACCACTCAAGGCTGTACAGTACTGCTTATACTTCATATGAAAGTTGAATTCAGGACAGTCCACTTTAATCTGTTCTTGGCTCTGAGTACTGATTAGGCCCCAAGCAAAGAGCAGAAATACGTTTCTTAGCTGTAAAATGAAGAAACCTAAGAGAAAAACATAAAAATTTTCTAAGAGAAAAAAATAAAAATGTCTAATAAAGCACCCACACTTGATATGTGCTGTGTATCAAGGCAACTGCCTTAAAGGCAGTTTCTGTTATCACAGCTGCCAGAGTTTTTTATTCTCTTGCTTCTCCATGTGACTTTTCTCAAAGTCCTAGACAGACACCAGTTGCTGAGCGCAGGTTAAGTAGAAAAACAGGCTGCGCAGAAACTCCTGGATCTTAATGCAAAACTGAATGCTTACAGAGGTCTGAGGCCCCTGTAGTGCTTATTTCAGTCTAAGCTCTGGTTTGCTGGCAGCCTACTGCCTCTCACAACACAGTAACAAAGGCCAAACACTGCTAGATACCTCCTGTACAAGGAAGCATATTCCAGGAATGCTAGAGCTGAATTTGAACTTCCCTTATCAGGAACAATGAAACTGAGAGCAAGCAGCCTCCTTGCTCAAGTGGAAATGACCACTTTTCAGCAAGTGCTACTGTCAATCACTGTAAGCCAGCCCAGAGGAAATGCAATTGTGATAACTGAGTGGTTTTAGTGCCTATAAAGGAAGTGAGTAGTTTAGCTTTCTTGCTCTGTGGAGAGGGGATTATTACTGTGCCATTTTAATGTCAAGTCCTGGAGCACATGCATAGTTTGTGCACAAAAATAGGGCGATGTTTTCCCTTTTAACATAGGGCCAAATCAACCCACCCATATTAGCTTTTCATGACAGAGTCTCTGAAAAAGGCCACACCATCCTTAAATTGTTTTGGACTTAATTTGGTGTTGTCATGCAATTAGGTTTCACAAAATTGGCTTCTGGACTGACAGTTTCTATTGTTACAGCATATGGCAATCAGAGAGCAGCTTGTGGCAGATGTGATGTTTATTCACCATTCACTAGTTTTAGATTTAATGATGTCATTCTAATCAAAGCAAATGTTAGATGTGTTTGACATCTAAGGAGTTTTGCAGCCCCCCCATCATGTTTAAGCTGCTTCTGTCAAGTGGAAACACGTCAGCTCTGAATGCATCTAAGTCATATTTAAGAATCAACGATGCAATTTACTGGAGGTCTGTATTCCAAAAACCCATGTTTCTAACATGCATTGTGTTCCTCCAGCAGACTACAAAGACCTCCTATTACAATAAGTGAGCTCATTAGGCATGCGACTGCTTCGTCTTGCAAGCTGTTGCGATAAGCAGCTGTTGCAAGAGGGTAAAAGGTTGAATTATCAACTTGGACAGCACAGCACTTCATTCAGCCAGCCCAGGGAAGTATTTGAGCCATAACTCCATTACTATGGAGTAGATCTTTGACAACAGCACACAAGCAAAACATGAGTGGTATTTTAGTGACATGCTTCCCCACACCCAACAAGCAAGACACTCCCAGAAATTAATTGTCAAAAATTTATTAAGAAAGCTTCAATAGCAGCAAATATTTCAATAAAAGTTATTGCAGTATTAAAACAGATCTGCAGAGTGACCCAAGAGGCCTGTTGAAGTCTGTCTGCTTTGGAATATATGCATTTGTTTTAGTAAGCAATCCCCAATACTCCATAAATACTGATATTTTCTCCTGTGTTTTGCAGACAGCACCAACAGTTCATAGTTACAGTACTCTATCCAGTCCTTCTGGAAAGTTTTGGCCCACTTCCCTCAACTTTCCCTCTCCCTTCCGTAACAGCTCCACATAAGCCAAACTTGCAATACTTCTTTCAGTTCCATGGTATGTCAGCCTCTCCATGGTTGCAGCCTACTGAGGCTCACTGGTGAGATGAGCTGTTTTCCTCTCTCTCCTCTGTAAGAGCCCACTGCATGCCAGTCTGAGGGACTTTAATCCAGTCTCTTGACCAGGCTAATCCATGGAATCAGCAGCTTGTTGCACATTTTGGTGAATGCACAGCACGTTGAGAATGCAACAAAGGTTTCAACCTCCCCAGTGCACCAGGCGACCATCACTCAGGCAGGGTGATAGTTGGCACCCAGTCATTGACATTTCGGCTCTCTTCACAAAACAAATTCAGCTTCTCCAGAGCTGGGTCCTTCCAGCCTTCTTCATTCGGGTTCTGCAAAAAAGAAAAAAGTTGCACATCATGAGTACTGCCTGCCAGCTGAGGTCATCATAATATTTACAGAAGCATTAGCTTAGGACTAGAAGCACTTCCAGACAGTTTCTGTCCTGACACAGACAAGGCAGGAAGCAGAGATGCTGCCCTTGTGGACAGCGGAGGAAATCCAGTTACGAGAAGTTCTGCCTCCTCCTACTACTACTACTCAGCTGACTTGCTGCGCGCCAAGAGCTCTATCTGTGCCCAGCAGCGGACTCGACCACCCGCAGTGGGAGAAGGGGCCGCCCCGGCAGGCTCTGGCGGTGCGGGGCAGAGCCAGCAGTGCCGGGAGACAGCCGTCCGTGGGACACCCACCGTGATGAGGATGCAGTGGAGATCGCGCGGCTCCCCGGAGTCCTCGCTGGGCCCCACGATGGCCGCCAGCTTGGCCACGTCGTTCACCCGCACGATATCGATGTCGTTCTCGCAGCAGAAGGCTTGGATCAGAGTGAAGTGGATCTGCAGGGCGATGTCCCCCTCGTCCTCTTGGTCCGCGGCCAGCACACAGAACGCGACATTGTCGGGGTCGCTGCAAGAGGGGAGCAGGCTGATGAGTCCCGCGGTCGGCGCCGGCCGCCCCGCAGCCCCGCCGGGCTGGCTTACACACTCCCCCTGCCCCGCCGTCGTACTTACACATTCATCAGCTTGGCCGACTCGTAGACGCCGGCGGTGAGGCAGCCTCGGCGCTGCGCCGACACCAGCAGCTCGTGGAGGGCCGTGCCGGCACCCTGCATCCTGCGGGCCGGGAGAGGACACAGGGTCAGCGCGGTG
>VWZV01006927.1:0-76781 GCA_013397155.1 Irena cyanogastra | reverse complement strand
AAAAAAGAAAAAAAAGAAGTGTTTTTCATTAGGTGTCTATATCACAAAATTGGGTTCTATATTAATCTATAGTATTTATTATTTAACAGTCAAAACTAAATGTCCTGCTCCTGCATATGTCCTTTTGATTAAATTGAGTTTCAGTGAAATCAAATGTAATCAGCCCAAGAGAAGCTCAGTGCAGATCTGGGGCCACAGTGGAGCTGCCTGATGATATATGCAAAACTTATATTGTATCCTTTATTCACTACTGTATTTGGGAAGCCTTTCCACAATAAAAAAAAGCATAATTTTTTTAGGACATATATAGTGAATGTAAAATTACATTTTACTTGGAATGTGAAGTCTCTGAAGGAGATGTTGTCTTTTTATTTTATGATTAGATGGTATCTTGGAACAGTTAACTCTGCAGTTATGCTCAGTGACAAAGGGTTCTAGACATAAAATATCACTGAAATGTTACTTTAGTTACATTTATACATATAAAAGGATACTTGTTTTTAAGTTTTCTTCCTACATAGTAGTATTCTATTCTTTAGATGTTTCAGTCTTTATATTCTCAGTGAATGTAGTGTAACTTATTTCATTTTCCTAGATCTGGAACAGGGTATGTCAAAACTAGATCTGCTGCAGCTGCCCTGATTTCCCTTTCAGGAGATACTCTACTGGCTAAATGCAGAGGTGGGAAATGTATGATTTTACACACTGCCTGAAATACTGAACACTGAGGAAAATTTCCATTGTATTTTTTTTTTATTTTAAAAGAAAAGTCAGCTCTGCCATGAAAAAAGGAAGTTATGTTGACTGCTTAGTTGTAGAGAAAGGCTGCTGCAGAATAATGCTTTTCAATCAATATCTGTAGCCATGTTTGCAATAGAGAGCCTCAAAAGAGGTTATAGTCACATTTAAGTAGAGCTGCTATTTGCCTAGCAGAAAGGAACAGAAACTCCACAGTTTTAAATAAGCAATTCACAATTTAAATAGAGCACTTCTTGTATAAACATATTTAAACATTTTTCCTAATATTGTGAGAATGAGTTCCTTGCTTACTTCCTCTACTTTCCTTCTCTGTAGGGAGAAGTATGGTCACAGCAGTCACTGAGAGCCTGTTAGGTACATAATATAGTGAAACTTTCTTGAGGGGTTTATTTGTTAGACTGCAATTACCATAGCAGTTTGAAGATAGCTTGAAGACAATTCAGGCTCTCCCAGGATTCCAGGGTTTTTTTTCCTTGTTTTCAGCTTTCTTCCAGTTTTATGCTGTCCCTGACGGGAAGGAGAACGTGATTACCCATAGTGCCTTGAGAAGCCTTCTGACAGACTTAAATCAGGTAATATCAGTACACTGCTGTTACTCAACAGATTTTGTAGGAGTGTACTAACTTAGCAGAAAACCCCTCATGGTTGATACCTTTTACCTTTGATTGCCTTATGGAACTGAAGTTAATAGGACACTGTGGACATAGGGAGCTATCATGCAAAGTGTGTAAAAGAATCAAAATCTGTCCCTTTTCTCAAAATAACCACTTGCATTAGTGAATGCCTCTGTGCATTCATGTTGCCTGAACTTACAGGTCCTGGTAACAGCTGGATACAACTGTTCCTAAAGCAACTCCAAACTTCAGATGTCTGTACTCACTAGAATAGCTTGCAGTTGCAGCAAGTTGCCTTAGCATACAGCTATTTCCAGCTGAACTGGTGCTGAAAATGGGATCTGAAACTTACTTCTGGGATTTAAACTCAATGTCTTTCAGTATTATAGTGTGGAAATATAGTATGTTGATCCATTATAGTAAGTGAGTTGGAAACAAATCATTCCGACACACCCTAAACTGTGAAACTGCATATTGATGGCATGAATATGAACGGGCTTTCTTCAGAACAGTGTGTAAAATGGCATTGCTACAGATACTTCACCATCTGTGTGCTGTCACCATCACAGCAGAGCATGATGGGAACATCTGTTTTTTATTGAGGTGTTTCTGAGCCTTTCTTCTTGATGTAGATCCCAGCCATTGTGGGAGAAGGCTGCACTCTGTCTTGTGTGGAAATTGCAATTCATGACTGTTTGCATGGGGTGAGTGAAATTCTGATGTCCTGGGAAATTATTCTGAATGTTGCTGATTGATTAAAACTTCAAGAGTATCACCACATAACATCCCCAAGTATCTACTTTTAAGAAGCAGGGATGATCATAAGTCTCACAGTATGGGAGGATTTGTATCTACAGAAAAGATGCTCAGTAAGATACCACTGAGGGCTGTTGCATTTATTCCAAAACCTTTGAAACCCAGTAACATTTTACATGAATGGAAATTTATGTCAGCAAAATCCAATATCAGAGCTTTTATTAAAGATTGTAGATGAACCACCAGTTTTTTTCAAGTGAATGTATGAGCTTGAGACATTCATGTATTTTTTTTTCTAGGTTCTGAATGCAGCTATTGTTGAAGAAAAATTCCTGTCTTGGCTGAGATCAGAGCCTGCTGTTCTCCTGTGACTCCCTACATGTTACAGATTATCAGCCACAGAAATGGTTTCTCACCAAGCTAGATGCAGAGTCTGCAAAGTTTTCCCCATTACAGGCATCAGGTGTGTCAGTGGTCTTTATCATCCACACAATTAGTTCTTACCATTGTTTGCATACCTTACAGGCTGTAGTTGATGTACTAAGTAACAAGCTTTGGATGTAATCTAATTTAACCAGAAAAAGAGGGATAGAGAGAGCCACTGCAGCCTAATGCTCAAGCCTTCATCCTACTTCTCTTTAGCTCACTAGCACAAACATGAAAACTTGCCCAAGGCAAACTGGCAAAGGTAAAGTCAATTAAACCTGTATATCTCATTTCTTAGTTATTTTTCCTGTAACCAATTGTATTAACTGGCTTGTTAAGTTTTCCATCTTAGCATCTTGGTCATCTAAGTAATGGTATAAAGTGGCATAGTGGTATAAAAAGAACACTATCCATTACCTTCTGACCAGAATGCTCAGAAAAGCGTTTTACTATTATTGTATTCTCATTAATTGTAAGCTTGCAGGTATAGTTTCTTGCATTTTTAGGTTTTTGTTTATCCTGTGTCAATATTACAGTTCCATGGAAGCAGCAAATAGCGGTAAGCTGGTGCATAAGAAGCATATGAAGTTGTAACTGCATTCTGAAAAGTGGGAAATGGTGCTAGAACAATGGTTTCTTCCATGAACTGCATTTCAATGCAGCAAATAAATAAGATCAAAGCCACTGGTGGGTTCGGAGAAAAGTCCTCAATCATTTGGACAAAATAACCTGAATTCAGAGAATGCTGAGGAAAGTCGTAATCCTAACAAAGATGTTTCTTTGCATTTCAGAGTCCAGGGATCTGGGTTTCCAGTAATCAAGCTTACTTACACCAAGTTCTTACTTGTGGAGAGGTACATCAATCCTTTTGCTTTCCCTCACAGGTATCGCTGTTTAAAGGGCCTCAATTTTGACCTTTGCCAAGCCTGCTTTTTCACTGGCCATCTCTGCAAACCACATAAGAGATCACATCCTGTTGTGGAATACTGTGTGCAGGTAGAGTCCTACTGTACTGATTCATTTCCCTGTTGAGGTTCTTCATGGGGGCAAGTAGGCATTAGATTCTTGAACTACAAGCATTATAAAGTCATGTGTGTGTTAGCCATAATGGCCGTGACATGTTAGCATTATTGGTCTGGGAACAGGGAGATGGGAAAAGGACAAAAGCATGCTTCTAACTTTAGAATGAGTGTTTTGTTCTGAAGTAACTGAATAGAGATATGAAATATCCCAGGGCAAGTCTTCTTCTTAAGGTGTTTTATGGCAAGTTTTCTCTTAGCAGATAATCCTTATACCTATGAAAAGTCCCCTCAGTGTCCCAATGTTCCTTCATCCCAATCCCAATGCAGACTCATCCAGAAATTCATTAATCCTAAAGTTATATAAACTCCCGCATGAAATGTCTTTCTTTTTCTCTCTTTTCTGAATGTCTTCAATTTTTCCACTTTATTGCCACTTTATTTTTGCCACTTCATTGCTCTCTTCCTGAAAACAAAACCCTATTGCTAACATTGAGAGAAATTATATCTGGATGCTCAATATCTGCAGTAAAAACAACAGTTCAGTCTTCCAAATATTCTTGGTCATACTCCATCTGTGAGAAAGTAGGAAAATCAAATGTTAACTAGACTCCTCATAAAGAGTTTTCTAAGTAGAGACCTTAAAATTAGTGTTAATGGAGAGTGAATGGGAATGTATGTTTGTGGAAGCATCAGAAGGAAGGGTGAGAGATAAAACAAGGCAGGAGGTGTTGCAGCCTGGATTGCAGCCACGTTGTTGCTGCAGAATTGCAATTGAATGAATCACTGAATTTAGGTTTCCTTTATGAAGCCCTACTCTAACACAAACTCTGCAAATATTACTTTATAGGCCCAATATTACAACACAGGTCAAAATCTATACCAAAATTTAAAAGATAAGCTACTCACCGTGACAGATACCACTTTTGTGTCTATTGTGTGGGACATGAAATAATCAGCAGTAAGTTGCTATCCCCATACCTTCTACTCTTAGCAGAGGTTGTCCTTGTCTAGGTAAGTTTTCACACTGTCTTTGTCAGGGATTGAGCTGCTGAGTGGGGGTTTGAAATATCATCAGAGATTTTCCTTACCGTGCTGACACCTTGTGGTAATGTTACTACCACGTTGAGAAGCACTAGGAGGCATGTGGTGTGTTTTCTTTGTTTTCCTGTTCGGTCTGTCAGGGCTCACCCCACGTTCTGCAGCAGTCACCTGGGGCAGAGTTGGTTTGTGTCCTCCAATAATACAGCTACTGAGCTTAGTTGTCGTACATGAGCCTGACACTCCTGTGATAAATGGATATGATTTATTGTATTCTGTGAGAGGAGGTATGTGAGCCATGGAAGACTATATTTACAAATGCTGTATACAAGTATAAAAGTATTTCTTCCTTAGATACTAGTCAGCAGAATTATTGTTGTGACTGTGAGCTTAATCATTGTAACTACCAAAATCCTGTGTTAGGCATCTCCAGGCTGCCTGACTTTGATCCAGCCAGTATTTTGCCTAAAAGAATTGGAGCTACTCTTGCCTGTGGTCCTGCAGCACTACCCACCTCAGCTCCCCTTCTAGGGCTCAGATAGCAGCGATGAGCCTTGTCAGATGATGAACAGATGGACCTTTACTTTGGAATATGACCGTTTCTGGGCAGTACCTGTTTGAAAAGTCACTTTCTTCTTTATTATCCCTTGGTCCAACAGATGTCAGCAAAGGCGAATGCCAAGCACTTTCTCCGCACCATCAGGAACAACCTGTTTCAAGAGCACTGCAGAAGAAAGAGGCTCAGAGAAGGACAGCTCTGGAGTCAGTGGAGAAGAGGCACTTCCCTGCTCACAAAAAGACTTTGTGAGTTTCGGTGTCAGATGAATTTATTATCTCTGAATGTCAGGCTGTGAAATATTGCTTTATTATGTCCTTTGAGTAAGGGATTTTGTTATGACAGATACCATGTCATGATTTTTCCATTAAAAAGGGAAAGAATAACTGAGAAGTTGCTGCACATTGTTCTGTAGCTTAGCTATGGTTACCATGCTGACAACCTAATGATCAGTTGTCTTATAAAAACAGGCCTTTGTTTTGCTTCACTTCTTCCTTAGGTTGTCTTTTTCACTCTGTTCCATTTCTTATACTCGGTCTAAGGCCAAGCATTGCAAATATTTACTACCTTTACCACTGCATGGGTTTTTAAGCACCTCCTCTGTGACAAATTAACTGTGAATACTTTCCACATGTAACCCACAGTGCATTCATTGGCAGGCATTCTGCTCAAGTCCCACTAAATTGCTGGCCTGTGGAATTACTCACAGTAAAGTAGATGATCTCACCATTCCTGTTCTTTCAGACCAGTTGTTTCATGTGCTTTGGTTAATATTTAAAGTCATTACTGTATTTCCACTGATAGCAGTGGTTAATTATGAGCATTGGAGGTTATGTTGAGATTTTTCCCAATAGTTTCTCCTTCCTTGCTATGAGATTTTTGTTGATACTTAGGTATAGAATCTGAAGGGAATGATTATAGGAGATTAGCACTAGAAACATATAAAGGGTGATATTCCTTCCTATTTGTATAAAGACTTAGATGTGAGAAATGGATTTGTAAAGAATTCAATCTCTCAAGAATATTATCTCTATTCCATAACCTTCTTAAATTAACACACCTTATGTCAATATTTACATAGAAATATACGAAACTATATAAACTTTCTATCAAATTTTAAAAATTCTTTACAAATCCATTTCTCACATTTAGCAACTGTCTTGCATTTCACGTGTGTTCTCCCAATGAGGCTACAGTGAGACTGAAATAGGGAAAAAATGGTCAGTCCTCTCTAAAATAATGAATTTCTTCTTTATGTGAAGGAGGAGAAAAATCTGTTAATAAATATGGATTGTGCTACTTTGGTAGGTTTTCAGTTAGAAAACAATTTTTTATATACTATAAGACTGGTGGATGATAGTTACAGTGATCCTCATGGAGAATATTATTTCAGTGTTTGTTTTTCAGAATGTGGTGAAGTGCAAAATATCTTTTGTCAATATTTTGTGCTAATATTTCCTCTCTTGTATTCGGCAACAGAACAATATTTAATCATTTTGAATGTAATTTAGTCTTTCTAGGATCAGTCAAGATTGCTCATTAATTCTGTGGGGGGGTTTGCTTACCTACTGATTGAGTAGCAATGAGACAAAGAAGAATTTGAGGTTGCTGTTATGGGTATTACTGTGGGGCTGATAAATATTGAGGCTTTTCCTAGCATATGATGGACTGAATAGCAGGATACTTTGCTATTTTTTGTAGTTGAATTTCTTAATATATTTAACTCTTGGCTAAAGGAAGCAGAAAAGAGAAGCAGCAAATTGCACTGAGAATAAATGGGTGGAAAGAAGAACCTGTTGCTGAAATTCTGTTGGGAGAGTGGAATTTGTTTTCAGGAATTTCATTCTTTCAACCAAAATATGCCAGCAAGCGTAGCTAAACTTTACTTCTGGCTTAGTCAATAGCACATCTGTCTGTCTATTTACACTGCATTAGTTTTCTGCGTTTGGATCTTCCTGGGTAGAAAAACCATGTGAGTCCTGATCCTTTCCCTACTCATTACTTCTCTGTTGGTATACAGTCCTGTGGAATTCAGTGCTCCATCACTACCTGGTCCTGAAAATGTGTCTTTCCCAGTGGACAGCTTTGTCCCAGAGTCACCCAAGTTCATACCGGAAAACAGGACTGTAACTCAGAAGAGTGAGAATAACAACAAGACACCAGAGCAAGGCAAAACAATAGCTCAGGTGAGCAAAACACAAAGCAGAAATAGTGCTAAAACTGTGAAGAAGACCTAGCAAGTTAATTATCTAATTACCTTCTAATTTCAACGAAAATATAACGAGCAGCTTCACCTTTCTGTTAATTCCTCACTTATGGTGAAAAATGTGGAATCTGAAAACTTTGTGAGGTTTGAATTTGTTACCTTCCCAAGATTAGTGACTAACTCCTCAACTTTCATGACCTTCAGAAGCACCTGTAATAATATGTGCTTTGGGGTTTTTTGAGATGTCATAGAGTAGCATGCTAAAGTCTAGGTGAGTCTGGAGTCCTCTTGCTATTCTGACAGTAAAAAAGGCCATCATGTCTTCCTACTGCAAGCAAATGTTAAAGAAGAATGCCTGAATTCTTATTAGACTCAGGCCATTTTTGTTACCATGGAAATAGCAAGAGGACAGAATGGGCCCTCTTAGGATAAACCCAGAGCAGTGTCCACTCCAGCTAAAGTAGCTAATGCACAAAAGGTCTCCATTAATCCATTCCCAGCTTTCCTCCAAAGAAACAATGCTAAAAGTGGGTAGGACAGTGTAGCTAAAAATACGTACATAGCAGTTTTTTGTTTCTATTTTTTTTTGAGAGGTTGGTAGCTCTGCATTTACTCAGAATACATGGAACACTGGGTTGTGTTCAAACCAGTTTGTGTCATCCACTTACCTTGTTCTCCCCAGGAGCTAAGGAGTGCAGTAACACAGAACTAGCCTCTGTGTATCAGGTCACTCCTTTGGCTGCTACTCCTGTGCTGCCCTTTGGAAGACCTGTCTTTTAGCACTCTGCTGCCCAGCTCAAGGTGTAGTGCCAGCCAGCAGATATCTGCAGGAGGTGTTGTGGGCAGGCATTGCTTAAACATAGAATTTTGACGGTTGGCATTTGTCATTTTATAAAACAGCAGGACAAGACTTGCATCCCTGTGCTGGGATTCTGTCAGGTGCATTGCTCTCATGTTTATTTTCTCTCTGGGCTGAGAATTCCTTTTGAGCAGTTTTATACTGATTTCTAAGATCTTATAGTGCAGATAATTTCCACTTTGATTGAAAAGTTGTGGACAGTAAGTCCAATTATTGCTTTTAATAGAATCTATGAATTTGGAGATCTGGGTGATCCAGCTCTTAGTCTCATAATGTCCTGGCAGCCCTGATTCCTGCCCAAATTATGACATGCTTCAAAAGTAGCTTAGCTGGAAAGTGTTTGTCTCCCTGACTTTTGGGCCACTGTTCTCTGCACGGTCCACAGAATGCTACTTCCATTTAAAGACCAGGATTTTCTCTTCTCTCTTCTACATACAGTCTCTCTCTCCATCTTCTTGTCTTAAAGAAGTTGTGGGACTTGAGAGAGAGTGTTCCCAAATCAGAATATTCCATTTTCCAGAAATTCTTGGGAATATGGATTTTGTTCTAATTTCAAACAAATTCTCATACACTTAAATTTGTCATAGAACAAAGAATTTTTTCTATAGAGTTAATTTTCCAGCCATTAGAAATACTTTAATGCATCAGTTGATTGTAATACATTAAATTAAAAAGGTTAACTAGTAAATCTGTAAAACAGACCTAATCCAAATTTTGCCATGCACTCCTATAATAAAACTTGCATATAAAAATGAAATGCTATTGCTGATAAAGTTATGAACAGATACTTCTTTTTGTTTTAAGCAATAGCCTCTCTTGATGCAGTTGTGTTAAAAATGCATTAATCCATTGAAAGCATTCACAGTGACAGCAGGTAGGTAAATGCAGTAGTAAACTGACTGAAGACTGGTGGGCAGTGCTGCTCCAGCTAGAGGGCTAGAAGATGATTTTTCCATACCTTGGAGATTTTGAGATTTAAAATAATCCTATCAAATGAGGATGAATAATGAAAACTCAGCAACAAAAATTTTAGATGAAGATCACTGGAAAAACAATGGCAAAGAAAAACATTTTGGTTTGCTTTCTTCAGCATCTCTGCAATTGCTAGTTTACATTTCTAAAAGTAATTTTTAGGCAAAAAGATGTCCATCCACATAAAAATGTCAGAATAGCATACTTTTTCAAATTTTTCTCTGAATAAGGTTTAATTGAAACAAATTTCCTAATTTGCATGAAGCTTTTAAATCAAAGTAGAATTTATTTCTAAAAAATATGCTGTACATCAAATAGAGATTAATAGGATGAATACAATAACTATTGGTATAACAGTTTATCACGGAAGTTCCTTCTGATAGTCAAATCTTTGACATTGTAAAATATTAATTCCTAAATTAAAAATCTCTTGGGAGGCTTGTTTGCTTTGGTGATGTGGCATGGGGGAAGCTGGTGCGTGTGCTACGATGCTTACTTGAATCTTACTTGCATCTTTCTTACCATGCTTTTACTTGTATTTTTGCCTCCCCCTCCTTCATTTTTGTAGTTGTATATAAATGTGCTGTCTATATAACCATGCCTATGACTACTGAAAGTGATGGAATTATAGCAAAGTGTAGAATTTGATCCTGAATCTGCTCTTCATTTCCTTCAGTATGTTCAGTTTCCTCTGTTCCTATTCTCTTTCATTCCAAGTACAATTGTTGTTCCAAGTTCACAAAAGGGCACTTCAAGATTAGAGCTAAACAATTGCAATTTCATTTGGGTCTGTTCTCACTTGGGAAAACAGATATAGCAAAGATCTTCAGCTTTCTTTAGATTAGCAATCGTTGAGAGGATATTTGGGATGCCTGCTCCTGTAATGCTGCTCTGACCCAGAGCTTATCATAGAACTGGGTGAATGAATCACATTACTCATGGGAAGCTCTTTATTCTTGTTTGTGGACTGACTTCCAGCATTCACCTGTCTATTCACAGAACTGGGCTCTGAGCTAGTTGAAGGAGGACAGCATTTTACAGTGAGGAGCTCTTAAATGCTATTATAAGGGACCACTGTAGTATTAATTTTAATTTTAAATGGTCTGAGTTGCTGTCCCATTCAGACAAATCTTGCATAGTTCAAGTGAAAATGATGGGGCTGTTGTCTCTAAGCCAAAGCATTGCCACAAGAAAGCGAATCAGGTGGACTTCTGAATGTAACTAAGCAAGGCAGGTAACAATTTCAGATCTGTGATATGAAGCAGTTGGTTTATTACTGTAATGTTAACAAACTTTACTGTCTGCACCTCAACTGTGAGGAAAGCAAAACTTTCTACCCTGACTTCTTAGAGAAATCACAACTAGAACAGAATTATGGGTGGTATTTCTGTCATACTGTGCTCTGAGTAGGTAATTTCTAAATCTCTGATGAGCATGGGAGGGTGGCACTTCTGATTACAAAAATCAGAGTGTTTTTTCAAGGAGACGTGGCGTGTGCAGAAGCTATTGGTATCATTAAAGAAACTGCAGAGAATACCATGAGCAAGAAGAAACTCTATCAAAGGGGCAGAACCTGCTTTTACTTCATTGTTACCCAGGCATGTAATGGGAATTTTTGCAGGTCAGGGAATTGCTATAAGGAGTTTACTTCTATACAGAGGGACTGCTATTGTCACTCCTGTTGCAGCCACCTTTGTGGGAAAGGTAAAACCCCAAGATGCAAGGTTCAGTCCTGGCCACAGTTCTACTCAGCTCTCCTATTTCCTCATGTGGAATACTCATGTTCTTGCTAATTCCATGGATACAGTCCAGCTCCTGAAATATTGGCCTCTAATCCCAAAGCTGGCAAAAATTTCCTGAACTAGTAAGGGGGATAAAGCTTGTGCTAAAGTGTTTGCTCGTTTCCATGAATGCATATATTTGTATATGTCTGGTCTAGCAAAAATGTCACCCTCCTGTATCTCTGGTAGGTACATGAAGAAGCAGTTCAACAAATGGAAGGACAAAATGCAATTTCTTCATAACTGCCAGGAAGAAAAAAATCTGCAAAATAGAGGCAAAACTCCAAAGACTGAGAGTAAGCCATGAGAACCTGCAAATGATGCTGCAGCACATGAAGGAAGAACTAAAGGTATAGTGATACATATATCAAGAATTGTCATAGCTATGAGCCATTTCTGAACACTAACAACTGCTTTTCCTGCAGACCAGCACTCTTAATACCATTTCATGCACCTTTCACTTGTATTTTCAGTCATCTCAGGTTCTCCTCTTCAGAGAAAGCAGATAAGGTCTTTGCAGTAGGGATTTTCTTGTCATTCTGTGCATATCTGGCATCTAGAACAGATATCCATGTTAGCACATTTAAATACTACTGCAATGAAAATAATAAATATTCCAATAAGAGTTTCCAACAGAAGTGTTAGATACTTCATTGCAGTCAGTTCTTCAGAGAAGAGTCAAAGTGCTGGCATTGAACATATATATAATGTTGTTCCTAATGGCTGTCTTTTACTGGGATGTAATACAGACATCTTATAGAAAATATTTTATTTGTTTTCAATTGTAGTGATTCTTATCATTACAATTATTTGAGATTCTTAAAAGACCCTTGTTTCACAGAAAATGCTTACATATTTTCCTCCTACAGCATTTTTGTAGCATTTTCTACAATACTGTTTTAGTACTACTGGCAAACTGAAATACCAATTTTTACAATGTATTTTCTGTGTTTTGTCTCTTGTAGACCATGTTGCAGTCATCAGAGCATCCTTTTGCACAGTGTCCTAATACAATGCCAGGAAATCTACATGTTCTGCTGCAAAGGAGAATGCAGAGTGAATTAAATCCTGCCCAAATAAGGCCTACTTCCACAACATGTGCAGAATGGAAATCTCTGAATCCCCCAAACTCTGTAAATAGAATGCAGCTTTTGCAGACACTTGAGGTTCCCACTGCAGTAGACTCTATGATCTCAGATGACACACTGGAGTCAGTGTCCCTGCGGAGTGACAAACCCTTTATGGGACAGCATGAAAAAACAAAAGAGAAACAAACATATCTGGCTAAACTGACAGAAAACTCTCTCAGTGGAATGGAGAATACAGTTCTTATTCCCACTGCAATGCAGATACCACCTGATGAGAAGGAAGTCAGAGGGGAATTGGAACTGCTAATGATGAAACTGAAGGATACATTGTCTCTCCAAACCCAATCAGGTATAAGTTCTCCAGTCATCTTGAAACTGTCTTCTTATCTTCATCCTGTTTACTCCATAATATTGTTCATAATCATGTAACCCTCAGAGGAAACTCAGAGTCTTGCTTTTGCTTTTGTAGTATTACTCTGTGTAGTAAGGTAGAGCATATTCCAGATATAGCCCCTAATGTTGGACTGATTTGGAACTGGATGAGTCAAAGCTCCTAAGAGCTTTGGACTCTTGGCAGTCAGTTAAGGAGCAAACTTAAACTGGTGAGGGCATGAGAGGTTTTTATTCTTGCCCCTTCTGTGGCACTGCAACTGTAACTCTAGCCGTAGGAGACTTCCAGCAGTACAAAATCCCTTTGTAATCCATGGTCTAACACAGCAGAGCTTTGTTCAACATTCAGGATGCCTCACTTTTGATAATGAGGATATAGTAAGGAATATGACAGATAAAGCTGGTGTTTCTACAGAGTTATCTTAGAGATTCTTGAAGAGTTTTCTACTGCCCTGGAAGCATCCAAAAGCTTGGAAAGACTTAAAATCTGTTCTACTTTTCAGCCCAACAAACTGCTTTGCGCCAGGAGTTCTTCTCTACAGCTGAGGATGTTTGCAGGTCCTTTTCTGACCTCAGCAACCAAGCAATTTCACCAGCTTGTAAATGATGGAAACTACCATCCACCTTACAACTTCACTGAACTACTTAAGGTAATTGATGCCATGTCTCTTAAAAGAGACTCTTTAAAGTGTCTCATATGTTGCCTGTAATAACACAGCATGACAGATTTCTGCATTTCCTGACTTCACCTGGAACATTTTGGAGAGCTATATTCCTTTTCTGTTGCTGATTTCCAGCTCCCATGCTGTGACTTCCTCAGCAGTGCAAACAATTGCCCATTTCTCCCTCTTTAGCTGTTGATATACCATGGTTGAGTTACTTCCTTGGAATGGTGCTCTATTTCTTGTTTATGACAGCAACAAGGAAAATGTTTTTTCCTGTAAAGTACAGAAGGATTTTAAAGACCTGAGAAATTGAAATTATTCAGTACCACTTCAGAGTCAGTTATTTACCATCATTCTTTGGCAGGAGATGCATAAAAATAGTAAATAAGTATGTTCATATATGCTCAAAAGCAGTTATGGTTCAAGAAAATTTGCATACTTTTAAAGATCTTAGTTACGTCACTGAAATGATACTAGCTTTCCAAGAAAGAAAATAATCCTAGTTTTTACAGGATTTTTTCTGTGATTACAAAGAAAATAAATTTCACTCGGGTGAAAACAAAGTATCTTTGGAAGCTCTGGAAGAAAAGTTAGGTAAATTTTCTGAAGCTTTGTTTCATATATAATCAAACAGTGTTTAGGCTGATGTAATTGAAAAGTCTGATGAAAAGCATAGGGCTTAAGAAAAGCTGCTTAGCAGAACTCCACACAGATTTTCCACATAGATTTTTCTTGTGTTGTATTTTTCAGAATGAATTGTAATCATCAAGATAAAGGGACTGTCTGACTCACAATGGAGGCTAGAAATCTTATTTTCTGTTGCTAGCACTTCAGCTATCTTCTTGAAAGACCTTACACTGTGGTAGTGAGATTAATGAACATTCCTCATTCTTTTTGCTAGTTTTGGTCAAAGGAGGCCTGATTTACACTGCAAACACTCGAGAATTTACAGCAAGAAATAATGGTATGCTACTGGAAGCTAACAAGTGTTTTGTCTTTAGCAAAGGAAGTGTAAAGAGGGTGAAAATTAAAGAAAAGAAACTTTTTGAGGGAGGAAGGAGGACCCCAGAGAACAAATAGCAATGAGGTAATTAGAAAGTCGATATATCCATATCATAACATAAATAAATATACTGTGAGATAGAAGCTTAGTAGCTTTTGCAATACGCCAGTGCCAAGAGACACACAAAACAATCAAAGGAACCTAATTGTTGATTATGGGAAGATACCCATCAGCTTCTGATGAGGCTTTAAATGTCCTTCTAGTGTGTGCATTTGAATTAAACTTGGTTGGAAACAGTAGCAACTCACAAATGCAGGTTTGGTCTGAAGCAGCACTGAAGAGACCTGGAGCACAAATTCTTACAAATAGATATTCCTGAACTACCATGAATTCTTTTTTCATGTCATTATGTAAAGACTTAAAGAATTGTTTTCCATGCTAAGAAGTAGCTGTTTAGCTCACAGATCCCTGTAAGATGAAAGGGACAAAATCACAAGGTCTTTATTTTGTTGTTATTCACTTCAGCTGGCAGTTATTCAGTTCAGCTTCAGTTAGACATGTTCATCCCATCCTTCTTCTGACACACTCTGACTGAGAAACAGTAAGCTAGGAACACTATCTGCAAAACCAATCCTAGTTCATGCAAAGATGTGCCATGAATTTCATAAGGAACAGTGGTAGGAGGCAATATCCTGTCTTTAAACACAGTGACATTTTTAAATGTTCCTGTATAGCAGATCTACTTTCATCTCATACTGAGAGCCCTTGCTTTTTTTTTTTAATAGAAACACTCTTTTATCACTTGCACTCTATCACTTGCCGGTTTACATGTAGTTAGTTGCATCTCTTTTTTTATTTCAACACAATTAATAACACAGATAGCCTCTTTACATCAGCAATTTCCAAATGTTCTCCATAGTGTGATCTATCCTAGAGATTCATCTGTTTTTTCAGTCTTGCCTCCACATCCTTTTCCTGCCCATTGCCTCAAAGGCTGAATTTTGCTACTGCCTATTAATTAAGAAGCTTACTGAAGCAGAGAAGTATTGTAAATTCATTTAAGCTAAATATCATCTTGGCCCATAGTGGTATTTCTGTCTGAAGGGAGGAAGAAAGCTGCCATGAGCCATTTCCTAAGGGACCCTGTTGTTGCAGGTGGGACCTACCTAAAGTGGGAGCACTAACAACTACCCAAAGGGCCCTGTGGAAAAGCATCTGAGTTAAACAGGATCTGTTCAGATAATCTGTCTGGTTTCACATTTACTAGAGCTTGGGAGTGTATGGGAACAGGTAACATCTGCTCTACTCCAATACCAATCCTCCTGGGCTGAGGCATCCAGCCCTTAACAACACTCTTTGTCAGGTGCTGGTCTTGGTAGCTGTAGGGACTGTGAGTGAAGACTCTCTTATACTGATACAAAGTTGCAACAATAAGGCCTATAGATATATTAAAATAATATAATTAATGAACAACATCGGTAGAGGAGAGAGCAGATCTGTTGTAACAATGCTCCTGGCTGTCCTCCCATGTGATAGCAAAGCACTCTCATAGGCTGTGGCTGCAACTGGGTGTCTGTTGCTGAGTCCAATAAACTCTGTGTTCCTGTGTTTATCTTGCTTTAGTGTTCTCTCCTCTCTTGAACATTTGAATGGTTTGCTGCATGCTTAACTTGAAGCACAAATTCAGTGACACTGAAGCTGCTAGCCCTCGTACAGTTTTTTGTTCACTTCCTTAAGTCAGGATTTCCCTCAATGGGACTGTGGTTAATCCTTATTTTGTTCATGTCAGTAACCATTTCAAGATTTCTTTGCACATTTTATGACTTGAACCCTTTCTGCAAGTTGATGAACAACCAGGAAGCCCGTTTTTCTGTGGGCATTTGAGAAAAAGAAAAAAACCCCTACCAAATATTGCTACATGCTCAAGGAAAGAAACTTTGAATGAACAACTGAATGTAATAGCCCTGGAAAGATGAAATCATGGTTTCATCCAGCCAGTCTGGCAACAGAAATAATTTATATCATAAAAGCAATCAAATGTTACCTGCCACAAGTTGTTTTGCATTAGTTTAATGTCAAATTGCCTGCCAGGGTTATCAGTAAGAGTCAGAAGAAACTGATTTTTCTACAAAGAACTTGTAAACTAAAAAAGAAGCAAATGAAAGTTATGTATGAGAATTTCTGTGATTAAACATTTTAAGTGTGAAAGCAGAGAAGCTGGTAAAATCTGTTAACCCTTTTACTGGAAAACTGAAAACATTATCAGAAGGTATTTTTCATGTAGAAATAAGTACTATTTTTCTTTAGTAGGATGATGTCTCTGAGCAGGGGTTGCTCTGTACAAGTGTACACCTGTGCATACAATCAAACGTCACCATCTCTTCTCTAATCCTGTCTTGGAGCCTGTGGAGGTTTTTTGACAACTTTCTTCTCTGCTTTTTTCTATGTTTTATTGAAGGATCAGTTATTTCCTGTTTTGGCACCCAAAAACCAGTAGTTTGAACAGATCACATATGTTACAAAAAGCCTGATATACACACAGATTAAAGTAGGCAACTGCTTATAAATCATGCAGTTTAGTAAGGAGACTGAATTCATAGGTGATTAAGAAAACCCATTAGTCCAAGTTAATCAGAGATGTAGTGTTCGAGGTTACATGCCTTCTTCCACCACATAAATTGACATCAATTGGGATTAAAACACAAAAAATAAAGAGAAATAGTTAAAAATTATCTACAAATCAAAATCTTAGACTAAATGTGTAATTTCCTCTTTTTTCCTAGCTCTCCAATGATTCTTCCAAGTAATAAAGATCTACTCTTATGTATGTGGATACTTATTAAATCTTCAAATGAGTCTTTCTTCTTCAGAACTGGTGACTTCTGAATATGAGAAAATGTCCCTGAAAAGTGACATAAAAATGCATATTAGTAAATAATTTCCAAACAGCAGAGAGCAGCTGAATATTCAGTTTCCCACATTCACATTTCCTCTGCCTTTAGCTGCTGCTGGTCCTCATTGTATCAGCATTGCCCCCAAGCCTCTTGCTCTGGTGATAGCCATATCCCTCCATTTGCATGGTGCCTTGCAGTGTCAAGTCACTTTGATCTTTTCCCAGTACGGACTTTTCCTTTAGTCTTCCTGTAAAACTCTGCTACTTGTAATTAGCAGAATCAAAGTGCTTAAGTCTGCTCAGAATCTACTAACCCACCAGCCTGTTATCAGCCTCTCTGCACAGTGAGTGAGATCTCTCACATTGTCTAGTAGCACATTTGTTATTTCCTTGAGGAGCTATGGGGCATTTTCTTTGCAACAGTTTCTAAAAGGCAACTGGTTTGTTTTCTTTCTTTTAGACATATTTGTCTTCTGAAAAAGTAGCTGATTAACACAACACCTGCTTATTTACCAGACCTCAATTGTACAATAGCCTTTGCCCCACTACTCACCCTGACAGCCTGCAGAGCTGGGACAGCAAATTACTTCTCTCTTGGGCCAGGTGCAAAGGGTGGTCTGGGCCTAATCAGCTGCACCTGTGAGGGAGGTGTGCACAGCTAAGGGCAGTGAGTGGTAAGGGCAGTGGGACTGCTGGGCAAGGAGAAAAGAGTCAGAGGGTTTGTATTTGTAGTCTTCAGATGGTTCTAGGGAGGGTGTGCTATGTGGCTTCTTGAGGAGGGTCTTCTTGTACAGCTGCTCTTCAGGAAGATTGCTGTGAGTACAAAAGCTATGTTTTCTTTGTCGTTCTAAAGTCTTATTTTGGTTAAGAGTTGTTAAAACTGTTATGTAGCTACACTGTTGTAATAGATTGGAAATGCATTTATGAAACCTGCTTTTTCATATTGTTTGGATTTTTTTAGGGGAAAGGTATGAGTTACTAAAGACAGCTTGGCCAGGTATCTGAAAAATTCACCCTCCTTGTCTCTACTTAAAGATGATTAAGATTTCTCTGAAGAATATCTAGGGAAGTTGAAATGCTTCTGGGTTAAGTATTATTTCAGGTGGATCAAGACAGTTTGTCAGATAACTCATATTCAACTATTCTGATTTTGTAGTCTTTTTCATGGATTGTGTAGAGTTTAAGAGTATCTTCAGACTTTGAATACAGTCAAAAGCCTGGAGGGACTAGACTGGTCTAAAAAACAGTGTTTGTAACTGTAAATCTGGAACTGGCTGCTTCTTCCACTTCCTGATGCACACTTGAAGAGAATGGTTTCCCAGGAGGATCAAGTATGGGTGGCTGTGGAAGTGCCTCTAAGATGGGACAAAGTAGTTTTGTTTGGGATTTTTTTGCTTGGAGGACTTTTTTCTCCTTAGAAAAGTTCCTGATTCTCAATCTTCACAAGTAGGATTTATCCAGTAGTTCTGAAATGTAATGCTAATAATAACACCTTAACATCAGAATTTCTGTGCCAAGTTCAGATATCTGTCTTGCTTTTCCAATTCAGTGATATGTTTAAGGAACTACAGAGAATGCAGGTTACAGATTGCTCCTCATTCCTGATTTGTGATCCTGTTTGCAATTAAAACAACAAAACAAATCCCAAACATATCGAAATTTTAACTATTTAAGAGGAATAAGATTAAAAACTTGGGTATGAAACAATAAAGTTATCAACTGTTGCAAAAGTAACAGTATAAAACAAAAAAAAATTGCTTTATTTTTTGATTTCTGGAACAAGCCTACTGAAAGCTATTTGTACCTGCCCATGTGGATGTGAACTACACAAGTTAATTTAAGTGCCCTTAGTGCTGCTCATGGGCCTGAGAAAACAGGCTTGTACATCTATGCATAAGAAGTGCCAATTCTATTCCTCATCACTTGCTATGCTATTTCTATCTGCAATTATTAACAATTGATTTCTACTTTCACTGGTGAAATAAGGCAGTCAGACCAGAGGTTACAAAGATTAAAACAGCTGGCTTTGTTAAGAAACTGTGAGACTTGGATGAGAAGTTAGATAGCTCCTCTAAAAAAAAAAAAATAGGCTCTTACTGCTATAAGATGCCTGCAACAAACTGATGTAAGTCAGTTGTACAGAGAAACCAGATTAACTGATTACAATTCACAATACAAAGAGGGTGCGAATACTTAGTAGTACTTAAAATCTCTCTGTATAAGAGTGAAGAATAGTCAGAATTTTTCATAAAACCCTTAATTTGAGTCTTCAAAATATATCAGACTGTTACTCTTTAATCTTGACTGGAACAAAAGTTCTTTGTACGGGAAGATCACAGTGTGATATAGATATGTAGAGCCAGATGTAAACAAAAGGCTAAGTGGGAGTTTAGACAGTGATATTCAAAGCTGCAATCCCAAACAAAAAATAATCTTGTGCTTTAACCTGATGGGTTATCTCAGTTTTTGACAATACTACTGCCTTGTGTGTCTAAAGCTGGATTCTGTTTGCACCCAAAAGTGCGTCAGTCTGGTAAGGATTGAGCAACTTGTTGCCTGTGTGATGTCTAAGACCACTTGGAAACCAGAAATAGGTTCTGTGCTGCATGCCAACACAGTAAAGATCCAGTCAGAGCCCAGATTCTTTGCAGAGCAGGATAGGATCCAGTCCTTGCTTTTACCACTGCAGATGGTGTTTGTTTGACTCATAGATTAGAGATTGACCCTGTGTGTGTGAGTTTTTCAGTCTGAGGGGATTGATTCAAACTTAACTCCTATCTCAAAGGTCAAGATACTGCCTGTAGGCAGTAGGGTAAGGACCTCTCAGTCCTTCCTGTCCCGGATTCTAGCTTTCAATACTCAAAAATGTTTTAGGTTTGTGGGCAAGTGTGAGATGGTCCAGTGGTATATTGTCACTGGGGTGCAAGAATCCTGAGTTCAAGTCCATTCTTTAGAGACACTCTAGTGGGTACTTGCTCAGAGAGGCTCTTCGTTATTCCATGGACATTCCCCCCAAACATCATAATAACTAAGACACTGCTCTAGGAAGTGGAGATAAGGGTCTCAATCCATTGAAGTGTAAAGGCAGTTCTGCCTTCTCATTGTGGGCTCATGCACTACACTGTTGGTGGTGGAAACAGCACTTCTATTTCTCCATCAAATTATAGCACCTACCTCTATCTGAAAGTGGATATTCTCCAGGCAAGGATATATCTGTTGGTAGCGGGATCGGGACTGAGATTTAGGAAAAGCTATACTGTGTCTCCCTTTTGGGAATGAGGATGGTAATTGACATGCATATAGAGAGGGGGCTGGGAACCTGGAGACTAGGGATTGCAGCATTTAGTGTCACAGGTAGTGGTGTTCCTGGAGCTGTAGTTGTGTCTGAAAGCCTGCATGCATGTAAGTCCTAGGTCTGTTTCCATTGTGTGTTGGGTGAAGTTACCAGTGTGGAAATGTAAAGTAGCTAGTGGCTGACTGCTAGATGACAAGCAGACATACCTTTACTCTTTTGCCAAAAGGCTGCCACTCTCCCCAACAGCACAGTGCAATGCATTCCTCTCACAATGGGGAATTCAGAACTAGCCTCTTCATAGCACAACTGTGGTAACAATGCTGATGTGGAAGAATATATTGGTATATTCAGTTGCTGAGCTGCCTTCTTTGTTTGAATCCTCCTGTATTATACTTTCTGCTGCTTTTCCTGGCCTATCAAACTCAAAAGCTGTTGTTAGAGTTCAAGTTGTTTGGAGGTCGAATTTTTACTGAGATCACATTGAACATAAACACAGCTCTACACTTCACTGGGAGGAGTAGGGGGTTTTTGCACAGCACTGTCCTCTGTTTCTGTATTACTACCACATAGCACAATAGGCCTCAATTTATTTTCTTTCCACTAGACTCTAATTATTGCCCATTAGATGCATATTAAAGGAGTAGTGACCTTGGTTTCTCCCTGTGAACTGAGAACGTAGAGTAGCTGTCTTCTGCTCAGCTTCTGACAGCTGCCTTCTCCCCAGACCATGGGTTCTGGACAGCACACAGTCCACATAGATATCCCAGAAGAGCTGAGCCAGGTCCCAGAACAAAGCCCCATGTTTCAAGTTCTCCGAGGATTTCAGAAAGATCATGAAGTCCCAAAAGCCACTGACAGAGTCAGAAATGTGAGGCTTCCTCATCTCCAGTAAAACAGCTGAGGAGGATTCCCAGCACTGAGGGTCTGCCCGCCCAAGAGCCAGTGGATCAATTTGACTATGGCAGAGGAAAGGTGTCACACAGAACACTGCCATGAGTAAGAGAGAGCAGGTGAGTCTCATGGTGCAGTGGATTCTTCCTCTGCTTCCAAGATCCATTGTGTCACTGAAATATAAGAAAACCAAGAGAAACTGAAAAAGTCTCACTCTTAGATGCAGGAATAAAATCCTATTACTTTACATGATATACAAGGCACTTAAGTATTGTTTCTCTGCTCCTTAAAGATTTGTGTATGCTTTTTGTATGTATATAAATACTAGAGGAGTTACTTCTGTTGCACAGAGCATTGTATGTGTAAAAATTTTAATCATCCTCAAACCTGAATGATGAACTGTCTGTTCTGGAAGTTCTTAATATTGAAAGGTTTTGGGTTTTTTTCCACTTTTGCTTTACAGATCCCACATCTTTTTCAGTAAAAATTCATTCCTTTTTATGTATTTTAAGCTTTTAGGCAGTCTTGCTTTTCTCAAAATTTTATGAGCCCTTTGAAATAGTCTTCACAATCACAAGGATCAGAGGACAGCAGGTGGAAAAACTTTGTTGAGAATGTGTTTTAGTGTTTCTAATTATTGCAGCTTTCAGATTCATCCATTGACCAGGAGTGCTTTAGGTGCTAGAGGGCAGAACAGTTCTGAAAAGAGGGTATAACAAAGCCATCACATAGCAGCTGTATTGTACATGTACCCATGCATTTCATAGGACAGTTCACGTTGCAAGGGACCTTTAAAGGTCTCTATTCCAACCCTTCTGCCATTGGCAGGGACAACTTCAACCACATCAGATTGTCCAGAGTCCTGTCCAACATGACCTTGAACTGTTTTCAGGGATAGGGTATCTTCCACCTCTCTGAACAGCCTGTTCCAGTGTCTCATCACCCTCATTGTAAAAGATTTTTTCTTTGTATCTAGTCTAAATTGATCCTCCTTCAATTTGAAACCATCACTCTTTGTCCTCTTGCAACAGACCCTGCTAAAAAGCCTGTCCCCATCTTTCTTATAGGCCCTCTTTTAGTACTGAAAGGCTGCCACAAGGTCTCCCTGGAGCATGCTCTTCTCTGGGTGGAACAGCCCCTACATTCTCAACCTGTCTTTTCAGGAGAGCTGCCTCACCCTCCTCATCATTTTTGCAGTCCTTCTCTGGACTTACTCTAACAGGTCTGTGTCTTTCCTGTGCTGAGATGTATTTATGTATATAAAAAAGTATAGATGTGTATTGCGGATCACTAAGAATTGACTGTTAAAACTGTGAAATTTGCTAAGTAGTATCTATAAAGGGTAGGTAGAAATTCTGAGAATTATTACCTTTTGTGGACAGAAAGGCCCAGTTGTCTCCATCAGATTTCATTTCTAGTTCATACTTCTCTGTTGTATTTTCTAACATGCTTCTAGCATTTCTGATATTGAACAAGGCTGAGGGATTGTTTTTAGTGTAGCTCATGGCATATGGAGAACTTCCCATTTGTGGAAATCAGCTACATCTGAGATCAGCATTTAGGACAAAATTCTGTTTAACATATACGCTGATATGCTGAGTATTCATGCTTGCACGTTTTCAGTTTGGTTGTTGGGGGTGGGGAAGCTACTTCTCTTAATGATCTAGATAAGCAAGTGGCTTTTTGTGTAGAAAGGCTCTTCCATGAGTGATCCTGAAGAAGTGTTCCTTTGCTATGTGAAGAAAAATGCCAAAGGCAGGATATTGATGTGAAGAGGGATTGTACATGAAAAGTAGCCCAGCCACAGCCTGTGTGCAAGACTAAGGAAGAGTAGTCTGCTTTGTGGAATATATTTCATTGTAGAGCTAAAGGACTCTTCAGAGATTTCAGTCCTAATAAAGTTATTCTTACCTAGCCCCCTGTCTGGCTAACTGGTCAGGTTCTGGGAACTTTTTTGAAGTATTCAGACCTTATTCTCCAGCTGCTTACAATCCAAGTTTGGGTGTTGTGAGAAGAGCTGGATTGACAGCCCTGGACCTGAACATTGCATTTAAGGAACAAAAGAGAGACAGCTTACTCTTCCTACACTGCTCTGCCTAGTGGATGTCACTTACAACAGTGGTGGTAGTAATAGGGCTGTCCTCCTGCTGCTCCTAAGATCCCCAAGAAACATCATTCTTCTATACCCTACTCCACAAGGCAGGCTTTGATTACTTTCTCAGAAGCAAGCCAAAAACATCCTGTGACTCACTACTTCATTCTTGCTTGTGCATCAGAGCCCTTCCACTGGGCACAGACCCCTATGTGCCATGCAGTATGCACATATGTCTGATTACTGAGACTTTTTCAAGGGACATTGTTAACTTTATCAAATTTCTGGTTTTCAAAGCAATTTAGCAGTGTCAAATATGACCACGAGGGTGAGGAGACAAACATGAGACAGTGGGTGGGGAGCCCTGACAACTGATTATTCAAACAAAGGAATAATACTGAAAGAAGCTAATAATACTAAATAATAATACTAAAATCCTTTAAATGATGGTTCTGTGACTTTGACAGAGCCCATCTCATTTGTACATGTTAAAAACTGAACTGGTTGCTTTGCATTTTCTGCTCCCCAGCACCTATTGTCAACTTTATAAGTGATGGAATTGGCTAAGACAAGGGTTCTGGATTTGTGAAAACAAGGGGACAGCGCTGGGCAGGGAGTCAGTAGGGCACTAATATGAGGATCGGTGCCCTTGAAAGTATGATGTGCATGGCATTAGTAAGGGTCAGTAGCAAAGGGCACTAGTCCTTATGGTCTGGTGAAACTCAGGCAGCACTGTGCTGTTAGTCTTCCCCAAGGTTCAAGATTGTATTTTTTTAGATAGTTGAGAGCTGGAGGGGATGCCCAGGAAACGCCAGATTTCATTAATCTCTTACCTGTGCATGTGGTGAGTGCTTCCATGTAATTCCTCCCCTACACCCTCCAGTCTCTTGGTCTTTCTGTCCATACATTGAAGTGTTTGTGTGTGTGAGTGAGTGCTATTTACACTTCCCAGTTCTGACTTTTCCCACTCTCCCTCCTATCCCTACTTCTCCTTGCAGTTTAGTCTCCTGCTCCACTCCCCGGCATCGATAACGCCTTACAATAATAATTTAAAAGTTAATCAGTTCGTTTGTTATTTAACTTGGAGCTCTCGCTTACGGTAGTCCCTCGGCCGTGCAGCTGCCGCAGCGGGTCCCGGGCCGGGTGCCCGCTCCGGTGCAGCATCCCCGGGCAGTCCCGCGCGGCTCCCGAGGCTCCGGGCAGCGCCCGACTCTGCCGCCGCTCCCGCCTGCCCGCTCCGCTCCCGTCCCGTCCCGTGCCGCTCCGCTCCGCCCCGCCCCGGCGCCGCCCGCAGCTCTCAGCGCTTACCTCGGCGCTCCGGCCAGGGCAGGACGGTCCGAGCCCGCTGCTGCCGCCGCGCTCCTTAAGAAGCCGCAGCGGGCAGCCCCGCTTAGTTTTTACGTCAGAACTCGGGAGCGGCCCCCACCCCTTGGGCCCGGTCGCTGTTCCGAGCAGCCGGAGCTGCCGCTTTCTCTGGGCAGAGCTGTCCTTGCCGCAAGTCTGCTCCGCTTCTCTGTCCCGCCTGTCCTCCTCTGCTTGCGGTCTGCTTGCGGACTCCGGCCCTCCCGGGGCAGCCTGGTGGCCGTGCTGCCTCTGGCCGAGGAGACGGGTGCATAGCAGGGTGGAAGAGTAACAGACCGGGCAAAGCTGCGGCCCTCCCCTTGCCCCCTGTCTTACCAGCGCTGCAACGGGGGGGAGGCAGGAGGGCAAGAGTAGAAAGCAAGTCTGTCCTTGGAGCTCATGTTGTCCAGAGCTGGCTCAAACTTCAGGCATCTTGCTTTATGTGCTTGGCTGTTGCAGATCCCTCCACCCCAGAGCAGGAATCCGTGTGGCACGACTAGAGCTATTTGCTGGCTAGGGCTCAGCCCACGAGCTGCAAGTCCAGCTCTCATGGAAGTTGAAGCAGAGACCCAGAGAAGTGCCACAGAACGGCTCCACTTAAAGGCATTAGTTGAAGTGATTGGGCTGAACTGCCCACTGCAACTCAATTTACACAACTTCACCTAAAGAAGAGCTAACTTGGAGGGCCATACATTCTCCAGTGGAGGGGGGTGGTCTGGTTCCATTTTCTCTCCCAAGAACAATAATGTAGTCTACTATTGTTGGATTTTCTCTCTGTGAGGTTCTCAGCTGGATTGTGACTTCTGTGTAGCAACTGTAAAACCTTTACATGCTGGAGAAATGAGTTAAGCTAGTAGGGAAGTGAAAGGAAAGTGTTGATGAAAAGGCTGTCTCTTGCTTTATACAGCATGGAGAGAAAAGCCTGAGCACAACTCTGCAACTGACAACTCTGCCTGTGCTCACTGTGCCTGCTGTGATCCCCTGGCGTACAGAAAACTTACTACTCAAAGAGCTGGGGCTCTGGGACCATGCTGATAACCAGTGTTGGGCAGAACTTGCTTAATACCAGCTATTTGAGGTAATAGGCAGGTGGGACTATTCTTTTTTTTCCTCACTCAGTAATTTCTAGGCCAAATCATGTAGCACCTTGCTGTCTGTCTGAGGCCAGTGCAGCTGCACCAGTCCATACCAGCTGGGCAGCAAACTATTTGTTTTTCCAAGGCTTTCACTGGCAGCTCCTTTTTATCTCTGCACGTGGAATCATAATCCCTTCTCCAGAAAGCAGCTGTGCTTCAGTAGCATACGACTCATCTTAGTTGAAGACAGTGGGGCTGCACTGGTTCACATCAGCTGCAAAGTTGGCTTAAGACTCTGATGTTCATCAATACCTTTATAGTTTGCATTCTTTCTGTGCATCCAGTCCATGTAAATGGAGAAACAACTTCCTTTCCAATCCCTTGATCTTGCGATGTGCCTATGACAATAAACACTGCTTTTCTTCTGATGCTTTATCTCCTCAATAAGCAATCCCTGTGAAAATGTATTTTGTGTAAGTAATGCTACTGTTTAACAAAAGTGCAAGGAACTTTTTGGGGATGAGAGAACACTGGCTAGAACCCTTCTAAATAGCTATACTGTGAGACTTTGGCCAACTTGCAAGTGTTCCATTTATTTGGCTAGAAGTGTGAGTTTGGGAATGGCAGGAACAGTGGTCACCAGCTGCTGAAACAGACTTCAGGATGAAGTGAAGATTGTAGTACCTATCAAGGAGCCCTTGCAGTGTGGTGGAGGAAGCATCTCTTATGTAGGATCTCCAATATTTCTTCTCTGTGCTATTGAATACAGGCTATTCCAGTAGACTTCCTTCTCCTGGGTTCTAGGGCTGAAATGATCCTTAAGGATCAGCTTTTGGTTTTATTTGTTTCTTTTAAAAGTCTATTCTGTACCTGATTCTGGACCCATGTGCTATCTGGAGCCCCCTTGGCAAGTGAGTAGCCAGTGCGCTTCTCCTTGCCTCTGTATTTGGGGGTTGAAACAGGCAAAGGAGAAAAGGAAAGTGTGCAGGTAAGACCTGGGTGTTGTGATGGAACCTGAAGGCAGCTCCTGTGTAGGAAAGGCTCTGGGGCTGACTGTGTTCATGGTCAGACTGGCAGCAGGGGCCAGAGCTGAGCAAGATTAAAATGCCGTGGAAGTGGTTTTTCCTACTGTTTCTGTATCTGTAGTGTGTCACTCTAAGGACTGTCCCCCATGTTGTTAAGAGTAGAGCCAAAGGGAAAGGAAATGATAAAATGTTTCTTGTGAGTTGATAAATTTCTGTCAACCTGCAACCTTTGTGGATTCATTGTTAAGAAGTGAGTTTGAGTCCCCTTCTAGGGTGCACTTTATCTGGTTTTGGATCAAGAACAGCATTGGTTTCATTCCACTCAGAATCTTGCCCGTCCCAAGGGTATTGAACCAGGAGCTCTCACAGAAATGAGAGTTGCTGCTCAAGGGAAATACTGCTGCAGATAAAATAGTTGGCTCCACAAATACTTCCTGAGCCTACTACATTCTGCTCCCTCTGAACCAGAGCACTTATATTCTATTTCTGGGAAAGAGGTCTTTGATAATTAGATTGATCACCTCGGCCTCCTAGTGGAGAAGAAACATACCAGGATTGGCCATCTCATTCAGTTCCACACGCTCTCTCAGTAAAGCTTTCTGTGCCCTTCCTAAGCTATCAATAATCTTTCTTTCATTGCAGCACATGATATATTCCCCTGGCAGCCAGTGTTCATATCTTCTATGGGTCTCCATATCTTATGAATATAACTCATATGAGCTGTAGCTCATATCCAGAGTCGTTTGCAGAAGGATATTTTTATCAAGAAAAGTTGATTATTTACTCACAGATGAGACAGATTAGTTACTCATAGATGAGACTGAGGTTTCAGATCATGTAACACTACAGAAAGGATACTATTTCTACCAGAAAAATATAAAAATAAAATAAAACAAAGGGTTAAATGATCAGGATAAAGGAATATGGGGTAAGTAAGAAAAGTAGGAGGCCATTTCACTGGTGTTTGCATTTTGAATAGAGCAAAGGTATAAATAATTATATACAGAGTTGCTTCCTTCCCGCATTTGCTCCCAGCAGAACTTCTGGTGGTTTAAAATTAACATTTAAGTTAATAGGCAGTGGCTTATCATTGCTTGAGCTAAGTAAGCATTTACACATAAAAAAAAGAGATTCAGCACTGAGGGTGAGAGACAGGAATGTGTGATGGGATGCACAGCTTGCCTGTTACTTCCATAAGCAGCCACACCTGAATGCAGTATTAAGCTTTTTAAAATGTCCCACGTGATGAAAGACACCTGTTTTAGGCTTACTGAAAAAACTGCTTTACAGGCATATTCTTAGCTGAAAGTTTGGGTTTTGCTGAATTGAGTTCCAAATTATTCCAGCCTTGTGTGAAACTTGGCTAAGTGACAGCAAAGGCAAAACTTGTGATTCTCAAAGTGGGGGATACCCAAAGGTCTGTTAGCTTTAAATTCATAGTACCTGGAAGAGGCTTGATTTTTCGTCAAAATCCATAAAGGCGGAGTGTGGAATCCTACTCCCATTTTTAACTTTTCCAGTTCTCTTTTAAGCAGAGGATTAATTGGCTCCCTGACAAACATACCTAAGAGCTTCTTGGAAATGAAATTAAATACTTGATCCAAAGTCTGCAGCTGTATTTTATTCATTTTTAAAATGATACGTAGAGAGCTTTGAGTATCTAAACCTGTTTTTTTAAACTTTTGATGACAAGTTGTCTTTTTTTTTTTTTTTGTGGATTGAATCTGTATTCCCAAGGTGTTTGATGACCTCACGCTGCTCTAAACAACCCTCTAGGCCTATTCTCTGTTGAAATGGCCAGCAGGAAAGTCACTATGTGTGAAGCAACACTTAAGCAGTTCTAACCAATGGAAAGGTTTAGTTACTTAAACATACAATTCTTCAGTGCTGTACACTATTGCTGATGACCTGAAACATTTCCATGGAGCTGGCAGACAGGACATGGGACAGGCAGGAGACCAGGGTATTTCTGAGCCAGGAGCTGGAGCCCTGTGGACACCCTGGCATGTCCCTGGCCTATGCTGAGAAGTGCCCTTCTGCTAGAAGGTTTGAGGAACTGCAGCTCATTAGAATAGATTTGTCTTTCTGTAATAATGTCTCTCTCTCTCTCTATGCCTACCAGCTGTTGTGTGTGAGCAGCTCTGTCTCCAGGGCCATATTTGGAGTGTTTCCCCAAAGTAAATCTAGGTGACATGTCAGAAGTGTGAACTGGCTTTGTTGTTAAAGCCATTTATTTAAATTAATTTGTGGAAGAGATAACATTTCTCCTGGCAAATGTATTTAATACAAGCTTTGAAAAGATGTGTGGAACAGGTATTTTTACAAGTGCAAGCTAAGCAATGTTGGTTAAAAAATTAATAGATATTTTTGAAAGCATAATCTGGTGATATGTGGCACTATAAATGCAAATGACCTTTGTAAAGGATGTGACCACATTTCTCTCTAGACTTAAACATTCCAAGAAATTAAGAAAGAACTCCAAACTGATAATATAGTACATTGTTACTATAGTACAAATTTAATTGTTCATGTCTTTTGGGCAAGTTGTCTCACAGTAACCATTCAGTTAGAGAGCTTTTGATTAATTTTAATAGAATTCTGGGTATTTATAGACAGACAGCTATTAGTTTTTGAATTAAGGGATTTGAGTGCTGGACTGACATCAACATGTTCCAGAATAAAGTCATTGGTTCTTCCTGACTCAGCCCTACTGCTTCCTCATGTTCCCACAGACAATGGAGAAATCCTCACCATCAGCACTCTAGGCAGACAGGAGAGTCACCCTGGGTACATCACAGCTAGAAGAGCAGTTCAATGAAACATGTTTTCATAAAACTGCCACTAACATGTAAGAAAGCAAGGCTGTTACAGGATCAGTTTCTCCCAGGGAGTTAAAGCCAAATCTTCTGGGGAAGAAAAGCACTTTGACAGTGTGTTCTTTCCTGAGGCTGAGCAGGATTGCAGTGTGGAGCCTCCTATCTTTTCTTTCTCTGAGGGTGTTTCTTTCCTGCAGCTCTTGAGAGAAAAGGGTGTTTGAGCACGCTTGCCTCAGGGCAGCTCCTGGGCTATGCCAGTGGGCCACCAAGGAGAGCTGCCAGCCCTGCCACCGTCACACTCATCCCACAGCACAGACACTCCCCTGACAGCCACGGCCCCATGCAGGGAGCCTGCACATTTCCACTCAAAGTTGTTTGGGGAAATAGTCTTCAAGAAGAAACTGGAGGAGGGGATAGCAAATTATTTAGGGCCAAGAAATAGGTCACAGGAGATTCTGGAGAGTAATGAGGATATTCTGTCTCATGTGAAAGGGAATTGTGGGAACTTAGGCTCTCCTTGGTTGCCTGGTCATTCTCAGAGTGTTTGCTGGGCTATCTGCTTTGCTCTATGTTCTGCCAGTAGCTCCTACTCGTGTTCTTTGGCACTCATAAAGTACTTGCAACTCTTCAAACCACAGATGTGAAGCCTTATAAGTACACTATTGCTGTCGTCAGAGGAGAAAGTTGGGGACTTTTAAAGTGCAAGATCTGTCATGAATAATTTATTGACAGAAATCTGCCTTCTGGAATCATTTTCCTGAATGAAGTAGTACAAGCTCTGTCATTTAGAATACTTAGATGAGCAAAAGCCATACATTATCAGTAAGCAACCAAGTGATAGAGGCAGATAGAACATTGGGGTTTTTAAAAAATTTAAGTATATAGTTTATTCTTTTTAACAGGTCAGGCCGCTCAGCCTTTGAAACTCCCATTTTTATTTCACAAATGTACCCTTTGAAACCTATTCTCAAAGGAGATGCTACAAAGGTGATACTAGAGTGGATTTCTATGTAGTGAGTTTAATTTAGAACTTCTGAAAAGACTATAGTTTAATTTTAAAAGATCCATTATTTTCTATCCTATTACTGATTAGGCACAGCTAAAAAGCTGCATACTTCATGATGAAATTATAATTTTTTTGAATACCTGGGGGTTTGGCTCAAACTTATCAGCCAACCAGCTCTGCCTAAAACCAGTGCTCCCTGGCCCAGGTGCTAAAGGTCACCTTTGCATACAACAGTTCCTGTCCTAGAGATCTTGTGTTTGAAGTGAAAATGTCTAGCCAAATCAGAGGAAGGAAAACTGAAGCAAAAATGTAATGAGACCTGAATCTTTTACCTACCTGTCCAGCCCTCTGGTCCAACACAGAGATAGTATTCTGTAATGTAAGGCAATTGTTTCTTTCCTTCTGCAAACGAGGCAATTTTCAGTCTTATGTTCAGGACCTCCTCATTACACAAAGCAGAAGTTAAGATCTTTAATCTCCTGAAGCTTTTCAGTGAATGCTGGAGGGCACTAGAATAGTTGTTTCTTGGAACTGCTTTCTCATCGCACAGAAATCCTAGTCAAATATTCATTGTCTGTAAACTATGTTATTGTTAACAATATCTGTAAGAGTAACTTCATAATGGAGAAAGTCTTGAAATAGCAGTACAGAGTTCAGATGTACCTGAAAGGAAATAGGGGAGTAGTGACTGACTCCAAAGGAAACAGGCTTGCTTATGCACTTTGCTTCCATCTGATTTCATTGTTGTGCCACCCTCAGAGTGGAGCATGTTGACAAAGGAAAAGGCCTGGGGAGGAAATGGATAGTCAGAATATGTCAAATCCTAACATAAATATATGAATGGAGTATGGAGGTTTAGACTGTGGTCCTTGTACTTATAAAAGTAACTTGAGCCTTCTCTTTTAAAGAACAGATTGAGACTGCTTAACAAAACCATAAGCACTGCTATTTCAAGTTCTGTACATTTATTCTCTAATTATACAGTTATTGGTGTGCTTTGGAGCAAACCAGACACTATAAATCATGTCTCCCTTGTTAGGGAGATAAACATCTCTGTTTACATAAGCTGAAGAGATGAGTGGAAGCATCTTCATGTGGCTGCACTAAGGCTTTGCTACGGACAGGTGGAGGTTTAGGTGTCCCCAGCGCTGCTGCCACACAGCTCGGAGCACTGACCAGTGGAAAATAGGGGTGTGGTTGTGCCGCTAGTGTGTCTGGGCACTTCCTTCCGCTTGACAGCATAAGGTGCTGCTTAGCACAGCTCCCATCAGGGGTCCTTAGGACATTGTCAAAGCTGTAGGCTCATGGGAATATCAGTTGGTGCTGCTGGTACCGTTTTCTTCTGTAACCTTCAGGTAGATTTGAGATATTTAGACATGTTTCCTTCATGAGAATAAACTGATCACCATCTCAGCTGGAGGTAGGAAGCCAGTCAAAAGTAGTTTGCCTGTGCTGTTTTTTGGCTGGATAGTGTCCAGGTTAGACTGGACCAGCTCATGTTATGTATGGGGACACTTTCTTTCTACACAAGAGGCAAAAGCGATGTTCTAACCCACAGCATGTTACCATTGTGTAGTGTAAGGAGTGTCATGCTCATGCCTTTGTCACCAGCTAAAATAGAGCTGCAACAATCAGCCCTTCTCTCAACTTCTCTGTGTAGTCTAGATACAAACATTGCTTCACAGTCTCCAAAGCAAATTCAAAGCCTTCAGTAGCTGGACTGATGGCTGAGGAAATCTGTCATTGTATGATATACAGTGGTGCAGTGTTGTGTTTATGAAGTCTGACAACTGGACTTGGACCATGTAAAACACATTAAAGTTCCTCTATGCTTTGAGTTACCAGCTTTGATAGGGGAAATTCTTATACTGGCTCAGAAAGTGCCACACTAAAGCATGGTCTGTTACAGTGTTAGTGGTAAAGATGAGGGCTATCCCATGACTTACTACAAACCCAAGCGTTTTTAGAAGAAAATTTTAATAAGAAAAAATCAACTGACACTTGATTATGGATTTTATACAAATTAGCGCATTCATAATTACTCTGCCCTCAGCAGCTTGTCTTCGTTCAGAAATAACACTTTGAGTGGCTGGTGATGCTGGTCTGATGTGGAGTCCTTGTACTTAGCTAGGGGTTGTGTCCTCTCTTGTGTTACCTGTTCCCACTAAATAACTTTTTCCACAATCCTACAACCATGTGCTTGCTGAGTTGTGAACACTAAATCACTGAACTGAATTATAGTGTGCGTAGCTTTAAGATAATGTTTTTGTGATCTTTTGCTTTCAATTGTACTGGTTTGAGCATCTCAACTACTGAAATTCTTAGTTACTTTTTTTATTTAAGCTTTCTGTGGGCACTTAAACAGTCTGTGATATTACTGATGGATGATTCATGTTAAATTAACTTTTCAGCTCTTGTAGGTAGGAATCTATAGGAAGTACATTTAGAACAAAAGAGGCATTTTTGGGTTTGTACAATGTGGCTTGGTGTTGTGTTGGTTTTGTTCACCAAAACAAATAGTAAGTTTGTTCACAATAGTAAGTGCCCCAGGAAGATCAATCTTCAGTGTTTTGTGCTGGAATTAAGAAAGTTTTCAAAAACAATTCTAGGAATTTTTTCTTGTGAAATCAAAAGCAGGTATGCATCTGTCTCTGTATTGCTTTTCTATTTATATGCTGCGAAAGACTTGACTCCTATTTTAAGGAATGAATGTCTATTGTAATTATAGCCAAAATGTTGCATGTTAATACTGAGTTTATGGATAAATCCTATATTTAAATTACAGGAAATAGATGTGGATAACAGTGGATCCATTAATGGGAGTGTTCCCTCACTTTATCATTCTAAATGAGAAAGATGCTTTTGTACAGAACCTTGGGAGATACTAACACAAAAGTGTATTTTGTTTCCCTGTCTGGAGCAGGAGAAAGCCAAACATTATCAGTAGTTATCTGGTAACTGTGACATGCATGCATTTAATTTTCCCAGGCTGGCTTCACTAGAGTTCATCTGGCAGAAAAAGGGAAAGGGAAATGGAGTTTCATACAGCATTCCATTAAAGTGATGGCTGTAGTATCTGGTTGTTATGACGCAATTATTTAAAGAATACTTCAAGGGCCTTATGTTGGACTTCTTGTAATTATGTAATTCAGATTTTTGAGCTGGAAAAGGCTTTCCTCAACTAACAAAAGCCTCCAGGTCTCAATGAACTCAGTGTAGCCAGCAGCTGGGACTGAAGCAGGCTGGGCCCATCCTGGGTGCAGAGGCGCTGGTTCCATGCACGGCGGAAAGGCTGCGTGCAACATCCTCCCACAGACAGAGCCTTACTGTGAGATTTGACACAGCTTGAGATTTTTCATAAAAGAAAACTCCATTCAATTTCCACTACTACAAAGGTGATGATTCTCTGAACACAGAAATTAAATTAAACTGAGAGAATAAATAAGAAAAAAAAAGACTGAAAATTAAAAACTACTCCATTCCATGTTCATGACATTTTTAATACTCATCTTGCTAAGATGCAGAACAAGAACTATTGAATTTCCATTCATTAGCAGCCAACAAATATGAATGAGTATTAACTTCAAACAAAAACTTGATTTATAACATTGAGTTGTGCACTTAAAAAAATAATTACAAAACATTTTTAAAAGGAAGAGTAACAGTGGAAGCAGTAATGATTATAAAACATGACTGATTAAGCTTAAAACATAACTTCAAGTATTCTATGGCATTTCCTCAGACATTTGCCATTCTATGGCATTCCTCAAACATCTGTTTGTGCAATACCCATCTTTGCATAGTAAAGAAAAATTTGTTAGACTCCAGCCTTAAGTAATCTGTTTCTTGACCATGCACCTATGCAGCTGTTAATTTGCCTGGCAGACTTCTCTTTTAGGAGTATCAGATCAAATCAGTGAGATCATGCAGCAGACTGGAATGAGCTATACAGTTACCACAGTTTCTTGTCCAGCTGAATAGGTAAATAATGGAGCAAATGTAGAGTGGATGAAATGGAGGCAGAGTCAACTTGGTCTTCTGGTGATGCTTTGCGATGAACAAGTTACTGCTAAATGGATATGCACTTCCCAAAGCACAGCAAGGGGGATGTACAAAACCAACGCCTATCAAATCCAGTTTTTTAACTGTTTACCAGCATAGGAAGCACTTCAGCCTGTACCTGCTCTGAGCTGTATTGTCACTTGTGTTGTGTGCACACAGGGCAGAAAGTGTGTTCTTCCCATACACACAATGGCTGAGGACTGGAGCATAAATTCAGTCACGAAACCCTAATTGCTATGAAACTGCTGGTGTAAATAAAAAAGTTACTCCAGCACTGAACATATATACATAGTAGTTGGGGACCACTGTGGTCTGATTTAAAACATCACATCACACACTAACACTGTTGTTTGTGAAATGCTTCTCCAAGGTTTATTACACAGGTAGTTCGTGTATATCCAGTTGACTTTACTTATTGTAATTTTTGATACCACTGATGTTTCTGTTGTGGATTATGCTTGCTTTGGAAGCAGAACCTGAAAAAAGTTAGACATTGTGTTCCCAATCACAGTATTTTTAGAGAAATGTAATATAGTTGCAAGTATTTTTGGTTTGTCATCAGAGAAATGTCACTAATTTAATTCTGCTTAAAACAGGAAATTTTCAGAATAAGGTTTATAATTTCTATTAATGTCAACTACCTGTGTGCAGCACCTTTAACTTATAACGTAGTAAGTGTAAATGTGATTATGTTAAAGCTGATTGAAAATATTTAATAATAACTGTAAATCAAAACAAATATATCAAGACTGTTGAGTTGAACATTATCGTAATTAGAAAAATAATTGAAATTAGGTTCTCTAACTCACAGGAAAATGTCTGCAGCATTTTTTTAAGGTTTTGGCTCTTAAAGCTAACTTGGGAAATGGATTTTCTCGGAACAAAGATGCAGGAAATAGTGTAACTGGGCTTCTGTTGTTACTAAATGACAACTTTTAAATTAGATCCAAAAATCTTTAATTCTGATTATCAGACACAGCAATTAAATTTTCAGTTACTTCACTTGCCAAATGATTTAAGTTTTAAGTCAAGATTAAAAAGGATGAGCCAGACTGTCCAGCTCTGTACCTTAAGAGAGCCCTAAACTAGACCTCTTCACAAACCTTTCTCAAGGCAGCTGCAGCCAGGTGAGCCTGGTTCCTAGGGACACAGGACAGCTGCCCAGGACTACTCTGTAAAAATCTGTGCTTGAACAGAAGGTGTCTCTAAAAGTAATGACAACACACCTGAAATTATCTGGGATTTTGCACATATTGTGCAACTGGCTATCAGTAGCCAAGGGTCAAAGTATTAATCTTGCATTAAACTTTGAAAAAGTGACATGCAACAAAGAGATACAGGGAGTGAGTTAAAAAGGTCAGTCACCTTTGCAAGCTGCTTTGAGTGGATGGGCAGAAGGCAAGACAAGAATAACTCATTCCAAGCTTTAACACCTTTTGAGTATTTTAAGGCCTATTTAAGTTTTTATTTTACAGGATCTAGGCAGGAAAAAAAAGGTAGCTTTTCTTAAAAGAAAAAAAGAGCTTGGCACTTCCGTGATTAGTTTGAGACTGTGTTACTTATATCATGGAAAAGTCTGTATAACAGCCAAGAGAAGTAATTCAGACTTATAGTCAATACATAGATATGCATTTATACATTTTAATTGTTTTTGGTTTCAAGCATACAAACTTTAGATCACATCTGTTTGGTGTCAGAACTCCCTGCATCTGCATGCTGTTATCTGCCTTTTTTGAGCAAGCCCAGAACATCTGCTGTACAACATGCTACAGAAAAAAAGGGGAGGAAAAAAACCCAAAAACAAACCCAACATCAAAAATAGATTTACATAAAGAATAGAACCTTTTTATATGGAAATTCTTTTCTCTCATATATATATATTTATATATAATCTGTGAAAATGATACATCAAAATCTTATTTCCATATTTACACTTTTTCCTTCTTGGAAGAATTCCATCCATCATTCACTAGTTTCCATACCCAAGAGGCTCCTGTCCAAGGTGGACAGTGAGCTCAAGGAGCAGGGAACCCTCAAGTCCAGCAGCAGAATGCACTGCCTGGCTGGAAAAGCTGCTGAAGCCTGGCACTGGCTTCCCAGTGGTTTGTATTTATTGGGCTGCAGATTCTGCTTGGGGTCAGCTTGCTAACTTGGTTGTTTGTATGTGAGCCATGCAGGTTACCCTTTCAAAATTAGCTCCTCATGCCACTGGAGTTTGATAAGGAAGTCATGCGAACTCAAGTGAAGTTAGAGTGCCAGCAGGCTGGGAAAGAATCTTTTGCAATTCCATTATTTTGGAACAGTTCTCTTATTGCACTTGGTCTGTGTGTCTCCTTCTTAATTTGAGAAAAGGAAAAAAACACCTGATTTTGAAGCAGGCTGGCTGTACCACTTGTCAGTTAATGTTAACAAGAGAAAGGTGAATAAAAGTATTTCCAACTTATCTCCAAAAAGGACAGTGTTCTACCAACTCAAATCCCAACATCGTGTTTACAGTTACTGTTCTCATGTTCTTCCGTACTGATTTAGTTCCTGTGTAGCTACAGCAAAGACATCATACCCAAAATCCAGTAGTGCAAGAAGCAGCTTTTTGAATGGCATTTCTTCAGATAGGGCCTTGTTGAGTTGGATCGAACCTTCGTTTTTTGACATTTCTTCCAGGTTGCATCAAAAGGAGATGGAAAGAGAAAAATGCAAGACATTAGTTAGACGTTGCAGGAACAAAGCCATTGCTAAGGTCATAGTAAAGTAAAAGGCTCACACTGACAGTTTAACCAGTAACTTTTTCAAGGGGTAACTATTTAAGGAATTTGGTTGCATGCTTTCTACAGCAGGATACCAAGTACTGGTTTCCTTATGCAGTTTAAAGATCATGCTGGCATACAGAAATCAATTATCTCTGTAGTACTTTAAGTGGTGTTCTGAATTTGTAGAACTTTTCAGCTCCCAGTAACACGTGTGCGCTAGGCCAAGAATGCACACATTTACCTAAAGAGAATGAGGCGCAAGTGCCAGGAATGGCAACACTTGAGCCCAGAGAGGCTTGAGTTCTCAGACCAAGTGCCCAGCTGTGGCTACACCAGAATGTAGTTTATGTAATCCAGTGTGACAAAAGCATGTGTGCCTTTGTGAGCTCTTACCACACTATTGACCATAAGTGCTGTGAATCTTAGTAAGGTGCAAAAGACAGCTGAGACATTGCATTCGAAGGAGACTGGACAGCTTTGTCAGCTGTGTGATTAGAACTGAATGTTAACAGTGGGCAGCAAGCTGGTGACATCCAATCTCCTGCGATGTCCTATGTTAAACAGCAAGACATTAGGAAGCAACAACAAAAGTTGGGTGCAACCTCCCCAGTATCTGGCTTTATGTGGGGCATCAAGCAAGGGGCTCATGCATTTAGTTTTACCATTGGGCATACACATCACTACCACCACCAAACCAACATGCAAAAAATACAGAACAGGAGTTCATATATTCCCTAAAGCTACAGACCAACCCCTGGATTTTCAATCTTCTGCAGTCCTGCTAACCTCTACCACTGCTACAATATTTATTCTATACATAAGGATTAACTGGTGGTTTGAGACTAATGCAAAGGCAGCTTCTTTTTGAGAGGACTTCCAGAGGCTGGTAATTCCTGGGCATCCTTGATTTGGTTTTTTTCATTGGATACCTGTGGTTGGATTTGTGCAAAATGAATGCTTAAGAATTGCTGGTTTCTGAAAGAAGATTACTGTATTCATCTTTCAGGCTTTTCCCCTCCAGGATTACTGTGCTAATGCTCCTTCAGAATGAGGCTGACATTACGTCAGTATCCCAATTCCTCATCCTCTAAACTACAGGTAAATTTGATCAGGCCAACTTGCAAAACTGCCAGATAGGAAGTATGAATATTACAGAACTTGGTTAAATGTGAGTTAAAGGCTGCTGTGTATCTGCTTGTCTTAACAGTTTCAATGGGAAAAGGACATGTCTGCTTCTCTTCCCTGCACCTCCTCCTTTTAAATACTGTCTAGCATCCTTGAATTCAAATACTACTGATAACTAATTAGCCAGACCTTTTAAATCAACAATGTAGATGAAAAATCTAGGTGACATAACTTGTCCTTCCACTATATGCGAAGTACCATATTCCCGTTTGCTTGAAGAGGACAAGTCCTTAAAACAGACAGTGAATTACACTGTTACCTGAGCTTATTTTAATTAAAGAAATTGACTTTATGAAGTCTTAGAACATGGTACAGAGGACAGATGCTATGCTAGCTTCCCAGTACAATCTAACAAAACTCTTTTGCCTTTTATCTTATCTGTTATTTTCTAACCTGATCTTCACTAGTGTTCTAGTACAAACCTCATCATGCATTCTGTCCAAATCATATATTTACTTATTTCCTAGTTTTATTCAGCAGAAATACAGCCTTTGAGGAACAAGATACTGACCAAACCACTGCCTTTCTTCACTTAGGATATTCTGCTAACAATGTTGTATGAGGGAGAGAAACATGTGAAGAACTAAAATAAGAGCCTGAAATACGGAACATGAGGTACAGTGTCAATAAGGAAACAGTACACACATGCAAAGCTTTAACAAGAGCTGCCATTGTAGCACTTCAGAGGTGAGCAGGGAGGTGTTACCCTACAGGAACTGCAGTTCTGTTCTGATCACCTGACCTGCATTGACAACTTCATCCTGAATTACCAACCATTAGAATACTAAAATGAAGACTATTAGTAGTCTAACTTAAATTGGCAAATAGAACAAGTCTCCCTCTTCCCCAAGAAAATTACAATAAAGGACACTAGGTGAGTAGCAGGTTCTGGATACTTCCACCATTTATAGCTATGAGTTATAGCAGTATAAGGTTCCTTCTGCTATGCTTCATTTAAATGGTAAGGGGACAGAGAAGTGTCCTCCATGGAAGGACACACACGAGAATGATGCTGCTTCTTAGTGCTTTGTTGGTTTATGTGGAAGATCTTAGAACATCAACTTCTTTGCATTTCAAGTTTTAATGCCTCTTTAAATAATGAGGGTCAGCCTTTCTATCTGTAATCCAACCAGAAAAAGGGTCTCTAACAAAAAGAAAAGTATAGGTTATTTTTAGTCAAAAAAGCACTCCTTGCTACAGCACATTACTGCCTAATATGGTCATGTTTACAAAAAAAAAATTCAGAAAATAAAAGCTGGTTTCAAAAAGGACTGGATGTATTCAAGAAACACCTTGCTGCAATCTGCTGTATTCTTTTGTGCAACTAACTAGGAACATGGTCCCAGAGTACATTACTTGCAAATGTGTGCCCCTGTGTGTGACCATGTAAGAACAAAGCTTTATTGAAGTATTTACAGATTGTATGCAAACCCGGTATTTTAATCACTTCAACTAGCTAGTGTTTTCATAGGCATTCCTAAAGCATGGTTTAAATGCTGAAGAAGAGCTTTAATAAATTAACTTTTGCTACAAAACTGATTAAAATTAGCAAAATGAGTGACTAAAAAAAGCAACTGAAAATAAGACACTGAACTCCCATTTATTCCAGTAGTTTGGGTGAAAAATGAGAAAATACCTCACGTTTGATTCTAGCTGCTGTTTGTGCAGTGATGGCTGGATTTTGCTTGATGGAAACACTGGTAAGGGATCAAAACCTCCTTCCTCATGAAATTGCCACCAACATTCCACTGCTTTAACTTGTGGAAACCTTTGGGATCTAAACGCAACCGCACAGACCGCTTCAACCTCAGCATCTCTTATAGCTGGGTAAGTCTGTGGTTCCTCCATTCATCTTCTATTAAAGAAAAACAAAACCTCACAGCTCTTTAGCTAAGAGCAATTGCTGGAAATAGAATTGTGCCTACAATCAATTCTCTATCTGCCACTTTTGTATTCTGCTATAACAAGCAGCAGCTTTTCATGCGCATTTCCACATCACTCTTACTAGTAGTACCTCTTACCAGTGTTTTGTTACCAGAATTACTGTTAAAGTCAGTAACAAAAGCATTAATTGACTTATATTACTGTAGTAGCTTAGCAGAAGTGAGTGAATATATGCTAGGAAAAATCTGTAGGCCCTGAGCTACTCTAATGGTAAAAATGTCCTTCCTAGATTAAACAGTGTATACTGAAACCTTGCACAGACTTGCTGCACCAAAATCAAGTTCTTACTGCTGTCTAAACACCAACAGATTTAAAAGCACTATGCAAGGCCCAACTGAGTAAAATCTACTTCTTGACAAGGTTTCTACCCACAGCCTTTAAGCCACCTGAAATGTCTAATGAATTCTATATTCTGTAAAATTGTCAGTTAACATTTTCTGTCCTATTCTGTCCACACATTAACTTGATTTAAAATTAACCTTGGATTCACTCTTGAAACTGGAAATTGTTGAGCTGTTTTTATTTCTTTTGTCTGAACTTGCATCAAGGCCTCTTTAAGACTTCCCCTCCAACCCCCACCCCCCACCTCAGGTCATGAACAAAGTTTGCTTAGTTGCAGCTTACGTTTGATATGGACTTGACACCACAGTACCGTATGTTCATATGAACATCTGATAACCTGTGAAACAGAAATCACATCTCCCAGTTTGTAAAGCATTAGCTACCTTCTCTCATTGTTGCAGAGACTAAATATATCACTTGCTTAAAAAAACCGAAAAGTTAAAATCCCTTTATTATCCTCATCTGTCCCTCCAGACCTATCTGAAGCCAAGTATTGGGGGTCTATATGTGCTAGCCCTCTTTGTGTACAAGCTGAAAAACCTCTTCTGTTCCCCTCTGGCCCCCAGAAGAAACATGCACTTCAAGCTGTGAGCTAGGCCAGGCCAGTGTATTTGAGGTTCTGCTACAGAATAAACAGTTGTATCTTGCTCTTGTGACAGTAAGAGCTTCAGGAGGCATTTCCACGCTGATCTTCTATAGGGATAACAAGCTTCTCCTTTTGGGCAAACAAATGACACCAGGGTGCAGAGCTGATCACTTGTGAGAGCAGTTTGAGAGGTGTGAAACACAAAGAATAAATAATCAATTACATCCTGTATTGTTTTAGACATCGAGGGATTGTCCTACTCATCTCTTTCATGCAAGTTCTCCAGCTCTGTGTCTGTTGGAGGCAGGGGCTGCAGTGCTGAAGGCAAAGGGCAAAGATGGCCAGGGCACAAGACAGCACGAGAAGACTCAGAGGAAGAACTGACTAATTACTTTATATTTTCATGATATGTGTTTTGTTTTCAGCAAACTACCTTGTGCAATACAAACCTATCATCTAGGGATGCACACCCTGTTTCTGCAAAGTCTATGAATTGCTAAGTAATGGACAAATGTCTCTTACAGTAGAAAACTCATGCAAAAACTCTTACAAAAGAAAACTCATGACTTTTTTTTCCCTACAGACTCTAGCTTGGTTAATTCCCATGAGCAACCTCCAAACAAGCACTGAGAAAAAAATGAAAGTGGCTGAGTCTTTCTGAGAACACCAACAGGGACAGGCACTGTAATAGGGAGTAACTGCCTTGTCTAGGAGAAAGGGGAAAGCCTGATTTGATGCCTTCAGCAGGCCTAAAAGAGATTTTGAAATATTTTGCTTGTATATGCATATTTAATAAAGGCCAGTTGAAACTTCAAAAATGAGTATAAACCAGAAGTAAAACATTTTCAGGTGACCTTTGAAAGTGAATTACAAGATAAATATGACCTTATCACTAGATTTTACTTTGATAACTGCCTTAATCAATTAGGGAATAATTTTTTTCTTCTCAGGTCTGACATGAAATATGAATAGAGGCCATAGAAAATTTTCTTTGAATTATTATTACTACTACTACTTATTCTCCTTGAAGAATTATGGCTTATTATTGTATCATGGCTTAACATTGATTCATGTTATTGAAAAGAAACAGCAACTTTAAATGCCATGAGAAATAATTTCTACTTAATTACTTCCATGATCTGTTAGGTTATAAACACTGATTCTAAAGGGAGATACAAAAAGGGTAGGAATTAAGTACCTTTGTACAAGACTCTCTGTTTACTTTAACAGAGTAGTCAAGTGGAATGACTAATCTGTTAGCCCTTATAGTTACAAAACACATTAAACTAGAATTGGGAGAGAAATGCTTTCATTTTTCAGGAAACAGCTCAAGATTTCAAAATGGTATCTCTAAACCTGAATTTGGTTTTTAAATTGTGAATCAATAATAATAAAAAAACAGTAACCACAAACAAGTTAGGTCTCTTATTCCAGAGTCAACTATATCAACAGAGTTGTTCCTGAAAACTACTCTGCTCCTTCCACCACTGACTGTTTACATGACACCTCTTGATGTCAAAAAGTTGAGCAGTTTGGAAGTACTACTACATTCAAAATAAGACATGTATCTTTTGGGGGCTTTTTAACCAATGTAATCAGCTTCAGTGCTACAGATTGGAGGTGAAAAAAGACCTTGTCCCTTAAGTGTTAATTTAATTTTCATGAATTCACCTAATTCTTTAATTGTTATTCAACTTTGCACCCTGATAACATTTGCTATTTTCAAATCCATTTCCTTCGCTTGTTTACTGCATGTGTAATTTCTTTTCTTGTTCAAAGCAGTCTGTTAAGAGTCTGGGGGTTAACTTGGAACTCTTGTAGCAGGAACTCAAAATTTAGTGATGTAAGCAAGAAATAGAAATGCCAGAGCCACCAAAGAGAAGACATGCGGCATTGCTTACTTAAAGCCCCATCCTGTCCCCCCAAGGACAATAGCTGCTACCAGGATGGCACCAGCGATGGAGCCTATTATAAGATTGGTGGCACTAGGACCTGTGGTAAAGGATTAGGGTAAGACAGACATAAGAACCAATGACTTCATTCGCATTATGTGGAAGCATCTGAAGGGTAGTCAGACAATTCAGGGAATATAGACAGCACACAAGGTGATGCCTCTAGACAAGCCCAACTTAACTTACTTTTCTTTAACAATAGGAACAAACACAGCTGTTGGTCTCTACATTGTGCTATGCTGACTTCTACCATAGATAAAAACCTAGTATTAGACAGTGAATTCCATTGTAACTTACTCCATTCTCTGCTGCATGAACAGTCAGCTGAGGACGCTAAGATAGTTGTGAATAATTCCTTAACTTAGAGGGAAAAGTATGAATGCTGTGTGTTTTAAGACTACAGAAAATGAGAAAGAAAAAATTTAAAAGCCCTCTCTTTTTTCATGGAGCTCCTGAAAGGTGTAGATATTTTAATTTGAGCTGAGAGCATCTAGCACCACTTACTCATCAGAGTCCAGGCACCCTACAGTTATATCAATGCTAAATTTACAGTTGTTTGTAAAAAAGCAAAGGATTATATAATAGGGAACGAAAGTTGAAACAGAAGTTTATTTCCACTAAGCTTTCCAAACATCAAAGCATCTCTTCATCATCTTCTAGAAGCTACTGAACAACAAAGCGGGGAAGGGTGGAGCAGAAAAAAAGAGCAACAAAAAGAAGCAGCACAAATTATGTTTGTGCAATTTTCTGAAGAGGGCAAGAGAACACCTAAATAAGATATTAATAATTGACCCTTAAGTGCTCTGTTTAAACAGGACAGAGGAAAACTGACAATAGGCTTGAGTAACATTTGCTCTGTACAAAAACTTCCTAGTGCAGTCTTTGATGTAAAATATTGCAAAATGAAAGCAACTCAACAGTTCTTCCGTAGCGTATCACACACTTTTTAACCATTTACATATTCAGGAATAGCCTTCAAAAACAGTTCTTACCCCTATCCCACTCTCCCCAAACCAACACTTCCACACAGCAATTGAAATTTTCCTAATTAATTGTTCAGAACTGAGTTTAGAAAACTGTCACACAGCTAATATAAGGAAGAAAGAGGAGCAGCCAGAGAGCAGCAAAGAAAGAGCAAGGGCAGCTGCAACAACTGAAAGTTTTAAGCTGTTAGGTCCATATTAAAAACTTCCTGCCCAACCCCACAGACTGCAATAAGCACTTGCCCTAAGTTTTAAAATCTACTTCAGCCACCTAACTTTATTGCCTCCACTACATGTTTCTCACCTCAGTGCTTCTGGAGATTCTGATTAGCTAAAAGAAAACCAAGTTTTAAAAATTGTTTCCTGCAGTTCCTACACAAAAAGTATTCAGGAATATGAATAAAATAGTTGGATTGAAGAAAAATACAGTGAACTTTATAGATGAACAGTGCACAAATTTGACAACAAAAATCAAAAGGTAATTCTGCACAATTTGGAAGAATGCATCTTATTTGGACTTACCTTTAAGTCACACCTGGCTCAAATTAACAGGCTTGAGCATGGTGGAGGGTAAGTGCCATCCTGCAGGCATTGTTGTTCCAATTAAGGCTTGCTTGTAACAGCAGCCTAAGGAGCCACCATATCTGACTGAGCTCTATGGTTTGCTCTGGATTTCATCAAATGATCTCACAGAACAAAAGACTGGAAACACAGTAAGTGATTTATCTGTAATAAATTTGCCTTGAAAATCTATAATAAATAAGCCTTGAAAAATTCTAAAGCCAATTTCTTTCTAGCCATTGAATGTCATCTTCTCACAAAAGAGATACAATGATTAATTGACAGTAACATAGTCATAAATTAGATAAAGATGTGCCAAATCACCACTTTTACATCTCTCTTCTTGCTATGTTTCCTGGTTGTTAACTGCCCAGGGATGTGTATCCATTTCATAGTGCACATCTAATCACCAAACAGCAGTTTATTCTTTCAATAAAGAAAATCAGTATTGGTTTTATTTACTAGACATATTAAATAATTCAATCCATTTAAACAGAAGATGGTAATATACGAAACAATTAGGTTCAGGTAATAGAAAAGCATAAATATAAAAAAAAAATCAAGCCTGTAGAATAGGTAATATGACTAAACAGCAACCACTTATTTATGAGACTGGAGTACTCAAACTGTTGAATCTCGGATTCAAAATACAGAGATATAGGAGCATCACTGATAAGTCATTTTAAGACAGGCTGTGCACATAAAAGTACTTAAATTGAGATAAAAGTTATGTGTTATGGCTTACTGTAAGTATCTATGCCTTATGTTTTCTTAAGCATTATCAAATAAATTGTATTATTAACAAACCAGAATTTTACTACCAGTAAAATAAAAGGAATGAAATGAAGAAAATGAAGAAAAATAAAAATCCATATTTCAGCTCAGTAAACTTCTCTACTCACTGAACTCAGAAGCTTGACAAACCAGAAGTAAGAGGAAGGTCTTAATAACCACCATATTGTGGGATCATTTTCCACCCAGACTATCACAAGAGGCAACACTTTGGTACATTTGTTCTTTCCACCACCACACTACTGCTATAATCTGCAGACACAGATTTGTCAGGAGGAATCTCCTGCAGACAACTGCCTGGCACCTCCTTTTCCTGCAAGGACACTGCTCTGGCATGGCTATCACACCATCCCTGGCCATCTTTTAGGACCCTGATACAAATCCTAATGAAGGTGTTAAAGCAGAACATACCTGTAACTTCAGTAGACTTCAGACTATTCCCTAAATCATCATCATCAAACAGATTCTACAAGAACTAATACACACCATTTGAAACTCTGCCAGTATTAGAAAAGGCAAGTTTACTGTAGACAATCCTGCAGGTAACAACAGCTCTGGTGATCTGATGTCTTTTCTTGCCTGTCGCTTTGCCAGCCAAATCCTCTGGTTTAAATTATCAAAGCTAAGTATCCATTTTGGTATGAAATCTGGATAAAAACTACTGCACTGTTTTGTCCCCCATGATTCCTGAAATAAGTTCATAAATCATTAAGTAATTAAAGTTATGTCAGCACTTAGAACAAGCATTTACAACTTGCAAGTGAAGTGGCAAGGAAGGAGGAAGGAGGACAGGTCCTGGCATCAGGTTGTGACGATCACACCCTCCCCTGCAGCCACACACGGTAATGGCCAGCAGGGCCTGAAAGGCATTAGGAACAAAGAGGGAATTTGCATTCCCTGCGTGCTTTCTATAAAGCAACAAAAAGTAGCAGTGGCTTGCCTTTAATGCACGTTTGTATCTGAAGAAACCAGAGGACAGAGAAATATTGATGAGATGCAGGAAAAAAGAAGGAATACAAACAAAAAGAATGAGTCAGGTAGTGAGTGATAAAAGCAGAGGAGAGCTGAAGAAAAGCTGGCATTGGTATAGAAGGATACAGGAGCAAGAACAAATGGTTGGAGACACTTGTCAGAGCTGAGTGGCTTGAGACAGCAGGTGAGGGAAGAGACAAACAGAAGGGAACAAGGCAGAATGTAAGCAAAAGGCAAGTGGTCTTCAACTTGTAGGTAAATTTTCTGCTCCAGAATCTGTGCCCCAAACCTCTACAACTTTGACAGTTTTCAATTTTTTTTTTGCAAACAGTTGTAAAAGCTACCAGTAAAACACAGATCTGATCTTTCTCAAGGAAATTACCTATTGCCTTCTTCCTTCTATTTGTTTTCTAATAATTGTCCTCTGTGAAGGACAGATTCTCAGAAGAGTAGAGACAAAGGTCTCTACTCTTCTGAGAATCTTGGATCAGTTTCATGTATGGACAGGTTCCTAGGGCTGCAGACTCAGACACATGAAGTGCTGCCTCACTGGACTAGAACTGTGTGTGAATGTCTTTGCACTCAGCCTGATTGAAAATCACAGACTGTCCTGCTAATGAGTCCCCCTTCAGAGAGGTGCCACATGTCAGATGTCATGTTTAGTACTAGAAACATGGAGAAGTTGGAAATCTCAGAGCAGCAAAATAGCAGTCATATCATCTGTAGTTGGCACAGTGAATGCAGAATGAAAACAGCTTTTATATGGGACTATTACGTGTATATATACATGAACACAAATTTATATTAATCATAGCTATTGTTAAAATTGAGATACTGGGATAACACTTAGGATTACCATTTCCTAGAACTGTGAAAAGACAATAAAAATTTTTCATACATATTCTTTATACATTTTTTAATACTACACTCCAGCACTGTGCTGTCTTGAGGTAACAGAATCCTAGCAACAGAACCTTCAAGAAGCTTTACTGTAAAACTACCTGTATGTATGACTATCATCAGCTTTCATCTGCCTAGCTTGATCATTAGACTGAAAGCCCTGCATGTAATAAAACAGTTCACATTAGTCAGTCTATTTTGCAAAATAATCAAGCAATTCCATTTTTGTTTTCTCCCTTTTTTTTCTTGGTAATTTGGTGTAATGGAAACATTTAGACATTTAATTTTATGGTGACAATGTAAAAATTCACAAACTTATTGTTTTATGCCCCACATTATCCCAGACAGGAGAAGGTTCAACACTGCATGAGCAAACCACATGACACAGACACAGTCAAACCACACGACAAATACGGTCACCACAGGACAAAGCTAAGGGGCAACACAGAGGGCTCAGGTGCATACGGTTACCTCACACACTAAGGCACCAGACAGAGAACTCAAACTGAGAAAAGTGCTTACTCTATTCCCCACCCTGTGCCTCCAAAAATCACCCCCAAGGCCAGAATGGTCCCTGCCACTGCACCTATTAGCCTGTTAGCAGCCATGCTCACTGTGTGGAGGGAAAAGGGAAGAATTTTTCAGGAAATCATCACATATATGTCTGAAATGAAAACATGAAATAATTCCTCAAAGGAATACTTTATAATATAATCCACTGTTGGATAAACAATTCAAATCTCCTCACAAACCTTTGTTTACCAAATAGCGTAACTTTAAAAATTCTGAAATGAGCTCTATTTGGTTTTCTTTGAACGCTTGCAAATATTTCAATGAGAAGTTTTCCTGTAAATTCCTTTCTGCTTGTGATTCTATTATTTACTCTAAAAGGGAACATCCTCAACTTATTTGAGGATTTATTACTTACTGCTTATTTAAAACAGCCAAAATGTAAATAAATTGCCAATAAAAAAACTTTCTTTTTGATCACCAGAAACTTACTGTATCCATAATATAATTAAGAAAATGAAAACTGTTTGGAAACAATTCCACCTCAGGAAAAAACAAAAACCCTGAACTTTTAAAGTAATTCCTTTACTAATTAGTAATATTTTTCATTGTTACTGCATTTATCAATAGGACTCTGTTTATCTATATGACCTAAAACAGGTAACACCTTTTAAAAGGTTAAAAAAACCCCTACCCTAGAAACATGCTTCAGGTAACACCCTAGAAATTTTGATATGTTCAGATAGTCTCGCAAGACATTGAGGCCTTACATTTAATCCTTCAGGGAACTCTTCTCAGGAAAAAATTGTGTACATCTCCTATGTTAGAGATTAAAAGCTTTGATAGATACATGGAGTCATAATGGACCACAAGCAAGGAACTGAATTCTCTGTCAAATGGGAACTTAGGGACAAAGATTTTTTTAGACTCCATGCTGAGTGAAGCGTGTTTTAAAATATTTTGGGAATTTTTTTCCTGTTTCATAAATATACACACACAAACACACACACACACACTTGAGATGTAAGTTCTATATTAAAATAAACAAGCAGTACTCCACTAGTCAAATAAAGGCTAATTCTGCAAATTAAATTGCAAAGAATCTCATGTGTATATGGAGTCCCACTGATTTCAAAACTGCTAACCCAAACTCGAAAGTAATTCAAAGTTCCTGCAGTAACCAAAACTAACAGCAAGAACTCTTTGTCTTCCCTAAACTGCTTAATGCTGTGTACATCTGCTAGTACAGGATACAGTAGGTTGCTGAGTTCAGAGTAATTCAAGAGTAATTCATGTATTAATAGCAACATAATTAAGGACCAACAATTTTTTAATCCTGAAATAGAGAATGGAGCCAAAAAGCAATTGATGGATGATGGAAAAGTCTGAAAAGTGCAGCATAATAGCAGTCAATTGTCAGTTATCACAACAATACACAAATAAATAGCAACACTCCCTAACTATACATGTTCTAATTGTAGCAAGAAAAATACTTGGAGTTTGGTGTGAAAAATATTAAACCTATTAGGTGAATTTTCGCATCATGAGTGTTCCACTTCATTCAGCCTTATGGCTAAGGAAAAATAACTATCTTGGTTTGTCTTAGACTTGTAAACTGGCATATGACATAGGGAGTAATAAGGGATAAAAACTTAATGGAAGCTACTCTTCATACGCTGGGGCGTTACAATAAAGAAGACTACTATTGTACTCTTCTGAAATCTTCTCACAAAGGAATTCTTCTATGAACACACAGAAAGAAATCATAGTGTTCAGTCTCCTAAATTCATTTCTAGGTGATTTAACATCAGTAAATTACTGTAACACCATAAGAAAAATAATCCATCTTTTGAGATCACTGAGCCACCACGAACAAAAGCACAGTCTGCCATTTTGCAGAGGGCTCCACTGAAAAATGCAGTCTAAACTTTGCCTGTACCTGCTGGCAGAAATCCGTGCACATACTATTAATTTAAGGCTTTTTCCCAGAATATTTCAATATTGATGTATTAATTTTCACAAAGGTATTTCCATTCTGAACTAGATGAGTTAATCCGACTTACAGTAATTTATCAAAGTGTACCTTCTGTGTTACCCTTCTTATAGAGCTTTTCACAGAGGAGGGAATCATTTCTTACCTACCAGATTTGGAAATTAAGAAAGTAAAATTCATGTGCTCTGAGTGTCACAGCTGTAAATCCTGCTCTCCTCATCCACACACACAAAGAACTGAATAGCTCTGGAGTGTTGGTCTCCATAATTTATATTTTTTTTAAGACTCTCTAAGCAGCATTCCACTGTCAGGAAGGTCTTTAGAGGAAATTAAATGATAAGTGGCTTGTAAGGCAGAGGACAAACCAGGCAGCTCTACACTGAACAATGATGGGACTGGGAGTCCAGGAAGCACCTGTACAGATTCCCTATACAAATCTGGACTGGTCTACAGAGCTTCCTTCACAACAGGAACTTGTTTCAAGATATCTCTTCAAACAGTTCTTGGCAAGGGTCTACTGCTAAGGTCCTGCTAAGGGGTAACAGAAAAAGGCACACAAGACAGATGTAGAGCAATTCTAGACGGACATACCAAAATCCTGTCCTTCCTTGAAACCTTGGTACTTTTAGAGTAATCAGTTAGAGTCTGAGTCCTCAGGACTACATTTTTGAATAACTCTTATCTTTTCTCCATCTGCCTTGCAAATGGAGCAGAAGAACCTGGAACTGGGAACTTTGTAAATGCATAAGACTGGATGAATATAGTCTGATGTTGAACAGTGCCTTGATGATAGGAAAGACATTAAAAAAAAACTGGACAGCACAAGTCTAAAGATATCCAAAGATATTCTTTGGCAGAGGGGTCAGAGAGAAACTCAAATACTCTCCTTCCTCTTTGAAAAAACTTTTGGATTATTTCCTCAATACCTCCCTCTTTGTATTTGTACTTCATACGTAGTTGAAATACATACCAAGTACATAAGAACAAACAACAATGATTGTAACAATAATTTAAGTTCTCAAAAATCTTAATTTCTTTTTTCTTTCATTGTAATACAATTTCAAGGAATCTGATTTTACCAGGGACATTCCACTTTTCCCTTTTGTATGCCACAGCTCTCTGAATTAGTTGACTAAGAAAACTGAAAATCTCTAGTAAAATATAAATATTCAATTATCATATAAAAAATAAGAGCTACATTAAGTCAGATTCCAATCACAATGAAAGTTATCATAAAAAAATAGAGAATAAAGGACAAAGGAAAAAACATTACCTGTTGAAATCTTCCCCAAATTTATGTCAGAAAAGTAAAAGTTTTATCAATTCTCAAAGTAGGAAAACCTACTTCCTTTATATGAAGCAGAATTTTACTGTCTGGGTTTAAACACAGCTGTACAATAGTATTTGCTTTTTATATGCTAATTCTGACACCATGTATCAACAGAAAAACATCATAAATACTTAAAAGAACATAAAAACTGAAACAAAACACAAACCCTTGGGTCCTTCATCCTTCTTGCCACCAGTATCCCTGACAGGATCATCAATGCTGCAGTCTGTCCCAGCCCAGGAGAAATTACAAATGCAAGTGGCTTCATTACTACAAACCTAGGGGGAAAAAAAAAGTGACAGCAGTTAATTTCTAACTACATTTTATTAACATGTCACACTGCATTTATTTAACATATAATTAGACATTTAATTCATGGTATAAAACTTAGCTATTTGTATATTGTAACAATAGCACTGAGTGTTTGGAATGGCATAACACACCTAGAAGTTTGCCTTAACCCTCCTAATACTCTCACATGCCAGGAGAAGCAGAACTGGTTCTGTCATCACTGGCACTACACACCTGCACAAGCTGTGAAAAATGAGAGCAATTTAGCTAGACTAGTTAGATCTTCACCAGCCAAGTATCTGGACTTTGAGCCTGAATGCCCAGAAGGGATACAAACATTTGCCTTTGAAAAGGTTCAGGACATGGTCACACTTTCCAACCTCTCATTTACAGCTTGCTCTCATGTAGTACAAAGTTGATGTATTTTCATTGGTTTTGTCAGCATTTTTCCTAAGCAGCAATGAGGAATGCTTGTCTGGCTTCGAAAAGAGAGGGAACAGTTCTTCCTCAGTTTACATTTACCCGAATGACTTCTAAAAAGGACTTAGCCTTCTAAAATTGTGAGTATATTTATTAGATACAGAAAAACCTATCCAGTGGACAAAACCTAAACCACCAAATCAAGAGTAAGAGTTAATAGCAATAAACTTTCCATATTAAAAAAATAAAAAAAACATGGAATGATGCTGCTAGAAGAGGTTACTGTGGAAAAAAGCATGACACAAGAAACAGACATAAAGAATGAAGCTTTGATTATAGAACTAGAAATGAAGTCAATCATTAGACCAAGAGCTAATAATGTCTTTTTGACACTGGAACATAATGTGAAAAAACACAGAAAACAACCTACCTACAAATGATTCTAAGTAACACATGTGATTTTTTAACTCAACTTTTATAATGCTCTGCTTTTAAGAAGCACTCACCGGAGAATCTTACCTAAGAACTTGAAGATAAACACATTTTATGGCAGATTTGATCAACTGCAATACCCTTTTAAAATAGGAATTGTAATAATCCAAAACAGAATGGGTAAGATAGTTCACTCACCCTTCATGTCACTCTCAAAAAGTACCAAGACGATTTCAAATCTCCTAGACACTTTACTTTCAAATTTTAAAATTTTTATTCTTGATTTTAAACCTAATCCTCTACTTTGAAACACTCAATTTCATATTCAAGTATAGACAACAAGAATAAATAATCCCCTTCTTGTACAAAGTCTAGCCCTTTAGGCAAGTATTTGCCTTACTGAATCCCACAGTAGAAAGGTTTTATTGGTATTTAAAACAGTGATCTGTTCATGAAAACAGACCTAACATATTAGACAAATGAACTCGTGGGTAGAATAATGGAACATAATGTACCTGAATGTAAAATGATACACTTTGGATCTGTTCAAGAACTGTTTGGAACTGTTCAAGAACTCCATCTCTGCTGAGGACCCACAGTTTGGATTTTAATTATTTAAGCCATGGGCTATAAATCTGTGAACACAAGACCAACTTTATGAAGGTGTCAGTGTGCAGGAAAAAGTTTAATTCAAGATGGCAAGTAGCTTGAAAAATGGGTAGTACATTACAGAAGTCCTTCCAATAACTAATGTCAAAGGTCTTTCTTGCTACTAACAAACCCAACTCTTCGGGTATAATTGCAGAACCAATTTGAGAACTTTCCTTTCTAAAATTTTTTTATGCATCACAAAATGGCAGTCTTCACCTGAATCCAACATTTGCGGCTTCAGATCAAAAGGTCTTAGGAAGACTTTCAGGTGTTAGGATCAGGTAGAGCAGAGAGAGCTGAGGAAGCTGAGCTGCTCACTCCCAGTACAGACTCACCCCATGACCAGAACAGACTTTTCCATTGGAACCAATGGGACAGCTGCTTATGTTCAAGGACTGAATTGGCAGGCACTTTTTGTCCAGACACATCATCTGAGGTCCACATGGGGCTCCATCCTCCACATAACCTAAATCCGTATCATCATCTAAAAGAACGTGAGCACCACTAGGAGAAATAAGTTTTAAGACAGTATTAGTTTTATGACTGGAATCTTTCGAAAATATTAAAAGCATGTCAGTGTAGACACTAAAAGCCTCACACCTTTCTTTCATGTAAGCATTCAGACAGACTGAAAAAGACTGTAGAGTTTATCTGTCCATCCACAGCAATGACAATGTTCCAGTTGTCAAAATAAAAATAAGTCCAGATTAAGACTTAAATACTCAAGAAGGGCATCTTAGGCTTTGAGGATTTTTAAGTCTCTCACAGACCATTTTCCTTCTTTTTTTTTTCAAATGCTGTGAAATACTATTGCTAGAAAAAATACTAAAAAACTAACTTCTCATGTGATTTAAATAAAAACACTGGTGGAATAATGGAAGAATTAAGAACCACTGTTCACTCAGGACCCAACTATGTAAGACAGTGTTATTAGGGTGACAGCAATGTTGCCAATGTCTTCAAAATTCAAACCCAGCATTGTGCACAGACCCAGCAGGGCAGCAGACTGAAACTCATCTACCTGTTCTTTAACTGAACTGTAGCTGAACATCTTACCCTGCCACAACTCTGCAGTTTCCTGCCTCTCAGCCTTCACTTCACTACAGCTTTTTCCTTGAGTATTTAACACTCAAAATCATTATATTTAAAATACAGGTCTTTGGGAATCACAGACTTTTTCCACTGAAGAATATAACCCACATTTTACCCTCTTTAAATGTGCAATATTAGGCTTTTTATAGTTTGGGGATTTTTTTTTTTTTTTTAGTCAAAAGAAATACTCAGAATAATGATTTTGCTACAATTACCTAAAATTCACAGAATCTCACATTTATGTGTATCTTAATTCAATTAGGTTTGACAGAGATAAATCACGTTGGAATACTGTATTATCTTTTACCTGCAGTCCACTATGCGTCCTTGATGATAAAAAGAATTTGGGATAATTTCTCCTTGAACTTGACCAACTCGTGGAACTCTAGTAAGATTAGTACAGAGCAAAAAGCCACAGAAAACATCACTGGAAAATGAAAACACAAATCAAAATATTACTGGAATAATATGAGGTAAACTTACAAAAAAAAGTCTGGCAATGGTGCTGTTGATCACAGTAATATATTACCATAAGCCACATTTTATATTACCATAAGCCAGACTTTCAGAGTGCAAGCCTGGAAATAAAATATTTTATTTAAATGACAAAAGGCAGAAACAAGTCATTGTTCATTCCAATGCACCAGTGAATGCTCACACGAGCACAGAATGTATCTGTCAAGTTTGAAATTTTCATTGCATTTTATTTCCCTTGCATGACAACAGAACCATAACAAAAATTTTTAGTGTGCAGTGGTGTGTGCCCAAGTTTTGGTAAAGAATCTGCTTTTTTAATGTTATTTTATATCTGCATGTATTTAAATATATTTTGTATAATATATACAACATATTTTCAATAGAAAGATATCAGCTAATAGTGATTATCCTAAGTCACAGAAGCAGCTGAATGAATGCTGGAAACTGACTTTGTTAAAACTGGAAAAAACATAAATAGTCCTTCAGCCAGATCATTGTCCTGCATCTCTCTACCAATAATGAAAAGCTTTTATATAAATGAGGGAGGTAACATACACATTAGAACACAATATCCTCATCTAAATTAAACAACTCCTTTCCTTATGATCCTATCTGAAACCTAAAAATAAAAAAAAACCCCACAATATAAGCATCAAGTTGTCAAAGAAGTAAAATGCTATTCCAAAACTGAAATTTGTAAGTACATGATTAAAAATTACAAAACAGAAGTATATCAGGAGAAATTTAAGTCTATCTACTAATGATCCACTAACTTGAAAAGTAAGTTTAATCAAATATTCAACTAGTAATGATCACATGGAAACGAATCAGGCCTTTTCTCTAGAGCATCCCAATGTCTAATGGTCCTCCTCTGGTCAAAATAAAGGTTGGAACAAATTTGAAACATCATAATCTGGTGTCAGTCCCAGAGCAAGTGAACAGAGGGTGTGTATTTGCAGCCTAATTTATCCCTTCCAAGGCTGAGGTGTTTTTATGTTATGGACTTGTGACTTTTTGTTGTCTTGTCCCTCAGATTCCTCTGAAATAATTGAAATCAAGAGTGCAATTTTTTCAAAATGCAAACCTCATGAGGGAAAAGAGATTCAAAATGCAAAACAAGCTGTTGAAACATGCATGAAAAAGTAGAAAAAGTAGACAATATTAAACTATTACCAACCTATTTAAGTTACAAATAATCTCTACCAAACTGAACTTACTGTTTGCTGCACTGAATCCATCGATCTCCATCCTTTCCACAGTTTCCTTTTGTTGTGCCTTCTGTATTAAGTTTTTCATAACAAAATTTGTCAGATCCTGAAGACTCTGTTGATGAAGAAAAAAGAAACATGCTTTCCACTAGCAACATGACAGCTCTGAAACCTGCATAATTTATTGCAGCCATTCTCTGTATTTTTTTAAATACAAAACATCAATTTAAATACATACGTATGTGCACAGATGGTATTTTCCAGTGACTAAATGGGCTAAACTGAAATACCAACTCATATGTGTAAAATTTGCTCTGAACTTCAAAAAGTAGCCTCCATGGTGTCTGTATTGTATTCTGCATATGAAATTTATCTGTGGTCTAATTTTTTTCACTTCGTAACAGTTGCATGTAGATTTAATCTACGTGTTTTTCACTGCAATTTTTCTTGATCTGCATTTCAGAAGATTTTCTATAGGACATTCATGATAAGGATATGTTCTGACATCAACTCAATGTTGATTTTATTCTGTTTTTCAAATGTTCACAGGAAACCAAACTTGAACACAGTGTAATTTTTACTTATTTTTAGGAGCAAAACTCTGAACTAATAGGTTTTAAACCTGTAATTATTTACTGATGAGCTCATTTGTTTTTCCTAAAAAAGAAAATAGAAGAGCACAACAATTATATAGAGTAAGATAAAATAATAAGAGAGAGTGGTCTCAGTGGCAGTTATGATTAGACAAAATGCACAAGAACACATTAATGGCAAAGCACAGGATGTCCTGGTAGTTCTACTCTGCTGAATTGTCTCCAAGTCATTACACAGAACATTCAGCCCCTCTCTGCTGCAAGCAAAGCCCATTGCAATTCTATTTAACTCAACACCTCTAGACTTAAATCCAAACTATGCATATTCAAGTTCACACCAATGTACTGATTTTCCTGACTTGGAGAATAGTATAGGAAGGAGAGGCAAGGTGGAGCAGGTTTGGCATGAACCACTGATGGGATAATGGAACTGGTGACTGTCATTTAAAAAAATCCCAAAACATCTGTTTTTGAACTATGCCCAAAAAAATCCTCATCCTCCTCCCCCCTCCAGCAGCATTTGCTGCCCTATCCAGATCTGCAGCTACATCATGCCAGAACTCTCTCACCGACACCACTCCCAGATGCAGAATTCCACTTGGCAATCAAGCCATTTTCCTCCTGCAGTCTACTAACTCTACTGATCAGAAAACTTTAACTTGGAGTGACAAGAACAAAAAATAAAAATATGAAAAATCCAAAGCAAAGGCAGGAATGAACTAGAAATAAAATACATTTAAGGTAGTTAAAGTCAACCTACTAGATCCCCAGATATATTTGCACTGATTATCTCTTGTCTTGCATTCACCATTATAGCAACGACCCTAAACAAAACACAATATGTTAGGAATGAGAACTGAAAACAACTTCATCTCCCTCCCCTCCCACAACAAATGTCTCATTTTCACCCTTCACATGCATGTTGGGACATAGATTCCATGAATTTGGGTAGATTAAGAACACATTTTGGCCCAGATTCCCAAAGTCACTTTGCATCCAATACATACTGACATTTAAGCAGTTGCTTTATACCCTTACATAGTTGTAAAGAACTTATTAACATGGAGTGTAATAAAATATCTACATATAAAATGTAGAGATATCAAGTGGATTTCACTCAAAGTAGAAATTATTACTATTCATAGATTGCATAAAACACAAGCAACATTGATGTTTGAATGATAAAATTTATGAAGAAATAGGGAACACAGGATTTTAAAAAAATCAATGCCAAAACAAAACAAGAACGTGTATTCGGTTGATTTCTATTTGCTGACTTGCAGGGATTTAACATTGCATACCTGATTAGAATCACAGGCATACCCATCTTGTTTATGAAGATTCGGTGGACACTGAAAAAAATTAAGAATCTTTTTTGTCATGTGTACTGTAATAATACATCAGAGTATCACATTTGGAATTTTCCTGCTTTTAAGAAAATTGGACAACATATAAAGGGGATTGAAAACACAATTAGTGCAATAATCTTCATAGCTACAAATAGAAATGAAAAAATTAACATCTTGAGCCATGAAATACAAAGTTCAAGTCTAACTTCCTGCCTATCCCAAGGAGAAATTAAGGAGGTGAGGCAAAATGAAAGCCAATGTGTTCAGTAAGAGGATATTTGGTAACTAATACTGGGGCCACCTTTGCAACACTGCCACCATGTGCATTTCAGTTCCAGTACAACAGGGAGGGAGCACCTTGTCACAGCCTACCAGTCTGTTGCTTACAGAGCTTCAGGGGGTTTAATGATGTTAATTGTTATGGTCCCTTGGCGCTGGGAATTCTTTCGTACAAACAATTTGCTAGGTCCAGAAGTCTCAGACTACTGAAGTAAGGACTTACTTGAAACCATTCTTAAGGTTTTTCCTCATCTAAAAGGGACCTGTAAAAATTTGGAAAAAGAATGCTGCTGCACCTGGACTGTGTTAGCCAATACTCTGAGAGGGCAGCTTGAAAAAGCCCTTATCTCTCTCAAGAATGCTCCACCTACAGAGCAAAAGATTTACGATAAATTATTGGCAATAGCTACTTGTCTAGTGGTGATATCTCAGATGACAAAGTTAAAGGAAGTTATTGTAAATTTATTGGCATTTATAACATTTATAGCTGATGCCCAAAGAGACTGTGATTTGTCCTGAATCTCATTTCTTCAGGGCTAAGAACTTGATGCAGTAGATGGTTGCATCAGTTATGAAATTCTTATATAAATAGAATAAATATTTATTCTATTTAAATAGAATAAATATATAAACATTCAATATTGAAAAGGAGTATATGTCACCTAAAGCATCAAAGTTGCTATGAAAATGGAAAATGTACAGAATGTTGACTATTTAAAAGAACTCAGATTGAAACAACATGTTGTTTGCTGTTTATTCCCATAATTTTGAGTATATTAGCCAAATGTTTTCAGGATAAATGCATAAGATCCACAACTTTTAAAATTCTCATATATGTGCACACTCTTAGAAAACATAACACACTTTATACAAATCTTAGGAGGAGCAATTGAGGGATTTGGGGTTGTTTAGCCTGGACAAGAGAAGGTTCAGGGGAGACCTTCTCACCTCTACAACTCCCTAAAAGGGAGGTTTTAGAGACATAGAGGTCAGTCTCTTCTGCTCAGGTAAGAATGAGAGGAAATGGCCTTAAGTTGTGCTGGAGAGACTTAGGTTAGATATAAGGAAAAACTTCTTCACCAAAAGGGTTGTCAAGGATTAGAACAGGCTGCCCAGAGCCATGTTAAATCACCATCCCTAGAGGTATTCAAAAGACGTGTAGATGAGGCATTTAGGGACGTGGTTTAGTGATGGAGTTGGCAGTGCTGGGTTAATGGTTGCACTCAATCTAAATGTCTTTTCCAACCTAAATGTTTCTATGTTTCTATACTCCATTAGTTGTAATTTTCTACAATTATATTTTAAGCCATTTTATTTAATAAAATCTCAGGGTTATTATATATGAATACATCCATATTTACAGTGTATTCTTATGATTTAAGTTATAGACCAGGCAAAGAGTAAAGAAGGATGCCTGACACAAATATTATACACAAAACCCCAAGAGTTATAAAAATTAAATAAACCTAGAGAAGTCATCTTTTGAGTCCACTTAGATTATTGTTTTCCTGAGTTTACAACAGTTTACACTCCATTATTACATCATTGCTTTGGGCATATGACTGTGCAGTTTGTTAAAACAATTTTCCTGTTAAATAAATACCAAAAAAGAGTGCAAACAAACATCAGCAATGCAAGCAGAGAACATTTCTGCACACATACCTGTCCAGAATCCCCAGTGCACAACTCTGCAATGTCACACTCATTCACTGCGTATCGACAGTCATAACCTCGTGGGAAAAACTAGAAAATGAAAAATGTAGTTCAGCACTAAGAATACATCTACATAAGCTGCTCCTTTTCTTTCTACCTAAAACACACTCTGAACTTTAACAGGCTGCACATGACTGCCATGGACAGCTGAAAAGAACAACTGATATATGGCAGCAACACTCACAAGACACGATGTATTACAGCAGGGTCCATCACTACAATGAGCTCCGTTAGAAAGAGAGCACTTCTTACAACAGTCTGCATAGCATTCCTGAAGAAAAAATTAAGCAAGAAGTTTCGTTTTCCATTTTAAACAAGTTTTTGTTCTTCACAACATCAAACTATTACATACCAGCGGACAAAAGATTCAGTTTAGCACTGATGATTTGAAATTATCAGCTGGAAGAATCCTTTGCACTACTCAAATACTAAAGGGAAAACAGTGACATACAATGCTATAGCAACACAGGGATTCACATCTTCTGAGGCCTGTGCCAAATTTATGCTGTTTAGTTCAATATTATTCAATGCAGAAAAAAACCCCCAACCTAATTACAAGTGCAATTATATTTAAATACTAGAATGAGAACTCAAATCTAGAGGGCAGATTTTTCCAAAAACATTATTGAAGTATTTCTGCAATAGAGAAGAAAAGAATAATTTACTTGTTCTGTCTGAACACAGGCACCAGTCTCCAAAGTATCAGTATCATCCTCCCACTCCAGATGTGTTATCCAGGAAAAGCAAAGGGATAAGCACTTTTCCAGTGCAACTCAAAAGCTGCGGGGAAACAGCTGTATCTTGCCACTGGTGTAACAGGAACTGTTCAGAGGTCTTTGCACTCATTGTCATTTGGAAAAATGTTTTAACGCAGGCCTTTAACAAAATTGTTGCCAAAACAAATTCATTTCCATAACCTTTCTCCCCTCTCTTACCAATCACTTAATTTATCTTAATAAATTTTATAAGAAAGACTTGTGGAGTAATCTATAACTCTTCTTACCATTCGGAAACCACAATCACATTCTTCTCCTGCTTCTACATATCCATTTCCACATTCGGTGGCTTCAAAGAGCTGAAAGAAAAAAGCCCCCACCCCAAAGTAAGAATAAAACTAGTGTCAAGTGACTTCTGTGTCACACACAACCCATTTCTGCAATGCTACACAAATGTGCTGTCCCAGACAATGCAGGTGCCGTGCCTCGGCAGTGGAAAGGCAGCGTGGTTTTCAAGTGCCGCTCATCAGAATTTTCCAGACATGAAAGGCATATAGCTAAATCACAGCAATGCTGGTCCTCTTTAGGAGAATACTGATCTCAGAAAACCATAGATAGATAGAGACACACTACAATAATATTTAAGGGGATGACATTTGAACTCCTTTCCTGTTCTATGGACTCCCACAATAACATTCTTGGGATTTGCTGAGGTACCCACACTTGCTTATGCAATGAGCTGCTGTCTGTTCCTGTGCAACATTTGTGCATGAAAATAATAAACAGAAAGAAATACTGCTGAAAGGAAGTCCTATGTGCCTTATTACTAAGTTACACACAACCACATACAGAGAGCACTAAACAGCTAATCCTGGAACCAGATACATACAATGCAGATAAACTCTGCAGTTCAGGATGATGCAGATTCTATCATAGTTTCACATATCATAATTTTGATTAAAGATACTTTTAAGTCTTGTCACTGAAATAATTCTGCAAGAAGTTTGTCTGTTTTCAATATAATTTGCTTTAAAATCATATAAGAATATATGGAATTGCCAATTTAATTGGAATATTAGCAGCAGAAACACATCCACTAGAACATGGTTGAAATGAGAAGTTAGAAGTTAACAAGTTAAAATGTGAACAGACTAGTCTAAGGGTGAAAGATGTGGGTAAACCTTTCTGCATGGGCTTAGTGGAAGTAAAGCTGTGTAGAATCATCGAGATATGAAACACAACATATAATACAATACAAATTTTTATATAATTTGTATGGAATTCTTCTTTGGTAGTTTTGGTTGGGGCAGGGGGGTACCATAGTGCCTGATAAAAAATAAATACATCATTTCAATTTTGTTGTATAAACCACATAGGTAATCAATAGCACCTACAATTCTGGCTGCCAGAAGCTAAACAATAGTGAAGAAATACCCATATGCACTCTTCTTCACCAATAATGTTGACAGATTAAAAAAGCACCTAATTTTTCTTTTTTTGTTCCTCCCTCTGTAAGCTCTTGTTTCTAATACACTTCAGTGCAAACAGCAAGATCTCTTACTCTGAAACTGAAATTCATTTCTCTATCAAACAAGAAAATTACAGAACACAAGCAGGCACACACAAATTTCCTATGGCAATCAGGAACCATTTAATGTTCATATACATGTCAGAGCATAACTCAAGATATAATTTTAAAAATGGTATCATGGTGACTGCTTAACAACTCTGTTTTACCTACCTAAGGATTAAACACACAATTTTCTACCTTACCTCCTGACCTCTAAATAACAGCATTCTGAACATTGTATGATTATTTTTGCCTCCCAAAGTACTTTAAAGCTGTGACGCATTGGCACAGATAATATATAAAGACAATTCAACCACTTCCCTGGGAGCTTTTTCCCCAAAAATAAATCAGATTTTTATTCTGTCAAATTGAGTCAAATTGACAACTTCTTCACATTATTTTGCCTGACAACTGTCACTAAAAATTGAAGCTGTGTTTTTCTATTTCCCTACTTATTCCTTTATGTAAGAATTCTTGCATTCTTATTCTATAAGCAGAGATTGCTACCCTGGGAAAAGATTCAAAACCACTCGAACAAGCAAATTTTTTTTTAGTTAATTGTGCAAGGTGATGGTCCACCAAAGGGTATAGCACAGTAAACAGAACAGCCTAATAGCCTCATGTGGCATTAAATTCTACAAGGACAGCAGTTTGACACTATGATTAAATAGAATATTTATGCTTTGGATTGCTCCTACTTGGCAAAAAGAGCCACATGGAATATTTTTATACTGCTCAGCTTTAGAGGGATGTCAGGCTAACGTTGTCTTAGAAAAAGTTATGACCTTGGTAAGTTTTTAGGCAAAAAAGCAATGGTAGAAGGAAACAGCTGTGAGTGATAGTTCACTAGATGTATATTTGAAATGAAGCTAACATTAAGAACAACCAAAAGTTACTACTGTCTATATGAAATCAGCTATGGATTTCTATTTCCTAATGTGGTAACTGGCATTCTTTTTAACAACCTCAGGCACAAAATCCAAGAATTGAGTGTAGGTGGAGCATGCACTTCTGGATTTATTTTGCACTACTTCCAGCTTAATAAGTAGTGTATTTATGCTGAATGTCACATTTATCATTATTTGAGTACAAAGAACTATGGAAAAACAAGTTGCATTCCTCTCAATATTATTTTAAAATGCTATGGGGCTGAACAGCTAATTACAACCTCAAGAAAATACCCACACAGATATCTGAATAAATCTGAGAACAATTTATTGACATAATTTGACTGATTATGTCAGTAAAATTATTACATTTTCATTACAATGTGTAGCAGATGTCCTGACTACCAAGTTATTTATTACCTTTGTTGGCCTGTTGAAGAGACAGGCACCTCCCCCACGAAGTAAAAATTCTTTGTATTCTGCAATGCTGCATTTGGAGAATTTCCTGGAATGGTATACTCTAAAATGGCAAAGAGTTAGGTGAGTAAGTGCCTTGAAACCCCACCAACTACTGGAACGGGGCAAAGGGGTCACAACATTTTTTAAATACTGTAAATCCCAGTTTCTTACAACCACTGTGTGCAACAGTATGACAGCTCAGTCTTATTCTCAAACAATAAAATCAGAAGAAAAATTTTAAACATTTTGCATTTTTTGTATTTCTACTTTATGAATGTACAGTATATAAAACTGTAGCTTTTAAACTTCTTAATAAGGTAAACCCACATTATCATAGTAGCTGCTATTCACCCTTTCTATTGCATGCATAATCCAGTATCCTCTCAGGTTTGTTTTTAGCATCTACAAGATGCCACAGCAAGAAGTTTCACAGCTTAATACAGACTGGTAGAAGAACAATTTCATCCCATTTTCTTCTGTCATATTTGCTAATCTCATGTCTCCCTAGTTCTTTTACTGGAAGAAAGCGTAATAATTTTTTCATAATGTTACAGACTTCTCTCATATTTCCTCCACTCAATCTTTTTCCCAGAGTACTGAAAATGTACTTGATTAGTAATTTCTCACTCGGAAATTGTCTGATATGTTTATTAGTCATGTTTTGGGATCCGGGAATGAGATCTAGTCACACTATTAAAGACTGAGGTAACCATGCCATAAGGAGGTTCTCCATTCCTTTCCTAACAGCTCACTGCCACTGAGCTATTTCCCCACTGAATAATTCCATACAGAAAAAATGTCTCCCAACACTGACGGAGTTAAGTGAAAAGGCTTTAAAGTGCAGCTAATTATTCACTCATTTCATTAGTCAGTCCTTTGTCAGCTTCTACATGACCATCCTCTGCTCCTGGCTTTTGTTTACTGTTAACCTTTTCTACAGAAGAGGCTTATTCCACAGTCTCTTCCTCTGATACATCCATCTAAGACCAATACTTTGATGAGTTCACCATATGAAGGAAGCCAGTATCTATTCCGATCAACGCCTTACCTCGGATTCCAGAAGCAAATTTATGGAATGATTTTATGCTGCACTCATAATGAGGCTGACAATTACAAGTTTACAGGGAAGCCACAAAGTAACTCTACTGAAGAACCAATTTCCAAATACCATACAAAGAAACTAAGCCCCTTCTGTCTTATTTGTAACTAATTTTCTCCATGATTTTTGCAATCAAGCTTCCACAGTGAGCAAGATACTGACAGGAAGTGATTTATAAGACTCAAACCTCTATATTTCAGAAGTTATCCTTTTCTAATCCATTGCTTACAGTATAGTGAAAAGAATCTTTGGCAGTGTGTGAGAGTGGAGGGCAATGAAATTCCTCCCATATAGATGTGCTTCCCACTCAGACTTCACTGACTGTTTTCCTAAGGATTGAGTTCCAACTGTTTCTAGTTTTTCATTTATTAGCACTACAACACATGTATAAAACTTAATACATAAATATTTCTGTCATAATGTAAACTATGAATTCATTCCAGAGCCCTCAATTACTGATATTTATGACATACCCTGTTTCCTCCATGATGCAACCACCCCAGGATTCAGTGCAGTCACACTCTTCTCAGACAAAACCAAAATACAACAGAAAAGGAGAGAAGTTATAAATATGCTTACAATAAATATAAAGTACTCACTATGAAAATAGAGCTCAACTAATTATATAAACATTTGATGGTTGCTTGGCTGTACAAACTCTAGCCCCAAAAAGGAAACCAGCCCACTTGAGGACATACTAATACCTTAAATAAATACGGTTCTTTCAGATTACCACATCTGCAGGTTCTTAAGACTCAACACAAAATTTCAGGCAGTAAAAAAGCTAAAAATAGTTTGCAAGGTTCTTCCCTACACGCTCTCAAAACAGGCAGCATGAGGCTGTCTGCAGTACACATAATATTGATGGTTTTAAATGTTCATATTTTCTCCTCCCTAAAAATACAGAATACCCTGAAAGAGGATTGTTACTGGACTGGCCAGGCTTTTCTCTTTAGCATAAAATTATTAACAGTAATATGTGAATCAGCCAATCAAACATTCATTCAAAAAAGTAGTTGAATGAAAATGGATTTACAGTTTACTTACAGCTATAGCATGTAAGTCAACAGTGACCAAATTCATAACATAAAAACAAAAGGTCAGCACCTTATGGTTGGTAAAACAGAAGCTGCAATCTGCCCAAAAAATGATCTACCAAAGATAGATGTACTGTAGTTACTACTGGAAATCCACAGTTTCTCCATGGAAAATATTTAGAGATTATTTATATGGTTATTTCTTCTCTCCTCAAGTCTTTCATCAACCTTTCTCCATAAAGGGCATCCCAATAAATACACTAAGCTATCATATCAAAAACCTCTATCTTTCAGTTTAAAAATATTCTGATTTCCAAACTGTATGAACTCTGTTTTACCTGTAACCAAAAAAGATGATATAGAAAATAGTTTAGCAATTTGCTAGTTCACACAATTCAAAAGCAATGCTTTACAAAACAATATTCCTAAGCATGATTTCCTAATTCACAGATTTTTTAAGTGATTCCACAATAAAGTCAACATTACAATTCATGTTTTTAAAGAGGAAACAAAGAGAAAAGGTAGCCAAACTGCTTACAAAATGCAAGTGAAAAACCAAACTATTTTCTTTATCCCTGAAAAGGGCTTTGCAGCAGTTTTTGTACCAACACTCTACACATGTTAAGGCCACACAAATCTGGTCGGACTGTGAAGCAGCAAGATAACAAGTTGAGCAAATGTCACACTGGACTAGGTTATAACTCAACATTTCTTCAATTGTAAATCAGATATTTTTGCATTTTAAGAAGTCAGCAATTGTTCTGTTGGATTTACAGATTTCATGATGATAGAAAATGAGTTCTAAATTAAATGAATGGTGTTTTTACCAATATACCTTTGAACATTGGTTATGAATCTAACCTCTCGACACAGCACATCACTGAGGTCACACAAAATGTTGGTAAACTGGCGGCTGTTATTTTGGTGAAGCTGAAATTTCACTGCATATGTTTCCAAAAGCATCAACTCTTGTTCTACAGTTACAGCAATTTTGGCATTTCTTTCAAACACAATAAAGGAAGTGTTTTTGTTTTTAGCTAAGGAAGACAAAAGACTCCATGTACATACTCGGTTTCCTGGCAGCTGGCTCCCATTGTATTCCAAGATTCTGAGCAAGACTCTGTGCTAGTTCCTGTGCCATGGGCAAAGGGAGGCCGTACTGCATTCCAGGAGTAGCACAATTATAAAAAAACAAAAGCTCATTAGTTACTGCAATGAACACTACACTGGCTCATTCTGCCTTACCACATACCTACTACTTCAATAATTCAGTGCAGTCAATCACAGTTCTGTGTGCATATAAGGAAAATAAACTCAATAAAGTACATAATAGATAAAAAATTCCTCTCCTAATCTCAGGAAATCTCTCCCCACTGGTTAATCTAAAGAAAGAAGTCTATTTGATACATATGCAATACAGTTCTGTAACAGTAGGATTTAATCCATGTAAAACCAGGAGAATTTCATTATCAATTTAACACTGCATTGACATAAAAAAAAATAACAATAGTAAAAAAAAAGAATACACAGGGACAGTTTGTTTTCTAATTTCAATGTTAAAAATTTTCAGGAAGAATTACATGCCATTGGTACCTCAGAAGATCAAGTGTCTTACAGTGGCAAGACAAAGATATTCACTGCTGTGTTTCAAAAACTCCTGTCTGAGATTTTTGGGTCTAAATTTCTGTCAAATATAATAAAAGCCAATTTGAGTTATTTTTAAGAGAATAATGCAGACAGGAGGAATACTTTCTAAAAAGAAAAGCACTCTGAGAAGTAGTTTGATGATGATCAAGAAGGCTGGCTGTAAGAATCCTAACTTTTTAATATGTAAATGATCTTTAAAGCCCTGAATACTGAAACATATAAACTCTTGAGATTATAATGTAGAGATTCTACTTTATTTCACTTTAGTCATGAAAAAAAAAAAATTACCTCATTCACTCCTACTCCTCTGGCCACAGAGCAAACACCTCCAAAGTAACTTAAGCTGCTCCTTTTGTAATGAAATGTCACATTCCTTACAAACAAATAAAAATGAAGAAACTATAACACGTTGACATTGGGCGCCAAGAGCTTATTGAAAGAGCATGCTCTCACACATACTGTAGATTCCACGTACATTCATCTATTTCTAGCATGAAAAGCAACGGCAAGTTTACAAACAGAATACCAACACGGAAAGAGGTGGTTTTATACAGGCTTTGACAAAAATACTATTTTTCTCTTCTAGAGTCAGAATCAGTCTTAACCCACAAACAAACCAAGCACAGAAAGCTTGAGTGCCTGACTCCTAAGACAATACAGTGATAACATTTCTTTTAAAAGTTCACAATATATTCCAATTTATGATCTGTCAGGAAGGAATTCTGTTCTGAAATGTATCAGTACTGAGAACTTTTTAAATTACTATCTTAATCCAATCCAATTTAAGTTTCAAATCCAAACGAAAAGACTGAGAAGTATACCTAAAGGGAAAGTAATTTAATACTGCTCTTTAACCTTGCCTCCTTTCATTTATTGTTAATAAGCCCCAAATAATTTAGTTAAGTAATATAAACTGGAAGATCTAAATTATTCAATAAAATGCCTATAAGTTGCTATGAATTACACCTACTTTAACTTCATAGTCATAATAATAAATCTACACAGCCTACAAACAACCTACAGTGATCCTGGATGATGTATGAATGATCTAACCTTTGAAAATTAATGGGTTTTTTAAAATGACAGGTTGCCTCATACAGGTATGTATTTATTTTTCAGAACATGCTAACAGCCATCAGAACTTTCAGACTGCAGCTTAACTAAACACTTACAGCCAGGGGCTTTACAACAGACAGGACTGTAGTAAGGGCTGAGCCTGACAGGCACTTCTAGAAATGTTCTAGTTCATCTCTCCCCAGCTCCAAGGAGGTTCAGCTGGAGCATGCCATGTACCACTAGCTTTGGAACATTTCCAGGCATGGGCACTCCATAGGCTCTCTGTGCAGCCTGTTCCAGCATCTGACCACCTTCACAGTGGAAGGGGTTTTTTGCCCCATGTTTAAATGGAATTTCTTGTATTTCAGGTTGGATTCTATACCTTTCACCATGAGAAGAGCCTGTTGCTGGCAAACTCTTCAGCAGTGACACAAAACATGCATGGAAGTCACTAAGAGTGCATGTCAGCAGCACTGTGCCTATATTATGAACAACAAAATCAGCATTGTATTGTGATGCCTGTATTAAGGAAATCTGGAGGAAATTCCTCATCTCCTATTTTTATCTTCTGCAGAAGATGAACTACAGGAGAATTCCATGGAAGACATTAGTTACTCCATCCTCACAGTATGTCATGCTGCTGGGAGACAGCTTAAGATCTTTCCCTATGCTGCACAGGGGAGCACACATTTCCTCCTGTTTACTTACAATGCCATGAAATAAAATAATCCTTGCTCAAGGCTGAAGTCATGCCTAGTGATGCAAGTGGAATTTCCCCTCAAAGTGCATTGTATCTCAAAACAATTCATTACAGCTCTAAAGAAGAAGACTTTCAATTAACAAATCATCACTGCAGCTACATGCGCGAATAAATCTACTAACTGGAACACTCTTGTGGCAACACATAACCCTGTCAGCTCTGCCCTCTCCTGATCATAACTGGAAAAGCAGCACATTACACACCTGATTAGCAAAGCTAAGTATCCTTAAGGGCTCATCTAAAGACACTTCACATGTGACACTATCTCCAGGTTGCAAAGACATTCAAAAATCATTATAGATATATATCTACATGACCGTGGTCTATACTACACCTATTAAAAACAGGTGTTAAATATCGATTACGTTTCCAAGGGAGGCAGATGTTGATTAATACAGAGAATATCAAGCAAAACAAGTAAGAAAGAAGAAACAAGTAGAGAAAAGCAGTAGACAGGAAATAATGTTCTAAGCCATTGCCAAGGGTACATACGAGAGCAGGTGCACGGCATCAGCGTGCTGCTTGATGTAGTGCTGCCGGTACTTGGAGAAATCGTGGAGCATCTGCAGAGGGTCAGGGTGAATATTGATGCGATCTCTGTCTGTCCAAGTCTCCACAGCAACCAGAACCACCCTGGTGTTCAGCTGTTCCTTGTATATCTGAGGGCAGAGACAGGACAGGCACAGGAGTAGAACACTGGGTCAAACATGCACAGTTAGCCAGTAAGAGTAAAGTGGAAGGACAAGAGGGATAAAGCAGAAGGAAAACATGGGGAAACAGTTAGCTGGCAATGCCTTGCATTTCCTAAAAGCTGATATTCTGATCCACTTAAGTTTTATGTTTTAGAAGGAAAAAACCAACCCTTGTGGCTCTATTGGTTTTTTTGAGCCACTCAATTTTCTTTAAAATTCTCAGGACAACTTTGCCACAGATTTGTGCAAAAATCAGCAAGGAAGAAATGTAAAGGTACACTGGGTGATCTCAAAGAAAAGAGCAATCTCAAGGAGTAGCCAAAGACAATTTTAAAGTTGAGATTAAATAATTTCTCAGTTTTCCAATAAATCCAAATTTTAATTAATGCTTGATTTCCATGTATATAGTATGATCACTTAATTATTACATTGCATGAGTGGAATTAAGGAAAAATATTGATTTTCCTATAAATTTTAATATTACTGTAGCAATAGACAAGAAAACAACAATCAGGTATTAATAATAACAACACAGTTTCAAAATATGCATTTTAACATTGTGCATGATACTTGATTCTGACATAAAACTACTGCTGTCTTTAGGTTCAGTTCAAAATTGTCAAATTTTATTAACTAAGGTCATGCAGAACTTACAGACCCACAAAAGATGCATTCTTTATTCACCCTGACCAGAAACCCAGTTTTATATCAGGGTAGCATTATCCTTATTAAAAAGTCAATGTATAATATTCAGCTTAGAAAAAAAGAAAGAGAAATATAAAAACAAGAGGTAGGAACCAGCTAAGCTCAGTCTTTGTCCAAGACCTTTGAAGGAAAAGAGTATTAGCATGCTTCAGTCTCAGGGAGACAGGCTGAGAACATACACAGAAAATGGTTTACAACATGAGCAAGCCCAATGAAATTAAACTGCCTGAAGTGACATGGGGTGGATCAATAAAGACTCTACTTCAGTTTGCTGAGAGGAAAACTCTATTTCCTGAAGCAAACAGCAACAAAAGAATGGAAGAGGGGGCAAAGAACCTGAAGGCCTCTGAAAGGCATTGTTCTTTTCCCAACAATAAATCAGTAAGAAACACAGCCCACACCCCATGGACACAAGGGAATAACAACGCAGAAAATCCTGCTCTTTTTCATGCTTTATTTAAAGAAAAAGCCATTAAGATGTCATTTTGTAAGATCTCTATGAAGGGACTGAATTCTACACAAGAATAAAACTAAATGTTTCTGCATACACACAGATAAAGATGGATAAAACAGTCATAATACAGAGAGAAAAGATGGATGAAATAACTTTTGTTAAAATGCAGGATAAAGAAATAATTATCAGATGAGGAAAAAATAGAGATGTCACCTTTTCTTTGGGTATATGCAACATAAATTGCAGAAATATTACAATTATTTATATTTTTATCTGCTCTAGTAACTTTTCTTCAGGCTACTGGCATTTTCAGATCACTACAGAAAAATATTCCAAAACACTTTTGGTATTTCATGTATTATAAATACATTCACTTAAGTTTTCAATATACATAGAGTACACTTTATATATATGTAAGAACAAATACTACCTTGTTTCCTCCAAGCCAAACAAACTGTTGACAATGTTTTGCACTGAATCATATCACAGAGTTCCACTTATATCAATAATGTCACATGGAAAAGGGACTCAGAGGCAGTATTTGGTAGCCTTTGTATTCATCCCTACTAGAAAATCTACCTGTTTTCACTACAGACAGAGCTCTGAAACATGTGTGATCACTATATGTGTATCAAAAAGAGGAAAAAAAAACCCAAATTAATTTTACCATAAATATTACTTTTAGTTTATATGCTGTATGCAAAATTGTTTTAAATTTAGCACAGATACAAGCATGGTATCTGTGTCAGTTCCACCCATTTATAATGTAGTACAGTGGCATTTTGTTTGTTTTTAAGCTATAAATAGAGATTTATAAAGCAGATTATTTTACTCACACTTACTTTTTCTCATAATAGATATATATATAAATATCCTTTGTGAGCTACACTTGCAGTTTCAATCACTTGTAGTTAGATACAAATAAAAATTTGATTAAATCTTATTCTTAATTGGTGACAGATAACGAAATCACTCCTGCCAAAGGCAAACTCTGACAGTTGCAAGCTTTAAGAAAAATGCCACAAATAATCTGATAGTTTCTTATACAGTCACCCCAGGCTATTCTTCTGCAGAGGAACTAGAAGTACACTTTAAAGTGTAATTGAAATTTGGTATCTGAAAATGATAACATTTTTAATACAGTGTTAAAGTAGAAGTCAGTGAATCAGTTTTCAGAAGAAACATTGATACTTACAGCATCTACAAGGTTTACCACAGACTTTGCAAAATTGTTTGTGTATGCAGTTGAGGAACGGTGCCTTTTGAACTAAAAGAAGAGAAAGTAGAACACAGTGAGAACTTTAAATATTTATTACTGATTCTTTATTTTTACAGCATGAAAGTAAAATTAATATTTTAAGAAAGAGTAAGGGAAAAACTCAAAAAACTTTTCAGATCACAGCCTATATCTCATATTCAAGAATCTCTGGAAGATAAAGGACGTCATGTGTGTTATGCAGCCTTTCCCAACTGTAAAAGGAGCATTTAACCACAAGAAACACCGTGTTTAGAATCAAAGTTCAAATGTTTGAGACAAAATTACAGGTAAACATGAACATAAACATGAGCTCAAAATTGAGAGGATGCTTTATCCATTGAAATTACTTAACCTGATGACTTACATATCAGACTGTAGTAGCCACATTCCATCACTCTGTCTATAAGACAGCAAGATGAAGCATTTACCACTTATCCTGTGCACAGCTCTTTGCAAAGGCCTCCTTTTTTACAATAGCACAACACTTTTGTGAAATGTAGCAGTAATTATAGGAAAAGGCAAAATGGAAGAGGGAGCACATAGTAAAAGCAAATGTGTTTGAACAAGAGTTAAGCTGAATATCTTAAGTTCTAACTTCAATTTTTTTATTGACCTAGATGAGCTGTATTAAAAGTTCTGCTTCATAGTATCTGTACATGTCATTACAATGGTTTCATGTCTTTCCTCATCCTGTCCCACAAGACCCTTTTGTTCCAAGTCAAATTTTTAAAGGTGTAGCTATGGTATCTGAACATGAATCCATATGACTTTAAAGAAACTGTAAAATTATAAACCAAGATTACATTACACAGTATGATTTGCAGATAGGAAAAATAGGTCTTCAAAATTTCACAGAAAATGAACGTGAAATTGCTTAGAATAGAGGGGAAAAAAGCTTTTATCAAAAAACTTACTAATTTCAACTACTGGTTAAAAGCAACTAGTCTCATTCCCTCACAGTGTTCCATGAAAGTTCCAGTTATTCTCGCTATGAAACACAGTACTTAAAAAGAGGCCTTGGAAGAAGAGACTCTTCTCTGAGCAATTGAGTAGCTGCTCTCAGGTATGGTGCTAGTAGGTACTAAGATGTACACTGAGAGGAGCATTATACCATGGACTGCTCCTCGGAGAATAACGACAATGAGGGAGGGGGAAAGGGTGACTTTGGCTTTTTGTTTTGAGCCAATCCCAAACCTTTCCAGAAGTGGAAAGGTAAAATAATATGCTTTGGAAAATGTTCTTGGTTTTCATGAAAGAATTAAAAAGCTAAAATCAATAGCAATATTCTACATAATGTGGTTAAACATAGATCCTAAAAGAAATTAATCTAAAGCAGTAAAAAATGCAACAACCTAATTAAATATGTTGAGCTATCTTTATTGCTAGAGGAAAGGAAATGTTGTGAAAATACACAGTGTTAACCATTTAACACAATGATCAAGGAGGTTTAAGATACTTCTTCCAATGAAGGCCCTTGCTGCAGGGGAAACATGCCCTCTCCTGGTAAGCAGAAAACCTTGAAAGTATATTTAGTGAGCTCCCAGACTGGCAGGCGGTGACTCCTAACTGTGAACTCTTCCCTAAGTATATCCATTTCATTCTTTGAAAAGAATTATTATCTGCTTCTAAGTCACTGATAACTATGAAGCAAAAAATCTTGTGCTCTAAAGTTCTAACAAATAAAGCGTGAGAGGAGACAACAGTGTCTGCAGTAAGTGAACACCTTCAAGCACGCCTGCAATACAAGAGGCCAGGGAAAAGACACAGACATAGAATATTTTCTCTTCATAAGGAACACCAAGCATAAACATCAAACAAGACAACAAAATGGTCATAACTTGAGTTACTGTGCCCTACTGCTTAAATAACCAACACCTGAACACTCTTAAGAGTAGTTTCCTACCAGGCGGCTTTACAAATGAAAAGAGCTCAAGAAATTTCTGTCCGACTTTTTCCACCCATTCAAATTCCCTCCACAGTGCTAAATTAACACAGATAAAATATAGGTTATGTTTGCCCAGACTACTTCTATGATTTATCAGACAGGTGAGGGAAGGGTACATTATCTGTCTATTCAGCACTGGAACAAGTATAAATTACTGCATCCTGTTCTGATATCTTCTATTTCTTGCTCTTGAATATCATCCTTTAGTGTTGACAACAGACCCCACAACTCCATAAAGCATTGGGAAACTTAAAAAGCTCTTTACTTGCAAATAAAATAAGTGAAAACAATTGTATCAGCAAAATTTTATTAAAAAAAAAAGTCTTGCTTACAACAAATATCACTTAGTCTGACTTTTTCCAGTCATCCCTCCAGACAAAAAGGGGAAAAAATTAGGCTTTCCTCCTCCCATGTATTTTGGGGTTTTTTTAATGGCAAACGCTTTCTGAATCAAACAAACAACTTACCTCGCACTGCATTATCACTCCTGTTTATAAGTATGGAATAGCCATGAAGAACAGTCAGAGTTTTGCCTACATGTTTTGCCACATTAAAATTTAAATTAGTAAAACTAAACTCAAAGTAACAAATTCTGACCTCTTTCTATATAACTTCAAAGATAAGATGTAATTTTACAACATTAAGTGTGTTTGTTCTGGACAAAAACGTTTTATTGCTTTACTTTGTTGGTTATGGGCATATTAATTTATCCATATGATACCAAAGTGTTCCAGATTCATTTTGAATATATAATTCCCCCAGAAATTCTTAGGCAACATTAAGCTTCATTAGGTATTATGGCCTACAGTGTGTCTTACAGTACAAATGTTAATAGCTGCTGATAAATAAAATCCTGGGCCCCAAAAAGGGTGACAATTTGTAGGCTGTACATCAGCATACAAATTGTCACCAAAAGCAAGATTACCACTGAATTTATATACTTACCATTTTGTGGTCATTGACTATCATGAGCTCCAGATATTTCATTTCTTCAAAGACACCACGAGATAACTGGTGAATTAAAGAAATTCTTTGAGAAATCATGAAGATGTAGTTATTTTCAAAAATAATGGCAGCTGATTTTTATTAGATATACATATTAAATATATATTGTTTAGAGTATGCAAACAACTGGGTGAGAAATGCAAGTAGGGTAAAGAATCATAGCTCCAGTAACTTAGACACTGGCTGAGAATCTGAGCTGCATCACTAAGAACGTTCAGGGTCTACTCTTTTTGCTTCAGTGCAGACATCACCACTGCTTCCCTCCTCCTTTCATTATGTACTATTCATCACTGATTTAATGAGGAAGGAAGCTACTAAAAACATAAGCACCCTCAAAACTACTGTGTGGATTGTGCAACTCAGTGAAGAAATTCAGAATAATCTCCTTTAACTCAATTATTCCCCTAACTGATAAATATTCATGTGAAGATTATGAGGACTGCCCACTTATGTTCTCCCAGTAACCCAGTTCTTGGTGTCCTCATTTGGATTTTTGATTTAATCATGCCACTTAATGAGCCAAGTGACAGTAAAGGCAGATATCTACAAAGTAGCAAGAGTTCATTCAAAATTATTCTTTATCCTCAAACAGACAAAATTAAAATTCTAAAGTCATTTCCACTATTATATTTCGATTTAATTGATGCATAACATTGTTATCACTCTAGAAAGTTCATCAACTTTCTTCCAAATTTTCTATTTTTGAAGAAAAGTCTTGTTTTCTCATTTGATAACTGTATGATGTGACAATACTAAGCTTCTAACAATATTTGCTTCTTAAAGCCTATATTCTCTTGACATTAAAAAATACAGAAATTAGTGAGTTTGGGTTTATAAATGGTCTTAATTCAGAGTCATACTGCTACTTACTGCTCTCTTTCTTCTCCTTCTCCTCAGCCACTGCAGCTCAGACAGAAAGGGCCATTCAGAACTAGAGTCACTCTCTGCAAAAATTACAATTTAAGAATTTCATGGCCTTATTTTAAACTACTTATGTACATCATCCAAACCAAAAGTAGATTAAGGTCACCAAAATTAGACCCACCCTTGCTATTCAAAAGCTCATTTTAAAAAATATAGAAGACATATCAAAACCCAAGTAATTCAGAAATTTTAAAGCATGCAAGCAGAGGTGAAGAAATGATAACCTGGGCTTAGAATATACATTTTCTTTCATCTCATTGCCTCAGTAACATTAACATCACTGATTAAATCCAGTGATTTTCAGAGGAAAGCTAAATACAGGTCTGTGAATGAAAATCTTACATTCTTTTGAAAAATCTATATTCCATTGCAATAATTGTGAAAAAAGGCAGGTAAACATCTATTTTTCAGGATTTTCTAAATAATCAGCAATTTTATAGACACCGCTAGCCTAATACTCAAATTTTCCAAGTCATATATACAATTACTTCCCGTAGTTAAAAATTCATAACATAAGCAAAAACATACCAAGGTCCTGCAACTGCTTGGAAGCTTGTGTTCCATAAGTTCTTTGGATGATGTGTGGCCTACTTTTACTTTCCTGAGAAGAAAAATACATGAAATTTTCTACTA
>VWZV01006926.1:49945-96830 GCA_013397155.1 Irena cyanogastra | reverse complement strand
TTCTTCCTAACATCTGCTCTAAATCTCCCCTTTTTGAGTTTAAGACGATTCCCCGTTGTCCTATCCATACCTGCCTGTGTAAAAAGTCACTCTCTCTTGTTTTTATAAGCACTCTTTAAGTACTGGAAGGCAGCAGTGAGGTCTCCCTGGAGCCTCTTTTCTCCAGGTGAACATCCTCAGTTTCCCCAACCTGTCTCCAGAGCAGAGGGGCTGCAGCCCTCAGGGCATCTCCATGGCCTCTTCTAGACTCAGTCCAACAGGTCCATGTCTTTGGTATTGCTTGTATTGGTGTTGCTTTGGCAGCTGATGGTGTGATTTATTTATTTTTACCCAACATGTGAGGAAAATTTTCATTGTGTGTGCTGGCATGGGGTGTAGGACGGGTCGCAGGGAAAGAATGCAAGAGCCATCCCCAGGGCAGACAGCCAGAGAGATGGGCAGCAGAGCACCTCATCAGTGTTTCACCAACCTCAAGGTGCCTTTTTGGACTGCTCTCACCGTCTCCCCTTTGGCTGTGAGGAAACCGAGGTGGAAAGGTGGAAAGAGTCTGGACCTTCCCCCACCACAGACCTTGCAGTGAACCTGTGGCTACCAGATCCTCCTGTGTGTGAGCCCTGCCAGCCATGGGCCTGCCCTGCAGGGCTTCTCTCTCAGTGTCACACAGTGCACAGCACGGCTGGCTACGTGATGCTATTTCAGGCCCCCAGAATTGAGGGAAGGAAATACAGCGGCAGGTTCCTCTGCACTAGGAAACCGATCTGTTATTGAAATGGCTTTCTCTTTGGTGGAGTGCTTCCGGCACGGCTCCTCGGCACTGGAAATGGCTTTGTCCATCTACACCTTGTTTTCCAGCAGGAGTTCATGGAGGTGTTGTCAGCAGTTGGTTGCTGGAGTGAATATGAGGTGAAGCAACTTGTTTCTTTCTCTTGCTTTCCGTCCTCAAATACGAATGTGCCACCATCTTGGGGTGAGCACCCAGGGCTTTGTGCTGCCAAATTGCTCCCCAAAGTATCTGGCAACTGAGCTCAGAGCTAAGGGCATGCACAGATTGATACTTTCAGTGGGTATAAATAAAAGGCTTTACGGCACCCACTGTCTCATACAATGTCATTCAATAAAACCTGGCCCATTTGAAGAAGCCAAGCAGCATTTCAGTGGTGTGGTTGCATGGTTTGGGTGGTGACTTCAGTTTTTGGCCATGGCAAGTAGCCACCCCCTCAGTAAAAGAGCATTTTCCACCCACTCCTTCTCCCTGCAAGCTCAAGCTGGGGACGTTGGCCCTGGGGACATGGGAGGGAGCAACAGGCTGAAGCTCAGCAGGGCCTCCTGGCATGGTTGGTGTGTGAAGAAGTTGCCAGCTTAAGTTGTTAGGGCTCTTGTTGCAGAAACAATATTTCTGTCTGACCCCAGTTAGCAACTGATGTTTGCAAAATAAAGAAGTCAAGGCACTGGAAATACTTTCCATTCCGGCTCTTGTCTCAGCCCAAAATATTAGTATTAAAAATATTGCATCTATTATATGCAGCTAATATCTCTGCTGGCACATAAATCACCCAGGGATTTTTCATCTCCATATTAAAAAAAAAAAAAGTAACTGTGCTCTATTTTTGGGTATTTGTTAACTGTTTTGTTTCCATTTATTCCTAGTACAGCCACAGCAGTCTGTCTCCAAGGGACCATCTGTGGGAAAGAGTCCCTAGATTGATTCAGAAGGTGTCGGGGTCATTGACAAGCATGAAGGCGCTGAGTCTCTGCTCTTTCTCTGATAATGTCTTTATTTAGCGTGACAGCCTCCAGGGCACGAGTGGACAACAGGCTTCTTTCTTTCATTTAAACTAACATTGCTCCAGCCATTCCCAGCATTGTGCAGATGCTATGGATCTTCCCCATTTCCTGGTTAAAGCTGGGGGTGCAGGTCCCCAAGCAGCAAGGGCCAACAGCTACGTGACATCAGAGCTGCAGAAGGTGGCCCAGATCTGTGCCTCCCCCCAGGCAGTGTGTTCCCATCCAAACTGACAAGCGAAAACTCTTCCAAGAGAAATTAAGTTTTGGGAGTGAATCAGACCCTGGCACAGCTTAGCAATTCTGTGGAAGTGTTAGGGGTACCATGAGAGAGGAGGCAGGAGTGGGGTCAGGAGCAGAGAACACCTCTTGTTGAAGGTGACCCTGCTCATTGCAGAGGGGGTTGGCTAAATGACCTATAAAAGGCCCCTTCCAACACAAACCATCTATAATTCTATGAACTGTTCTTTTGACAGTGGGACAGAGTTAAGTAAACATTCAGGAAACAGCTTAGGATTGTCACTGGGTTGCAATAAATCAATTTCCGGATCAATCCTGGCTCCCAAATCTCTACATTAAATGCTATAGGCTGCTGCATCTTGTTTAAAGAATTTAGTTTAATGTGTTTGATAAAGGATTCTGGCACACCTAAGTCCAAAGCATCTCTGCAGCTTGGGTTGATATTTTACTGGATCCCTGTGTCGGAAGTAATTGCTTGCCATTGACTTTGGGTCATCTCATATGTCTGGACAGCTGTCAGGAGATCCTGTCAGATCTTGCCTTAGCTCCTACAGGAAAGACGTTTATTTCTTCACTAGAAAGCACTGGTATAAATAGGATATGGAAAAAAAACCCCTAGGATGTCTCCTTGCTGCAGGTCAGAGAGGCACGGGGGTCTAAAGGAGGACAGCTGAACACAAAGGCAGCAGGTGGGGGCTCATTGTACTATTTAGGATGTGTCTTGGGGGACAGACCACAGAGGATGGTGGTGGGCTGTGTCTGTGCATCTTGGCATGGGTTTAAAGTTTATATCTCTTGGAGGATTATCAGATCTCGGGTTAACTGGTCAGCCTGGGTGTATTTTTAAAGGAGGCAGCCTGGAGTCTGAAGTATAAGCTCTTTCACTGCAAAGTAGTAAAAGATGATTCCATATTCATTCAAGCCACATTCTTACCAGTAGTCCAGGACCCATTTGTGTTTGGGAAACATTGTGTACTGTGGTCGTGTCTTAATTTAAACTGTTTTGTCTAAGCTGGACTCAGTTCCTTGTCACTGTGTTTTCCGATGGTTTTTATGTAATTTTTGCAATCTTGTTTATTTACAGTACGCTGAGAATCCAACAACGTAATTCCAAGTAATGTAGTTTACAAAGAGAGTCATTTCCAAGCAATTTCTACATGAAATCACAGCAGTGATTTCTACACCAGTCACAGCAGTCAGCCTTGAAGGAGGTGCCTTCCTAGGCGGTTGCCCGCTCTGTGCAACAAGGGCCTCTATCTTGACATCCCTCATGATTTGTGGGAGATCCAGCAAAGCATCAGAAGAGCTGTTTTAGAGCTGTCTCACATGCCATCTGTACTTGGGATATCTTTCCCAAGCTGGTGTTGCAAAACAGCTCCTTAAATTCCTCCTGAAGATTCATTTCCATGAAGCTTGGAAGAAAATAGCTGACTCAGGCAGGCTGTGTGGCCAAGCATTGCAGAGTGTGAGGGCTGTCCCTGGGCTTCAGCAGTAGTGAGGTTTGCTTTCCAGTGCTTTGAGTCCATCCCAAGGGGTGTTGTGCCATGTCCCTTCAGCCCAGCAGTGCTGTCGCTGCTCCTGCAACACAGTCTGCAGTCTGGTGGGCCTGTGAATGGAGTGGGAGGTGTTGGTCCTTCTTCCATTTGCTTGCGAATCAGTGGGAATTTTGGATGTAAAGACACAGAATCACACTAATACAATAGTTCAGGTTCAGAGGGACCTTTAAAGCTCATCCAGTCCCATCCCCTGCCATGGTTAGGGACATTTTCCACTAGACCACAGTTGCTCAGATCCCTGTCCAGCCTGGCCTTGAATGTTGGAGGTAGGGCATCCACCACCTCTCTGAGCAGCCTGTGCTGGTGTTTTACAACCATCATCGTGAAAATCAGTGCTACCATGTTGGTTTATAGTGAGTCTAATTATGCTCTAGAGGACCAAACGAAATCTTCTCTAGCAAACAAAGGCAGATGTGGTGTCCAGGCCCAAAGGAAGGGTTGTCAGCAGTGATTGTACCTCAGGACCAAGGTGGTGACAAAGAGCATTATGCCCATGTAGGCAACTCACATGACGCTTTCATAGTGCTTTTCCCAGCAGCCAGAGACTCTGAGCCTCATCACAAACATCTCCCCCCTCATAGCATTGTTTTGGTTGGCTGTGCTTGTCTTCTGGCATTCACTGTATGTTTGTAAAGATGCATACATGTAAGACTTAAAGTATGCACTTCATCTCAGCTGTTCAAAGATGGTTTTAAATCTTGATCACCACCATTTTGACAGGTGGACTTTCTACACTTCCAAGATGCCATGTCTGTCCAGATGACGTGGGCTCAGTCTAGCAGTTGGGGTGGTCTCTACCCTTGGTGACAGAAGGGCATGAAAGAAGTGTGAATAATTTCATTTTTGTTTTCAGGAGTGAACATGACATCTTGTTCCCTTCTCATCTGAGAAAAATGCAAACAAAAATGAAACTGGAGCCAAGTGAAACCAGTTTGAGAAAGAAAGCCAAAGGGAAAACACAGCACAAATGCTGTGTTCTTCATCCTTGAGGCTGGTGGTTACTGCTTTCTGTGGGGTTTTGAGGTTTTTGATTAAATTGTGTGGAACCATCAAGCTTATTCAAGTGTTTCCCATTCTCAGCTGTAGCAAGGATAGAAAATGGCCAGGGCTGGGCTGTGGTGCTCCCTGCATCAAAGCAGTGCTGAGTTATCATTATCCATGCACGTGAAACATCAGAGTGCCTTTGATGGAGGTAGTCTTGCTGAAGAGTACCTCTAGGGGAAGTCAGGCCTCTAGAATAGAAATTCAGACCTTTTTCGTCATTATAACAATACTCCCCACACCTCATGGTACCTACCTCTTGGTAGTTTTAGGTGCTCTAAAATTCCACCAGGTCCTAACTGGGATCCTTCTGTCCCTCCGGTTTGGACCACAGCATCTCTTAAATGCTCAAAGCCAGTGATGATGGCTTTCACCACAGCAGTACTGCCATGCCCAAACCTCTCCAGCAGTGCCTGCTTCGATATACCAGTCCAGTTGTTTGTGGTCTGGCTGGAATATGCTTAGTTCAAAAAAACTGGACCTGGAGGCATGAGTTTGTTCAGGGAATGTTTCAGAGGATTTTGCTTTTTCCTGCCCTTTCCCTCTTCAGGCTGAGTTTCCTGGGCAGCTAGCTAGTAAAGCCAGGAATAACCCACATGCTAAATTGAGAATTTTACTCTTTCAGTGGTGACTCTAAGAAGGTCCCTTCTTAATTTCCCTCCCTCAATGGAAAATTGTGTTGAGCTTTTCAGAAAGAAGGTGAGGGAGGTGGCCTGACATCCCACAGAGTGAGCCCCACCAGTCCTCTATGTGCAGGAGCAGCTGCTGAGTTCCTTGGGGATGCTCTGCTCCCCCAGCCTTGAGGGGTCATCATGGGCATGGAAGGTCCCACAGAATCCAGTCCTGCAGCAGATCCTGGAAGTGTCCCAGGCCAGGCTGGATGGGGCTTGGAGCACCCTGTTGTAGTGGAAGGTGTCCCTTCCCATGACAGGGAGGTGGAACTGAATGATCTTTAAGGTCCCTTCCAAACCAAACCATTCTATCATTCTGTGATATTAATCCATCCTTTGCAACAACAGTTGCTAATTAGTTGCAGGCATGTTAATAGCAAGGGTGGTCATGAGATACTTCCAAGACTTAGCATTTTATTCCTGATCCTCACACAGAGATGAGATGCTGCCCAAGCAGACAAAAAGGTGCAGAGAAACTTACTCTCTGGGAAGTGCAGTGAGGAGTGTGTTCATTCAAGCACCAGAAGGATGCAAGGAATGGAGAAGATTGCCTGAATGTCTGCAAGTCTATATTAGTTGTTAATTACTGGGTGGTCCTGTCTGTGCCCACCAAGTATTCTGCTCAGCACAAAAGCAGGACTAAATCAGAATTTCTGCTCTGCAGGGAGCTTATGGTGTCCTAGAGGGTTTGTGCTGTGGGGAAGTTGGCTGGGATTGAGGGCAAGTATCCAAAGGCAGGAACCAGCATGTGCAGAGACCTGGTCCCTCAGTCCCAGGATGGGATTTCAGTCTGTTTGGCCATACAAGCTGCTCTGTGTCGTGTGGATAAGTGTCTTAAGTGCCACTGGAAATGTATAGAATCTCAGAATTGTTTAGTTGAGAAAAGACCTCTTTGACCATTGAGTCCAACCATTCCCCCAGCACTGTCCAGCCCACCACTGACCCATGTCCCCAGATGCCACATCCACACAGCTTTTAAATATCTCCAGGGATGGGGTCTCCACCACTTCCCTGGGAAGCTGTGACGGGGCATGTCATCCCTTTCGATTAAGGAATTTTCCCAATATCCAATCTAAACCTCACCTGGCACATCTTGAGGCCATTTCCTCTTGTCTTGTCCCTTGTTCCCTGAGGAAAGAGCCTGACACTCACCTGGCTGCATCCTCTTGTCAGAGCCACAAGGTCCCCCCTGAGCCTCCTTTTCTCCAGGCTGAGCCCTTTCCCAGCTCCCTCAGCTGCCACTCATGGGACCAGTGCTCTAATGTGACTCCTCACCTCCCAGTGTTTGTAGGAATTGATTACCCAGATCTGTGTGCAGCCACCAGGAGGATGCAGCCCCACATTGTCCTCCAGCTCCCCACATGCCAGACAAATGATGGGGGGCTCTCAAAAGACTCATCTCACTCATGGGGATATGGGTAAGGCTGACAGGACAGAGCAACTGTGTTTTAGACCACAGCTGTCCATGTGTCTGGAGTTATTTTCCCCAGACTTGTGCCTTCCTGCTCCTTTCCTTGGGAGCAAACAATGTAGTAAAAACTTACAGGAATCATGTATTTCTGAGCACGTAGGCTGGTAATCACTGAGACAGCTGAAGCCTTAGATTTGTTTGCGTAGGCTTCTCCGACAGAACAGACATTTGTCAGATCTAAATTCTGTTGAAAGGTATCTCATTTAGTTAATTAAATAAAAAAAATGGGTGGAGAAACAATAGCAGAAGCAATACCATCCTATTTCCAACTTGGCGCCCTGATTGTCTCCCCTTGGTTTTTAGTACTTTTGCAATTTCTTTGTGACTCTCAATGTCTCTTTAGTTCCCATTTTGTCTGATGGCCAAATCCTGCTGAAGTCAGGGGGAGTTTTGAACTGAATTGGAATTTGGCCTTTGAAGTGAAAATAGTTATTTAATGTTAAATGGAGTCAAGAGATAAGAAACCATTGTACTGCCCAGATGCTTTTTCTTGTACCTGAATTATGGTTCCCTGCAAGGCACTGCATCCTTATGGCTAAGGATCAGCAGAGGGGGACAGAGGAAGGATTTCTCAGTAACTGCAGCAGTTTTCTGGGGTGAATTCTTGTTTACGTGGTGGTGTTGCTTTGTGATTCAAGCTTCAGCTTCCTCCTTTCAGCATGTCACTTAAAAGCCTGGGTTGGGAGATGCATTTGTGTGCTTCCCTGGCCTGGTTCCCTGGGCTTGGCATGTCACCCCAAGGCACCATCTTGGGACATCACGTTAAGCTGCCTTCTGAGCACCTACTGTGCTGCCCTGGAGCAAGCACGAGGTTGTTTCCAACAACCCACAGTGGGAAAGTGGCAGGACACCCAGGTCCCCCTTTTGTCCTTTCCTGGGGCTCTCTGTGTCCCCGGCAACTTGGTCACACCTGAGAGCAAGTATAGGTTGTCCCAACCTCCCAGGCTTTGAGATGCTGTGCAGTCAAGAAAGTTTTAAGACCTAAGCCCTGTTCTCCCTGCTTTGGCTCTTCTTCCCTGCAGATCCTATTTCTTCTTGGCTTTTCTTCTTTGCTGGGGTGTTGGGAAGATAAAAGCACACGAGTCTTTGCCTGAATATTGGATGATTGTCTAGACCCCTAACTGCTGCCAAGTCACAGACATTGCTCCTTGTTTGCCATTCTCCTTCCTTTGCCTTTTACTTCTTGCGATTTTTTTCCCAAAACTTTTTTAACTCTGGTGTTTTCCACCCTTTGGCCAATGACTGCAGAGCTTTGGTCTGTGTTTGCTTTGCCCCTTGCCATTGGGATGCCACCTTTTAGCTGTCCTGTGGAGGGACAGGGCTGCCTGTTCTTCCCCATCCTATTGCAACAGCCCCAAAATGAACAATCTTACACATTCTACATTGGCTTAACTAGGTGGTTTTTTTAATGTTTAACATTTTTTTGATTCATAGCCCTTAAACATTAAGGGTTTGGTTTATAATATCATGTCTCTAGGAAAAAAAAACTGTCCCTGTGTCTCTGTGTGCATTTCTTGCAGGAATTTATGGCCAAGTTTGGCTCCCAGCTCATTTCCAGGCATTTTCCCTTGCTTCTGAAATTATAGCCATGTCTTTGTGCAACTTCTATAATTTCTGTGCAATATTTACAAATTAAATAAAGTATCAGGCTGACTGGCTTATAAGCTGAGACTTGAAGTGCAACCAAACAGTTAAACTCAGATGTCTGAGAGAAGAGCAAAACCACAGAAAGCAAAACTCTTGTACACTTGGGCCTGTGAGGGCTTAGTACCAGATAAGGTTTTTAACTAACTTTTATTTTGACATTCCCCTTTTAATAAGCATCGCTCTTTACAAAGCGGTTTATGTGATTGCATTACTGAGAGGAAACAAAGAAATGCCAGGAAAACTTGATGTGGAGAATCTGTACTCATAAAATGCTTGTAGACTCCAGCAAACAGGAAAGCTTTTCGCATCTCTGTTTTCTTTTTTTTTTGTGGTGTGTTTTTTTTTAATTCCCTACCATTCAGTTTGCAAGAATAAAAAAAATTTAAAAAAATAAAAAAACCCCACATACTGAATATCTGAGAAAACCAGATCTGGTGGTCTGAGAGTAAACATTAATTCCTCCCAGTGCCATGAACAAGCCTCTTCGTCCTGCATTTGTTAAACACAAGCCCTCACTCTTTATGGTTAAAAGCCAGTTGGCCTCAGAAAATAGGTTTTGACTCCTGGTCATGCCAAGGAATACAGATTCCGTGGGCAGATGGCTTTGGCAGGCAGGGTTGGAGACTGCTGACCATAGAAATGTATTTGTGAATGGTTGCTTCCTTCATCCGAGCTCTCTTAGCTGAGCAGTGCCAGTGGTGAAAATAAAACTAATTGCTGTGGGATGGGTTTAAAGTAAACACTGCCATTTATCCAGATTGGGGTGGGGGTTTGGGATAAGGAGTGAGGCTGACCAGGGGTTTTATCATGACTGCAGAACTACGACGGAGACAAACCACTATGGTCACTATGGCATTCCAAATTGTTTCCTTGTTTTTGGGGCTGATACTGGGGAGATGTCCTGTGTCACCCTCTAGCACTGCTCCCAGCAGCCTTGTAAAGGACAGGCATTAAAACACCCCACGGCTCTCAGAGCCATGGCCAATATCAAAGAGGCAGCGGGCAAGGTATGCCAGCATGCTTAGGGTAACCCTGGTGAAGACCCAGCCCTGGTGAAGCAGCCAGTGCCAGGACCATCTCCATCTTAGGTGCATCCTGGATGATGGCATTCCCGGCTCTGCCTTCTCTGCTGCGGACAGCCACGCTGCAGCCTGTTTGGAAATCTGAGATGCCTGAGACTGCCAAAGCATTTCTTCCATTCAGCTCTTGTTTTTTTGGGGATTTGCCATCTCGGCTACCGGTTACAGCCAGCACTCAGGGGCTTGCTCACTCTTTCTGAGATGTTGTAGTCTCCCAAGTAAGCTCTTTGGGGGCAGTTCCTCCTCTTTGTGGCTGCTGGATTTCCGTGTTATCCCTCTGGAGCTCTGTACACAGAGGCCTCTCTCTGGAGGGTGTGGTCCTGGATGCCATGCCCTCCATGCTGCCAGAGGCAAGTATGGTTCTCTTTTCATCCAAGCGTGTGTCCTGTCCTGGTGCAGCAGTGCTGAAGGATATGTATAAAATAAAGCCAAACAAAACCTTTTGGCATGGGCAGATTACCGGTTTACTTAGTATCTTGCTTTTTAGTTTCTTTTTTTCCGCTTAGAAATCCCTGATACAGTTGAAATAGCTCACTGCAAACCCATGCAGCAGTGTGCCATGTTGGCAGGCAAGAGGAGAAAGTGATGCTGTAGGCCAGGTATATCAGGAGCTCTAAAGCCTTCAGGAAAAAAATATCTCCTGGTGTTTCTTGCCTACCTGACTTGCTGCTGCTGTTTTTCCTGGTTAGTGTGGAAGTAACACAGAAACTTGAGAGAATTTAACACAAAAACCTGGGATAATTTTTCCTGGGAACCAAAGTCATGTTGTCCAACTTAACAAAAATTTTCAGCTGATATATGACTGTCACTGAAAGACATTTAGAGGCATAAGTTGTTATATGACAAGAAATTTCCTCCCCTTTTGTGGTCCCCTGCCAAGGGCCAAGCTGTTTGGTGGAACAGATACGTTGGCCCAACAGAACCAAGAAGGAAAAGAAGGAATGAGTGAACTTCCTTTGACTTTCTTCTACTTTTTTTTTTAATACACTGTCATTCAGTTTGCAAAATAAAATAAACAGAAACAAACTAAACAACCAAACCAAAAAAACCTATTTGGTTTCCAGCTAACAGGAGTTAAAACCTATTTTCTGTGACCAGCTGGCTTTTCAATGACTTTCTTTGACTTTCCAGGCGACAGCAGAGACTTCCCAGCGGGAACAAGTCTCAGCAGCACACGGATCATCAGCAGGGTGGCACCAAGCATAACAGGGACCACCAGAAACTCTACCAAGGAGGCCAGACCCCTCACTCCTCAGGCAGGACAGGCCACCACGGCTACAGCCAGAACCGGAGATGGCACCACAACCAGAAGCACTCGCCCAACGACAAAGAAGCGCACAGGAACGCCAAAGAGACTGAGAATCTGAAAATCGAGGACAGCTCCGCGTGCCCGGCGCACGTCCCCGCAGAGCCACCCCGGGGCCCCGAGGCCGGGGAGAAGCAGCCCCAGCAGGGCGGCCCTGAGCCCGAGACCAAGCGGAAAGACAGCGCTCAGGAGCGCGTGGGGGACAGACCCAAGATCAATTTGCTTCAGTCTTCTAAAGACAGGCTGAGGAGGAGACTAAAAGAAAAGGTATTATTTCTTGAGTTTCTCTTTTTCTGAGGGTCTGGCCAATGGCCATTCTCCATACGAAGGATGGGGTGAGCTCAAGGGACCTTTCCATCAATGGTCCCAATTTACCATAGTCCCTGAGTGTCAGCACTTCTCTTGAGGTGTCTCTATGCTTCCTCAGGAGGCTTTTTATTAAAAGAATTGAGGCTCTGAGCTTGATTTCTTGGTTGAGGTTGGTACCAGCTTGAGTTCTCCATGGACTGGGAACTCTCCCCTTTTCCATGGGGGAAGGCTGGTGCACACATAAGCTCCCTCCTGATCTGAAGAGCTCAGTCACTTTGCAAAAAAACAACTAAAAAAGGCAATTTGTCTCTGCAACTATAGAGCTAAATCCCAAACTTTGACTCTTGAGTGCTGAATAGTTGGACTCCACTGCTTTAAACCTGATATCCATTTATCTCTGCAATGAATTGAAATGCCCTTATCTCCCCCCCTTCCTTCCAACAACCCAACAATAACAAAGTATTGCATGCAAGTGACGGAGGAGAAATCCTTTCTGGAAACAATATTCAGCCACAGATTTCTGAGGAATTTGGAGATGATATCTCCATTTGCCTCCTGTGAAACTCAGATTCTTTCTCTTGAGATTCTTTTGTCAGACTGTCAAAAGCATCCATGGGGTTATCTCTAATGAGATTTCCAAAATACAGAGCAAAAATAACCTGAACATATACAATTCCATGGGAGTGCATGTTGGAAATGTATACCTTTGAATGCATGAGCATTTACTATTTCTGGATGTGGCATGAGGGGGACTAAGAGATTTTGTTAGTTATTTTTATGTTCTTTAAAGCAATGGGGGTATAGTAGAGACTTTCAGAGTGTTCATTTTAATGAATCTTATAAGACTAAAAATCTCATCAGCACCCACTCTTGGGTGGATATTGTCAACATAACCAGCCTGCTGATGGGAGGTTTGGACAACTCCCTTGGGGATTGGATTTGTCCCAAAAAATGCTACAGGTTTGTATTGTGTAAGATTAGTCTGGAGAGGTAGAAGATAGCAGACCAGAACAAGCAGGATGCATGCCTGACACTGGGGGAAAAGGAGCAAATGCATAATAAAATGTTGACAAGAAATAATAATTTCTGTGGTAATGATGGGAAGTGAAAAGTGTAACAGGCAAGAGATGGAAAAGTCAAGAGTCTTTTGAATGCTGGGATCGTGTGACTTCTTTGATCTCAATTTACATCATGAAGTATATATTAAATATGTATTTATATTTAGATATCTATATTTGTACTCATATATTTTGTATTAAATATATATGTATATATAAAAGATATTTTTGTGGGATTGTTGTCTAAAGATTTTGCAAACATCAGTGCACTTTCTCAAGAGAAGCAAAAAAATGCTCATTATCATGATGTCGCAGACACCAGAAACTGGTCCAAGATGCCAAGGTCAGTCAGAGTTGATCAGACTTTGGCATCCTGGCTCAGGACCCTCAAGGACATCTTCTCCCTGAGCTGAGGGATAGGACTTTGGGATTGAGTGGTGGGGGAAATGGAGAAACGGGACATTTCTGGGGGAGGATGCATGCGCTTGTGCTTTCTGATGCTGGGGTTATGCCATTGTGTCACTACAAATTGCATTGTCTTTTCTCTTTCTGTTTATGTCCTCCCAATCCCCTTCCCCCTTTGCTGTTCGTGCAAGGACAAGGGCTGATATATCTGTTTTTTCCTTGTGTAACAGACGCCTTGTCTTTCCCTTTTCACGGACCAGGACGAAGTCACGGTGGAAACCACCGACCCTGAAAAGAATAAAATGGACAAATTAATTGAAATTCTCAACAGCATGAGGAACAACAGCAGTGATGTTGACTCCAAGCTCACCACCTTCATGGAGGAGGCCCAGAACTCCACCAACTCTGAGGAGATGCTGGGGGAGATAGTCAAGACCATCTACCAGAAAGCGGTGACAGACCGCAGCTTTGCTTCCACTGCAGCCAAGCTCTGTGACAAAATGGCCCTCTTCATGGTGGAAGGAACCAAATTCCGGAGTCTGCTCCTCAACATGTTGCAGGTAATGAGATAAAGTTAGCTGTTCAGATGCCTGTAGCATCATCTGAATTGGTCTTACCATTTATTTGGAGCTGAGCTGTTACCAGATTCCTTTTGAACCCAATTGATGAGTTCAAATTACATCTGTTGTTTTGTCTGTGCACATCTTTAATGGTTACCATAGATAATGTGACACTGAGGGCATTATCAAGGTACTCTTCATTCTCGTTTCATGAACTCTCCGTGGAACTGTGGCATCTCACACCAGGGCCTGTCTCAGTAATGAGTCAGTTGCTTGATGCAGCATCCCCATGGCATGAAAAGAAATTAGCTGGGAGGGTCTCTCAATCTAGGCTGTTAGAGTGGAGGGTTTGTCTCAGCACCAGTGGCACCAAGACAAGTCTCTGGTGGTCTTAGACATCAGGATAGTCCTTGAGCAGGCTTTAGTCTGCACCACCTGGCTGAAGGGCTTGATTCTAATTTCTGATTGCAAACAAAACTGAAATAATTGTGTATTTTCTCACTATTCTGGATGACGTGTTTATTGGTATGTGGAGAACTGGTTGGTTGTTCTGCTCCAAAACCATCAGTGACAGCAAAGTTGCAGAGGGGAGGAAAAAGCAGCAGCTCAGATCACTGGCCCATGAGGTTAATGGGTGGACTTGGTGGTCTTGGAGATCTTTTCCAGCCTGGATGGTTCTGTAATAATGTTGGATGATGAGAAAAAAGGGCTATCCTCAACTGCCTGTGGTCTGCTGAGAGGAGTGTGTTTTACTGCAGTGCCACCATCAGAAAGGGCAGTATTTTTCTGGGAGGGCGTCACATGCATCTCTGATTTTCTGCCTCTGGAGACAGAGTTGAATCCATGCATTTCCATCCTTAATTTAAGGTGCATTTCCGTGTGGCTGTTCCCTCACACCCCATCGGTGGGACATGCCTTGCTCACTTTTCATTTCTCTGCTCTCCATGCAAGTCTGTTGCTCAGCACCACTCCACTTTTTGACTCATCTTCTCTTTCTTCTTGTTGCTCTTTTTGGAGATGCTCTCTTGGATGCTATGGCTGGCTGCCTGTATCTTGAGTTGGCTTTAGGGCAGCACAGCAAGCAGGGAAATAAGGAGTAAAATAAAACAGTGAAAATCAATATCAGATAATTCTGCACAGTGACCGGTCCAGCTTTACTTCTCTCATTGCTCTGCATGCACATCAAACACAACATTTCTCCCCATGCCCACTCCTCCCTGCAAAGCCCTTGGCCTGCATACACATCTGCCCATTACCTCTACCAGGTGGTGATTTTTCCACATGAGTATTTCCAAAGGGAATATCAATCAGAATGAGGGAAATTGCCGACAGAATCTGGCCCAAAATTAGCAGCAAGGGGCTGGAGGAAGCTCTAAACCTGCTGTGCATCCCGTTCTTCCCAAACCAGGTCACTCTTGCATCTTTCCCTGTTAGGCTGAATGACCTAAGAAATCCAGAATAAAGCCCAGGAATGATGGCCAGAGAGCAACAGGGTGTTATCCCACAACTGATGCTGATGGCAGTCCTGGGTTAGGGAGGACTCTTCCAGTTTGCTTTATTCTCTTGTCCCAGCAAAAATTCCACCCATGCAAACAGACCCAGTGAACTGATTTATACTGCAGCATCCTGTGCAAGAGCGAGTGGCTTCCCATTCAGCTCTTCACAGCATGAATGTAGGATAAATAATATATCTGCTATCTCCAGAGAGACTCAAAGTGCTTCTCAGGAACGTGCAGCCAGTCACAGTGTGATGGGAGCATTGTAGAGAGCTGGGAAGGAATGAAGTGCAAAGAGGGAGCAGGGTGTGCGGGTGACTGAGTTCACGTGCTGAGGCGCAGAGAAACGTGCAAAAGGGATTTGTTCAGCCCCAAACTGCACATCTTTTATAAATGTCTTGATGGGCAAAAGGTGACAGATCACTACAGGTGAAAAGCAAAGTGCTGTTTGAAATTAAATAATTCAACATTTCCTTTCTGATAGTAAGGGATTTTGACTTTCTCCAAGAACTGTTTCGTTTTCCAAACAATCAAGTGCACTCAAACTGATTCATAAATAGTTCAGTCAAGCCCTAAACCAGGAATATTTTGAGCTATTGAGGTCTGATAGCCCTGACTGGAGACAGAGCCAGGTATGAGGCACGAAAGAGTCATTGCAGCTGCATTGATGTGAAACAAGGAGGTTGATTATCAATATCAATATGGAATGTTGGAACCGATACAATGTATTATCAATATTAATAAGGCATATTGGATATTATGTCGTGTTACAGAGTAATGTGAATATCCCATTGATGTATGATATATTAATACATTGATATTAATTATTATATATCCATATATATACCCATATATATACACATGGATATATATATGTCCATATGTTACAATCATATTTTTACATGATTGATGATAGGACATTACCCAGCTACAGTCCTGGCCCTTCCACCGTCAGATATTTTCCGTCAGCCATTTTTAGATAATTTACCGTTAATTAAAGAAGAAAAATAAACCTTTACTAAAACGCTTGCTGCAGAGCAGGATTTGTGTCTCTCTAGCACCTTTCAGACTAATCTGATCCCCGGACATAAGGAGCTCGGCTTGCCGGGCACCGGCGAGCTGGGGAATTACTGTGCCGGGGTGTGATAAATCGGGATCAGTGTGATCCCTCCCCGTGCTGCTGGCGCCTGGGGCTGCACCGCTCGCCCCCCCATCTGCTCCTGGCAGATGCTCCTGTTTTGTAGGGGCTTGTTTGTCCCTTTCCCTCAGGACTGTGATGGCAACAGCTCACCCCCACCAGAGGACCTCAGGAATTGGTGCATGAACTCACTGAGGTGCCGTGCCAGCATGGTTGTACCGATAGACAGCATCTCTATACCTGAGGACAGTATCCCTGTACCCTGCTGGACCTTAAAACAAGCAGCAAGGTGTTTTCTCCCTGCAAAACAGGCAGTAAACTGTCTTTTTAGCCTGGTTCCTCTTCTGTTTTCAGGTGTTGACAAGGTGCTCATGCTCAAGGGTTGCATGTGTTCGCAGCTTATCTCAGGGTACTTGTTTTGATCCCAAAAGAGATGCCAGTGCTGCAGCATGAGAGTGTTGTCACATCATTCCTCTCCCTGCCAGCAGCTCCTCTGAAGAGCTTCCCTACAGCCAACATGGTCCAGGTCCCCTTCATCCTCTAATGGGATCCATCAGAAAAACTCTGAATTTATCTTTCACTCCATGTTTTGGTCCAGAATCTTGGCTAAGTCTTGAATTTGGGTGCTGCCAACCTCTCAGGAAAAGAGATGTGGAAAGGGGAGCCATGGGGTGGACAGCTGGTAGAGCTGCCGTGTGGGGGCTTGGCACTGCGGGGATCATTTGACATATGAGTTGTCCAGCCCTGCACAGGCTGCCCAAGCAAGTGGTGGAGGCACCGTTCCTGCAGGGATTTAAAATCTCTGTGGATTTGGCACCTGGGTCAGTAGTGGCCTGGGCAGTGCTGAGGGAATGCTTCGACTGTATGATCTTAGAAGGTTTTTCCAACCTAAACCAGTCTGTGGTTCTGTGATATGAGTTCGATTTTCTCCTTACTGAGTTTGGTTTAGTCTTTTGTTAGCAAGAGCGGTTTTGAGCTGTGTGAGCCCTTGGGATGGACCTGGGTGAGCTGGGCCCGGGGAGCTTGGATGTCTGGGAACATGAAAGAACATCTTAGTGGACACATACACAGGTTCTTCATGCCTCTAGAAATACCTTTTTGATTAATACATTGAAAGTAATTCTCTTTTGAGACGTTTTTGCTTGTCATAGTTTCACTCACTGGCATGCCCAGGCTTTTTTTTTTTTTTTTCTTCCCAGTGGAGGGTGTTAAGCAATGTGCTACAAACCCTTCACATGTAACATAAGTTGGAGTACTCCTCTGCTGGAACAACCATGCTCTTTATAGCAGAGCTGTGTCTGCATCTGAGCTATGCAGAGCCAAGTGTATTATTAGAGTGGACATCACTGGGGTTGTAATTGTACACTGCTCCCCTTGGCAACCACAGCCAACAGCACATCAAACAGAAGGCTGATACCTTCTTTTAATAATAATTTAAAAAAAAACCCTAAAAATCACAAAATGAACATCCCAACACAGAGCAGCAGAGCCCGCTGGCCTGCTGCCAGAGCCAGTGCTTGGTAGCTCCCTGCACATGGAACTGCCTTGGTGCCAGAGGAGAAGGGCTGGTTCTGCTGGATGCCCTGTGGCTTACCCTGCTGCATGCCCTGTTGGATACCCTGTGGCATACTCTAATGTATATCCCATTTCACACCCTAATGCATACCCTAAGGCACACTGCATTCGATACGTCATAGGATACTCTGTGGCATACCCTATTGCACACCCTAATGCATCTCAGAATTTATACCCTAATGCATACTCAGTGGTGTACCCTAGTGCATATCCTGTTGGATGCCCTGTGGCATTCCCTGGTGAATATCTTGTGGTAGAGCCTAATGCACTTCCCATGGCATATCCTATGGTACATCCTAAACACACCCTGTTACTTACCCTAATGCACTTCCCATGGCATATCCTATGGTACATCCTAAACACACCCTGTTACTTACCCTAATGCACTTCCCATGGCATATCCTATGGTATATCCTAAACACACCCTATTGCTTACCCTAATGCACTTCCCATGGTGTATCCTATGGTACATCCTAATGCACACCCTATTACATACCATAATGCATTCTCTATGGCACAGCCTGTGGTATACCCTAGTGGATACCCTACAGTATATGCTAAAGCATTCCCTGTGGTGTATCCTAATGCATTCCCTAATACACATCCTATTGCACACCCTAATGCATACCTTATGATTTACCTTATTGTATATCCTGCTGGATGCCCTGTGGCACACCCTAATGAATATGGTATATCCTAATGCATTCTCTATGGCACACCCTAATGAATACCCTACTGCCCAAATGCACACCCAAATGCATACCCTATGGCTTGCCTTACTGCCTACCCTATTGCATGCACTGTAGCATGTACTGATACATTCCCAATGGCAAACCCCAGTTGCACACCCACGCAAGAGTTTCTTCATCATCTTACTGCAACCTCTTGATGCCCCAGAAATGGCCCTTCTTTGGTTCAGTGCTGTGCTTGGGTCTGGATGTAGAAACTTCATAGAAACATAGAACATCCTGAGCCTGAAGGGACCCACAAGGATCGTGGACTCCAACCCCTGCGCAGGCACTCCAGCGACCCCTGAGAATGTTGTCCAAACATTCCTGGAGCTCTGGTGGCCTCAGGGCTGTGCCCATTCCCTGGGAAGCCTGGTCAGTGCCCTACCACGCTCTGGTGGGCACTTTTTCCCCCGCCACACTCTGGTGGGAACTTTTTCCTGACATCCGACCCAGCCCTACCTGGCACAGCTCCAGCCATTCCCTGTGTCCTGTCCCTGGTCACACAGAGCAAAGATCAGTGCCCGACCCTTCTCTGCACAAGGAAGTTGTAACTACAGTGAGTCTCCCCTCAGTCTCTTCTCCAGGCTGAACAAACCTGAAGTGCCCTCAGCCCCTTCTTGGATGGCTTTCCCTCCAGCCCCTTCCCCTCTACACCCCTGAGATGAATAGTGTGGGTTTTGGCAGAGGTTTCACTTCAGTCTCAGTGGCCTTGGTTGGGTTTGAGATGATTGGTGTGACTTTTTGTAGAGGGGCTCAACCAGGAAGGTGGCCAAAAACCCATTACTGTCATCCCAGATGGGGGATGGAAGAAGAGAATTTAGGTTGAAGCATTTCTTGGGATGTAGACATTGTGGCATGAGGTACTGGAGAGCTGATCCATTCCCTCTAGTAAATATGGGTGCAGTGTGAAGCGTTTGCCAAGTGGAGCATGGGGATTTTGGGAGGAATGAGCTGAAGTTCTTCCTGTCCTGTAGCCTTTTTTGTCTGAGCAAACAACCTCCCAGTGATAGCAGCCCTTTCAGCATTGTAGGGCTCTAAGTTGTGATGATAGACACTGGGTGGATACTATGGGAACTGGGACATGGAAGTTCATTTGATTCGATGATCTTAGAAGTGTTTCCCAACCGTAATGGTTCTATGATGTTCTGTGTTATTCAAAATAGTACATTGATGGTTAATGCTGAAAGGCAGATTTTTTTTTTTCCCTTCTCAACATGATTATTGGTGAAAAACAGTTTGTGGTTTGGCAGAAGTGGAGGCAGGAAGATTCTAAGTGTGGCTCGAGAGTATCTGTCCTGTACACCATGTCCAGCACTGCCTGCAACAACGCATCAGTCTTCTTTCTGTGGCTGTTTTTAATATCATTTAATTACAGATTGTCTAATCTGTGCACATAAAACAGAGTGGTACCACTTGTCTCTGAAAGGGCATCGGAGAGGTAGGGGAGAAAGTTCCCACTGCCTCTGGAGCAGATCCTAAAGCCATGCAAGTGTGTGCTCACGTGCCACAGCGGTGAGCTGAGCTCCACCGAGCAGCACTACATCCATCTCTAAGATCTGTGCATGGGCCAACATTGCAGCCTTTGGTTTTTCCTCCGGAGAAGTTTGATGAGCTCTTCCCCCAGTAAGGTGGAGATGCGATGGGGAAAGCCTCCTTGGCTGGAGTTGCTCTCCATGGCTGTCTGTGCAGATGAGGGACATCTTGGTGGTGAACCTCAGAATGGATACCAGCTGCTCAGGAGCCCAGCACAAGCACAGAAATAGCAAATGATGCTGCCTTTGTGTAGACACCTTCATTTAGGGGTTTGCAGAAACTTGCTGAGCTTGGAAACCTTTCTTCCCTTACATTTCTGATATTGATAAACATCAAACCATCCTGCTTTTGTAAATCACTCTGGGACTCTCCCAGCGAAAGCTTTGTTAGCTTTGAAGAGATTTATTTTCTGTACACCCAGGCAATTCAAAGGCAGTTCTAAATTTGTGCATACTCATATATCTATGCAGTGCTTAAAGGGGCACAGGGAATGCAGCCCCGTGGGTGGCTCCGAGGAGCATCCCCAGCTGCTGCATCCTCCTGCTCTCAAGCCCAGAGAAAAATAGTGGAAAGGAGACACATTCCCTGGTTTTTGCCCATGCTTGTGTCTCTGAAGACATTCTCCAATTTTTTACAGTGTATTTATTATTTTATTTTTATTATTTATTATTGTACCATTTTTATCACTTGATTCTTGTATTCAGTTACTTCTTATTTTGCTCATATGTTAATATAGATGCATGTTGTATAAATATTAATTACGCATATATAAAATATTTTTATATATTTGCTAATGGCATATATTAGCATTTTACACCTTACAATGTTAGTAATTTTTTTTTTTTTTAAATCTTACTATGGTTTGTTTGGGGTTTTTTTTTCCCCTTCTTTTCCATAGTCATCCGGGACCAAGCACAGCCCGTGCAAGTGTCGGCAGCAGGCAGGAGAGGGAGCCCGGGGAGCGGGCTGGCAGTCTGCCTGCGCCGGCAGGTGAAGGGCAGGGCTGCGCATCAGTGCGAGCTGGCCCTGCTTTTACCCCGAGCCCGGCCGAGCCGTGTCTGCCTGCCCGCAGTAACAGCGCCGGGCTTGGCCACGGGAGGCTCCGGGAGCCGCTGGCACACGGGTCCCGTGCGGGGCTGGGAGTTACTGCAGAGCCCTGGATTAAATGTCCGGCTGCGTGCTTTGAACTTGCCACTTCTCCCGAGCGGAACGGTGACTGGAGGAAGCACCCGGCTCCTCTCCGGCCTTTCCGTGGCAAAGGGAACGTGGTGGGGGCCAGGGGGTGCCGGGCAGCACCTCGCTGGAGGGTGGTGGTGAAGTGAGGGAGGGGTTAATGGAGCCCGAGATGTCAGGTTTTAACGGAGTGCAAGAAAAGGGCGGTTTTGCACTGATAGGAAGGAGAGGATGGGGACAGATGCTATGCCACACGAGCACTAGGAGCTGGGAATAGTTGAGCCAGACCCTAAATTAGACAAGCAGTGGGTTTGAACTGCACGTCAGTCCTCAGTCTGAGCCCAGGGCTGAGTTTTGGGGATCATGTTGAGTTGCAGCTGTTGGCGGCCACAGGGCCACTGACATAGCAGTGGACATCGCAGGGGATGATAAGGGGATTGTCCCCACTGCTGTACAGGTCTCTGAGGTGTGGGGTCTGCCCAATGCAGCCATGCTCATGGCTCTGCACAGGAAAGGTGTTTCATTCACCTGCAGTCATTCACGTGCAGTTGAGAGTTTGATGGGAAGCAGGACTAATTTTCTAAAAAAAAACCAAAAAACCTCTAGTTTAAAGATTGGCATATTTGATTTTAGTTCACCGTGCTGGTAAGGTTTTATACTTTATATTTTTGCAATGCTCAGAAATGTGGTGCAAAAATAGTCATTGCCTTTAGTCCTTAAATTTACGTGTGGCTTCTCCTGGCTTCTTTTCACCTTGGAGGAGCCAAGATTTCAAAGCCACCGTGGGGACCAGCCCGTGCTCCAGCACGTGATGGGACCGCAGGATGGTACTTGGTGTCTCATTGCCTCTCCAGGCAGTGGAGCCCTGGGCATCTCCCAGTGATGGTGGGACCCAGCAGAGGCTCCATCCTCTTGCTTGTGCATGTTGGTGGTGAAGAGTGTCAGGAGCACCCCTGGCCGAGCTGCTGCTGCCTGCTAAAAGCACAGCTGAGTTCAGAGTGAGGAGTTGGGGTGGTGGGACCCGTGCAAGCCCTGTGCATGGGCTCAAGTGTGGAGCAGAGGCTGTTCTGGGCTCTAGGTGGAGACTGCAGACTGCTCAGCCTGCCTGCAGCCCTGGGACGGAGCCAGGCAGCAGCTCCTGCTGGGGTGGGCTCCCAGCTGCCTCCAGCCATTGCTAGTGGGTGAGGATGCTGGAGGTCCTGGTAGAAAAAGCAGAAATAAAAAAAAAAAAAAGCCTCAAAATCCATTTATCCATTGATGAGAGGGGAGGAAAGGCAGGGGGACACTTCATTGTTGAGACCTCTCCAGATCGGGCTGAACTGGCATCAGCTCCTACTCTCTTGTTTACTCCCGAAAGGCCTAAACCCATGGGATGTGGGAGTATGTTCCTGTCAGCCCAGGGGCTCAGCTGGCCCAAGGCACCCTCCTCACAGACCATCTGGTCCTGCCTGCTCCAGCCCCAGTCCAGCTCAGGCTGCTGCAGCCACCCCAAGGTTGGGATTTTGGGGTGCTGCGGGGCTGGACAGTCCCTGCTCCCCATACCCGCAGACACCCTGCTGTGCCCAGCCCTGCTCTTAGCTGATTCCCTTCACCTCACCTGGGGACAGGTGTTTTGGAGGCTCATTGAGCCCCTGGGATGCATCACTCTGCCTGGGACTCATCCCACAAACCCCATGCCCCCCGGTCATTTTGTCAGGGAATGAAGCATCCTGCTGACACAGGAGCACTATGGAAAAGCAGGTGCCAGGAACATCACCTCCTGTGCCAAGGCCAGGTGGATGTGCCAGGATCAGCCCAAAATGGGATTTGGGTAGAAGGATATTGGAGTGGGAAGCACCTCTTTTTCTCCCTGGGAAAGGGGAAAATGAGGTAACGTGTGCTTTGTCCATCCCTGGCTTTACTTGGACACAGGCCCATAGCACACAGAGGATGCTCCTGTGCTCACCAGCAGAAAATCTCTTGTTTTAAGGTTTTCTAGCTGAGTCACAAGTTTCTGCACCAGATTCAGTTTCCAGCCAAGTAAGCCTGACTGCTGTGGTGGCACCCAGAGGGATGGTCCCGTGGGACCTGCAGCTTGAGCACCCTCAGCATCCTCTGGGCATGCTTAGGCTCAGGGTTTTTTCATTGCTGGGTATTTTGGTGTGTAGCTATCTGTCAGAGTCTGGATTTGGAGAGTGAATGCTTCCAACAAAGTCCACATCCCCTTTGCCTCCCCTGTGGTGTTCATTTTGCACAGCCTCATCTTTTCCTGCTGAGCGCATTTAAACAAGAAAATGCAAAATGATGGTGGGAAGTGGCTTCAGTGGTTCCTGGGAGCACAGGAGCTACAGGGATGAGGAATGAGGCTTGAGAATTATTTCAGGTCCCCGTCCTACAGCTTGCCAGGCCTGATACTGATGCAAAACACAGCATCCAAGTCTTGGGGACAGCAGCAAACACTGCTTGGCTGGAGGATGTTGCCCTACCTTGACACATCCTCTGATCTCATCAGCAGTGCTGCCAACTGTGGGATGTCCTTCCATGCTCCTCTCCTCACTGACCATCCCAAAGCAATGCTTCCTTTTCCCCTCCAGTGACAAATTTCTCTACTTTTCTTGCTTCCTTTTTTTTAAATGCTGTTGCTCTAAATATTTTTTTTATTATTAAACTGAGGATAAAACAAGCATCTCTGGCAGTGCTGGAAATCCAAACTCAGTGGTAAAGCCAGGTTTAACAGGGCTTGGAGCAGCCTGGGATAGTGGAAGGTGTCCCTGCCCATGGCAGAGAGATTGGAACAAGATGGTCTTTAAGGCCCCTTCCAAACCAAACCATTCTGTGATTCTGTGATAATACTTCCAGTCCAGGAGCAGTAGGAACTGAAAGTGAGGACAGCAAGAGCAAAGTGTCCACCAGCTAAGAAGATCGTTTCAGGTTGGAGAAACACAACCTTTCAATTTCTGCTTTGTTCATAAGAGTAAGGTGTGTTTCCTTGCATCTCTAGTATTCCAGCCCATGCAATCAGTGGTCTTACTTGTGATGCTCAAAGTCTGCCAACACATGGCAAAATACATCATGGTAGTTGTGGACATCCCTTTAGAGATACAAAGGATGGAGGAATTGAGGGCTTTTGCAGGTGGATGTTGTTTTCTGCAATCTGTAATCTTAGCTTTCCGAGCATGGATAGGCAGCTTCGGAGTCATTGTGAAGTGCTCCATACCTGTATGCTGCAGGGGATGAGCAAAAAATACTAATGCATCTTTCACATCCACTAAAACAAAAAATAAAAACCAGGCAAATACAACATTTCTTACAGCAAAAGCTCCCTGGCTATGTAGAATTTGTAAATATTAGCCTCTGAGAAAGATTTTTTGAGCTCCTTTGTGTAAATAACATTTTTTTAGCAGACTGGCACTTCACCTCCAGGTCTCGATTTTCAAGTGTTCACTTGTTCCTCCATCCCAGGGCTGCGTTTCCAGCAGGGAAATCCAGCACTGATACACCATGCCCATGGGCTGCCTGGTGGTGGGAGAGATGTAGTGAAAATCAGACGAAGGAGATAAGAAGGGTGACAGCCCCTTTGCTCTCCAGTGTGTTTGCTCAGCAGTGCTGAGTGCTGGGCCAGAGCCACCACCTCCCTGCAGACTAAACAGTTGCAGTGTTTTCTCTCCCATGACCGAAAGAATTTAGTGAAGGGTCCCGGTATGAAACTTTACACGAACTCTGGGTGCCACGAATATCTCTGGCTGGGAGTCTGTTAACTCCTCTGGTTCCTTGATCATCCGCACGGTTCAGTCCCGGGGCAGATGAAAGGGAGACCCATCCCACGATGGATCTGGCCAGCTGCCTGCAGGGCCCCCCGTGCTCTCCCACCCACCGAGTTCTTGCAAGTCCGTCTTTCTGGGGTTTTTTGTGCTTTCTTTTAAAGGAGAGAGCCAAGAACTCTGGCCATAATGGAGCTCTGGGGTCCTCCAGCTCAGGAAAGATGTGGACCTGTTAGAGCGAGTCCAGGGGAGGATTCTGCCAGGGCTGGAGCCCCTCTGCTCTGGAGCCAGCCTGGCACAGCTGGGGCTGCTCACCTGCACAAGAGAAGGCTCCAGGGAGAGCTCAGAGCCCCTGCCAGGGCCTGAAGGGGCTCCAGGAGAGCTGACAGGGACTGGGGACAAGGCACGGAGGGACAGCACCCAGGCAATGGCTTCCAGTGCCAGAGGGCAGGGACAGCTGGGATATTGGGAAGGAATTCCTGGCTGGGAGGGTGGGCAGGCCCTGGCACAGGGTGCCCAGAGCAGCTGTGGCTGTCCCTGGATCCCTGGCAGTGTCCAAGGCCAGGTTGGACAGGGCTTGGAACACCCTGGGACAGTATAAGGTGGCAGGTGGGTTGGAAGTAGATAACCTTTAAAAGTCCTTTCCAGCCCTGATTCTGTATTATCTCATGCCCCTTGGAGCATCCAAGGCTGTTTGGAGCCATCTGTGTCCACCGATGTCCATCCAAAGGTTGTGCACTTCCCTGTGCTATCCAGCTCAGGAACATCCACTTCAGGGAGAGGTTTTGGGGATGGGAGAAGTCTCTAAAGCTTCTTCCATCCTAAGGTCCTGGCTTGCAGAGAAGCAGAGGCTAAGCCTCAGTGTCTTGCCCAGCTCAGCAGATGGGTGGTCCCAGTCCTGCCTCATGGTGAACACCACCAAGAGGGCACTTCTTAGGAGGGTTTTAGCATCCCACAGGAGAACATCCTGCTGCCAGCTGCCAGGCACCCAGGAAGATCACTCCATGGATTGAACTGATGTAAGCCAGGAGTGCCTGTGCAGTAAAGCTCCTGATGTCAAACAGGATTAGCTGCCTGCCTTTCCCTGCCCGGTTTCATTCATTCACAGGCAGGCTGGCCTTTCAATGGACACAGCTTCATTTCCAGTGCAAGTGGAATTCCTCCAGCCCTGGTGCCTGGACAAAGGAGCACCTTCCTCCACAGTCAGTTTTCCTCATCTTATATCCCCCTTTCCAAATTTGGCCTGTCCCCATAAATCCCTCATCACCTCCACCTTATAAAGAGGATACATTTCATGTGCAGTATTTAAAATAAGAATGCATCCTGCTGGCAAAATCCATCTGGTCCCTGCTGCATCCTCCTGGGCTGCAAGGCTGGGCATCTCCAGACATGGCATTTGCAAGCAGGATCCCTCTGTCGGCCAAACTTGGGTGCCAGTCATCACCTCAGCCTGGTGCTGGGAGTGGGATGAGCATTTTCTTGGGAGCAGAAATGGCCTCTGAGCAGATTTGGGGATGGTGCTGGGGCTCAGACCCTGCCATATTGTGGAGAAGGGTTTGCAAACTGCCTATCAAACAACCCCCACCCATGTGAAGTAGGTGAGGTAGCCCGAAAGCAGGATTTTGTGAGATTTCTTGAAACCATTATGCTTTTACACTGAACTTGTGCTGTGGGAAATGCAGCTCATGGAATGGGAAAGTTATACTAATACATTTTTCCATGAAGTGGGAATAACAGCACTGCTGTGGGTGCTGGGATGAGCAGGGGTTCACTGTGCTTGATCCTCTCTCTTCCTACCACCTCCATGTAGCAAGGACAGGATTGCTGGCCTAGGGCTGGGATGCTCTAGAGGACATGGATTATTTGTCTCCGTTTCAGGGGGAGGACTCTCAGTGTCTCCAAAATTCCCAAGGTAGCCCAGTCCTTGCACACTCATAAAGGCAAAGGGCACATCACTGCCTCAAGATTCCCACAGTACTGGGACATGCAGAAATAAAATGGATGTTATAAGGAACTCCTGCACTGCTTCAGAAGAGCAAGGCTGCCAAGGGGGAGCTGCTTCCTCTGGGCACTGCACAGGGTATCTGCAGGGCTGGGTCAAACGGGTGTCCTGGCTGCTCTGATGGCAACCCAGCAAGAAAATTAATTTATGTTTCTTTGTGGTCCCTTGTCTCCCTTCCAGTGCCTCTCTGTGGGACTGAGTGCCTCTCTGTGGGCTTGTGATTCTCAGACAGGTGATTAATTCCCCTTGTCTGTGCGTCCTGCAGATGGCAGGTCTGTCCCTTGCTTGCTGCAAGGTTTGGCTGAGGCTGGTAGTGATGTTTTGCTGTGTCTGGTTCATGGGTTAACAGGTCTTTAAGGTGATGATAAACTGTGGTTACCCAGCTGAGCTGACACCCTGGCATGTGTTTGGGAACCCAGAAAGATGTGAGATAGGAAGGACAGCAATAAAAATTAAGTGACGAGGAAGACAACTCTGTCACCTGGGTAGTGCTGGAGGAGGCGCTGGCAAACATCCAGGACAAAATGGTGATTGTCGTTGGTTGTGTGCAGACCAGGTTACTGAATTCACCCTTCTGGCCCTCTCAGAGCTTCCATCCAAACAGTGCTCCAAGATCTCTAGCGACTGCGAGGTTAGCAGCAAACTTTTGTTCGCACATCCATCATTACGCTCCCACCAGGGTGATTTCAGCCTCAGCTAAATCAATAATTAACTGCTTGTATCTCTGCAGCCCTTCAGGGACCTCACAGACATCACTGGCTGAAGCCATGGGACACCCACGTTGGGTGGGTAATTGCTGCTGATCCCAGGTTTGGAGCCAGATGGAGAGGTCAGGGTGAGACCAGGGGGCAGGAGGTTCAAGCGACCACTTGCCCGGTTACCACCAGGTTTTGTAGACACAAGAAGTATCCACAGCTACTCTTGGCTCTGGTCATCACCTGCCTCAGTTACCCAAACCTGGGAACGTAAAATTGATTATGCCTCTTATTCTGGGAGTTTGCCTAGTCTCTGCTTTAGAAAAAACAGTTTTCTGACCTTGTTTTCCCCTATGTGCCCAAATTCTTCTGAGAGGAGTAAGCACTCTGTGTCTGCCTGATGGCTGCAGAATCTGGGAGTTGTTTTTGCCGAACTGGAAGAATTCCATGTCCCTGGAATTGTTCAAGGCAAATTGGATGGGGCTTGGAGCAACCTGGTCTGGGGGAAGGTGTCCCTACCCATGACAGGAGGTTGTAGAGATGAGTTATAAGGCCCCTTCCAACTCAAACATCCTGAGATTCTATGAATTGATCAGTGACATCTTAATGCAAGCTACAAATCACCCAGTGGTCAGATGATGTGTGGTGGTGTCTGTGGAGTGGTGGTCTCAGTCCTGGTAGCCTGGACCTTCACCATGTGGTGCATTTCAGAGCTGTCTCTGATTAAAACCATTCACAGAGCTGTGGCCATCATGAAGTAAGGTCCATGCTGAAGGTCACTGGTAGGATTTCCTTCTTTTCCCAAAATGGCCAAAACATCTTGAGAAGATATTCAAATGGTTCGTGTTCAAATGGTGCAGATCCAGCCTGGAGGAAGCAACGTGATGAAAGCCTGTGGGAGTGAAATGCCTCATGGCTGGGTGAAGCCAGGACCTCTGCAAGGCTGGGCACAAGGTGTCATCTGTAATTTAGAAGCTTTATCGGCTTTAAATGTCAATAGCTCCTTTGTTGGAGTCATAATAATTGCCATGATTCTCATGTCTCAGTCACACGCCCCAGAGCACTTCACAAAGGAAGATGAGCAAATCATTCCCGTTTGTTGCCAGATGGGAAATCAGGGTACAGAGGTGATTGGACCCACACAGGACTGGAAGTAAACCTCACTCTCCTGTGCTGCTGTTCTCCAGAGTCTGCATGGAATCTGTAGGGTCAAAACAGGTTTTCTGTCATCACCTTACTCTGCCCTGTCTTGTCTCCATGCTGCCAGTAGTGTGGGCAGGGAAGGTGTCAGGGGATCTCAGTGAGGTTCTGTCCTTGGGTGCAGGCAGAGAGGCCAGGAATGGGTGGCTGGAGGAAGAGCAGAGCCCATGGAAGAGCTGATAGTCCCATTTCATGTCCCACCACCTCCAGCAGAGGAGCTGTTGTAGTGGTGTCCGTGGAGTGAGACTTCCCCAATGAAGCTGTGGGTGGTACAGAGGAGCTCAGTGAGACTCCACAAATCCATGGGCAGAGGTGTTTGATCACTCCCTGGGACTGTCACAGGATTCTCCAGCACCTCCTGAGCTCCTTCCAAATGCCAGCGCTCCAAACCACTCATCTCACTGGTTTATACTCCTCAGGAAGCAAAGCTGCACACCAGAACCTCCTCCAAGCCAGGACTTAAATTCACATAGTATTTAAATTCTAGGCAGGGAATAATGCAGTTGATGTTAATTGTGCAAAATGTAATTTATGGAGTCCTTTCTGGGAAGGTCTGGGAAGGGAGCAGGCAGAGGCTGTGCTTCTCCAGGACAGCAGTAAGGTACAGAGGCTGTCCAACCTCTACCCACCAGTTCCCTCCTCCAGCCTACTGGATTTGTTTTAGCCCTTTCCAAAGAGCCATTTAGGGCTCCAGCATTTCTCAGAACATTGCCAGTAAGATCAACTATTTAGCACAGCCCATCTCAGCTTTTTATATAGCTCTTAGCACGGATATCTAAGCATCATATATTTCTTTTTGTGCAGTATTTCTGACTCAGTATTTCCTGCCTCCTTGACAATGACCAAGTAAACAGCAGAGCTGCCAGAGGAAGAACCCTGTGTTTACAGAGCAACAAGCCCAAATGTGCCTTTTTTTCCCCTCCCATCAGAAGGTGACGATGCTTAAATTAACCCTCATTTTTATCCGTCACTAAACTTTTGCCCTTGAACTTGCTGCTACCAGAATCAGTCGTGAGTCGGTGGGCCCAGATCTGGGGAAAAGTTATTTGGAACATGTCTTAAAAAAAGTGCAGCGAACTCTCAAGGGAAGAATTTTCGGCTGCAGCTGTCTGAGCTGGAGTGAGGGCTTAGATCCAATGGCAAAATGCTGCTCCTCATCCCACCTGACTCTGCTGCCCACCAAAAGTGTTAGAGGATGGATTTGCCTCCTGTGCCACAGAGTGGCCATTCCTCTTGGCTCTTCTAGCTTGGTCCTCATCTTGGACAGGTCTCATGTCCACTGTCGTAGCCCAGCGTTGCATGAACTGCATCTACACTGGGATGAGGAGAGGGCTTTCACTTGGCTGCAAGAGCGAACACCCCCAGGAAAAAGGCATTTTGAATTTCCACTGCTGGCAGGAGCCTCAGTGAAGCTTACGAAGGATCCAACGGGGGATGTCAGAGGTTTTGCTGAACCCTGGGCTGTCTCTGTGATGTATGTGAACACAGGCTACCCTGACCTCCCCATGGTGAGGCCTAGCATGATGAATGTGCTTAGGCTTCAGATTTATGCCCCAAATTTGTCCTGTATGAGAGCTCTTTAGAGGTCCCTTTGGCATCCCCCCACTTCCCGCATGGTTTCGCAATTAATTCTTCTCCCAAACCAGGCAGAGAAGGAAGGCCAACCCTACCTGGTATAAATACATTTTATTTTAAACTATAGGCACTGAAGGAAGGTCATCCAGTAGACACACCCAGATTATCTACAGGCCAAAGCACCCCCAAATTAGTAATACAATTCATGTTTAAAAATACAGCCAAACTGATGAAAGATAATTTGCTTACTGCCCTGACATCACTACATAAGCATGGGACAAGCCAATCCACAGGTTATTTTTATATAACTCCATGAGGCATTTCCAGAGCAAATAAAGTTCAGTGGGCAGGGCAGTGACCCGGCTGTCTGGTTCCAGAGCTTTTCAGCCCCCTCAAGGCTCGTCATCAGTGTGTGGAGGTCTGTGGGTCAGGGCACGGCTCCATCGGATGTGCCCCAGGCACACAGGACGTGGGGTTTGTTCTCTGCCGGCCAGTTCCTCACCTCTCCCACGTGCTGGCTCTGGCTCATCCGTTTGGGTTGCACAGCCTTTGGAGCTGCTCTCAGTGTTCTCAAAGGGTCACTGGGCCTGCTGTGGGCATGGCTGACCTGTAGCAGGTGAGCTACACGTGTATCTCCACTGATTAAACAGCCCAGCTGAGCCTCGGTGACAGCAGTGGTCTCCTCAAACGCCCCAAGGCAGATGAGACACCTCTGCATGGGTGGCACTCAGTGCACACCATGGTACAGGTCAAACCTGCAGTCTGAAGGCCAAATTTAAAGACAGAGCTCCCTGGTCCACCTTCCGGGTGCATGCTGGCACACTGGAATAGCACCACCCTGAGGCCCATGGACTTCTCAGGATGCTTCAGGACACCCCAGCACTGCAAGTCCAGGGGCCGTGGAGGCTCCTGCCAAGCCCAACTCTGGCCTGTAGGCAAACGTGGTCCAGAGAAATTCCTCCCACTGGCAAGATGTTCTTCCTACTTTGTCAGAGTAATCAGTGTCACTCCCCTCCTTTTCCAGAATATGTGCAAATAACCTCCTTTTGCAAAGCCCAACCTGAGTCCACAAATGGAGCAAAATTATTCCCACTGCGGCATCACATTCTGGGTGGAAATGTTTGCTGTGCCTTCTGCATCCACCCCACATTCCATCCCCCTCTCCTGTCCTTCATGGAGGTCCCTCAAAGCTTTCCTGTGACTGGAGGAGGGGGGACCACAGACCTGTTTCTTTTACAAGGGTCTTGTTCAGCTGCAAAGGTGGGAAGTGTTCACTGATGTCCCTGCATTACCCACCAGGTGCCACAGGATGAAAAAAGGAGGCTGATGTGTGGTGGAATCATTTCCTGCCCAGCTCCCATCCCAGGCCTGATGAGTTTGGTTTGGTTTGCTGGTTGGTTTATGGAATTTCCAGGCAGTTGGTGGGTTTGATGGTTTGGGTTTTTTTACAGAAAATACCTTTTTTTTAAAAGAAATGTTGAAGACTCAGTTTTCTTTGTTTCAAGTGTGCAAAGCAGGGCATGTTGGAAGCAGGAGCAGGAAGGAGCAGAAAGCAGAGTTTCCTGCAGTGTTTTTTATTCTTTCTCAGTAATCTGGGACTGCAGAGCCCGTACAGTTATCCCAAGCTGCTAGGAATTTCACAGCATGCCCAAAATACAGCACAGCTCCCCAGGTACATGAGTGTGGAGGTTCCAGGCCCAGGCAGGACAGAAGGTGCTGGAGGGCATCCCGGCTGGGAGAGGCAGGATGGGATGGGGGGCTGGAGCTGGCTGGGATGCTGCATGAGATGTGGGAGACAGTGCCAGGAGATTGAGAGGAATCAAGGAAAAGCTCCAGGGTTCAAAGGAAACTTTCTGTGCACTATATGGGTGGATGGAGCAGATGAGGGGCATGGAATACTGTTGCTTGGGTTTTTAATTTATCGTTAATCAGGATATCGTGTCTCTTTGACTTTTTTTTTTTTTTGCATTCAATTTCAATTGAACACTCCAGAACAAGTAATTGGGTAACTTTGGGGTGATAACCTGAGCTGGCAAATAACTCCTCCGTCACTGCCCAGGGATGGGCTGGTTAATGAAAGGATGAACTCTGCAAACTCCCCCGGAGAGTCTGGGGAGACCCAGCAGGATTTGGCTGCAGGTTGACTTCGAAGTCGCAGACACAGTTGGGCAACTGACTTATGGAAATGGGTGTAGAGAGGAATTAGTCATCACTGTTTGGTTAATAAGTGCCTAGGCTATTTTACAAGTCTTTTTTTACTGCATATGCAAATACACATTTTATTTTTCCTTTTGTAATAAAACATATAAATAGCTCCTGCCTTGGATCTTCTGTGCATACAGTTGTGTCATGAAAATAATCATAGTGCTTTTGCCTGTCTTTCTTTAGCAGCTGCTTCACTTAGCTTTGTTCTAAAAGGAAGATCTCCTGTGTGTTGTCCAGGGCAAGGGAGCAAACTTTGGTGTGTTGGCTTTTATATCTCCCCAGCTTTGCAGAGAGCAGCTGCAGGTCAGAGTATTTGCAGCAGCGAAGCCCTTTGTCTCAGGCAATAGGAATAAACTGAGATGAGAAAGATAGAAAGTAATTTATTTAGTTTCTGGATTTCAAAGGTTGTGCAACCTGCACTGGGAACACGCAGTGTGGAGAACAAACTTGTCCTCTTTTCAGTATTCCCTTGCTTAGTGTCTGCTAAATTTTAGTATCAAGGAAAGGGCACTGTGGAGACAGACAAGAAAAGTCATGTGGGATGCCATGCAAGAACCTTTGCAGCATCTCTTAGAGCCCAGGGAAACCTTCTTGACTCTGAACAGGATGCACTCCCTTGTGCCATCCTCTAGAAGTGTTTTTATTTGCTTGTCTTTGTTGCCTTGTGCTCTTTGCCATGTGTTGCTATCACATACATCCCCTTTCATGCCTTGCCTTTGGAAAAACCCTTCTTTCTGCCCAGCTGGAGGTCTGATGGAGAGACAGCTATCTCCCTGTGTGCGTCCTCCTGATGCTGATCCATAAATCACGTCACTGGGATAATCCTTAGTCATAGCAACCATCAGCTCAGGCGCAGGGTGACCTTTTAATGCCAAGCCCAGGCTGCCCTGATCTTCTGGTTGGGCAGGGAGCCAGTCTCTGCCATTGTTTTGTGAGACGCCAGAGAGCAGCCAGACCATCAGCATGCTCCTGGCCAGACATTGGGTCTGCTGAAGATACTGGAATGAATGGGCTGGGCAGGTCAACCTGGACCACCAAGCCCAGCATGGCCACCAGCATTTCCTCTGCATTTTATTTAACCTCTCTGTTGCTGCTTTGGTTCAGTCCTGGTGGTGCAGGCTTCTTCCCTCCTCACCAAAAAAACAAGCCATCCAAACCTAACACAGTGGTGCATATGGAAAAGTGACCCCGTGTTTGTTGGGGGGAACAGTAGGGTGCAGGGGACAGACACCATCTCTGGTGCAAGCTGTGGCAGTTATTGCAGGAGTTGGTGATATTTCTGCAGTACCTGCTTTCTGGTGGCTTTGCTCTGTTGAAATTGCAGCCGCTCCGCGTGCATTGAGTAATCTCCCCACGGTTACTAAAGAGTCAGTCTGTCTGTCTGTCCTCCCCCCACCCCGAGTTTCAATTTCCTCCTAATTCCCTCTCTAGACAGTCGTTGCCTCTGCCGTGGTGGTGCAGCGTTGCTGATGCAGCCTCTTGTCTCTGTGCCTCTTGCAGAAGGATTTCTCCATGCGGGAGGAGCTGCAGCAGCGGGACGTGGAGCGCTGGCTGGGGTTCATCACCTTCCTCTGCGAGGTCTTCGGCACCATGAGGAGCAGCACCGGGGAGCCCTTCCGAGTCCTCGTCTGCCCCATCTATACCTGCCTCAGGGAGGTAAATGCCTTCCCACTTTGTCCTTCCCCACCAGTGGGACAAGCTGTTGAGCTGCTGTGTGGAGAGGCCCATGGTCCATGCCATGCATGGAAAGGCTGTAGCTGCTCCATCCCTGGAAATGGCCAAGGCCAGGCTGGACAAGGTTTGGAGCAGCCTGGGACAGTGGAAGGTGTCCCTGCTCATGTCAGAACTAGGTAGAGGATCTTTAAGGCCCTTCCAACCCAAACCATTCTGGGATTTTGTCTTTGCTTTGTAGTTCCTAGAGGTTTCCTCTGCCAGCACTTCGTACTTCAAAAGTACTTACATCTGCAGGCATGCTTGGCTTTTCCTGCATATTGTCTTTCTGCTCGTAAAAGCACAATAGTTAAACCACACACTCCCTTTGTCGAGCAGCTAGAAAGGACCAACAGTTGGAATGGCAAACCAAGTGCTGGAGTTTGCAAATCCCAATGTTGTGAAGATCCCCACTTAAGCAGCTTAAAACAGCTTCTTAAAGCAGGTAAAGCCACCCGAATAGATGAGACAGACTGAGGGAAGGAAGGAGAGAGACAAAGGTAGTCCTTAATGTCCTTAGACCCAACCCAGTCCAGCAGAAACCCAGCCCTGTCACCAGGGTTGGGGATTTTTCAGAACCTGATTTCCTGCTGAGCTCATTGTCCCGCTCCCCATGGCTCAGGGTGGTGCAGAAACCTCAGTGAGTGCATACAGAAAAGACAACTCAAGTGTTAATGTTCCGTAGAGGAGGAGAGGGCTTCCCTCCATCCTGTTTTAAAGATGGTTTTGTCTCCTGCTGGTGCCTGTAGAAGACTTTCTCAGAAAAACCTGCCTTGTTGCCCAGGGTTGGAGCTGTGAATCTCAAATTGTCAGTGATGTTTCTGTCAAGCCATAAATAACTCACTGTAAAATAAGTTCTCCGCTAGACCTCAGGCAAGGGAAGGATAAAGAAAGTGCTGGTGATGACTTTTTTTACATGCATGGGAAGTTTCCTCTGAAAGCAAACACGCCATAAACATTTTGTCTGGGTGGTAGTACTGTGGGCAGGGCTCACAGATGGCAACTGGAGCACTGAGGAGTGCAGGCCTCATGATAAGGCAGACATATCCAGAGGAAGAGATGGATGAGGGACACTGAGAATAGCTGAACTTCCCCAAAATCTCTGCCCACGGAGGTATGTGTCACCTTCTGGGGAAGATCTTGACGTCTAGCAAAGCCCCCGTGCCCATCCGCTTCCCAGCACAATCGTGACACAGCACAGCCCCAATTCTGCCAGAGCTTTTCCCTGCCCACTCCTGTCTGCCCTCGCCGTGCTGTCACTGTCCCTCTTGTCACCCTCTGCTCTGCGAGGACATGGTGGTGAGCTAGAGGTGCACGGAAGGACATGAATTTCATATATCAAGGATATTTTTTGCTACAGGGCAGCTCCATAAAAAGATTCACTAATTATATCAAGATGTCATGCGTAAATTTGCTCTTAAAAATACATCTCTGTTCCTTAGCAGGACAGGTCTGTCCCTGTGGTGTTGTTTGTCACAGATGACTTTACTAGATGATCTTTAATAGCGAGATGATCTTTAGGTCCCTTCCAACTCAAGCTACTCTGTGATTCTAAGAAGACTCTTAGCTTAACTGACATGGGTGAGTGTGGCTCTTCTGGCTCCCCTGCCCCAAAATGCTTGATCTCCTCTACTCCAAAATGCTTGACTGCTCACTCTGCAGTGCTTTGACCTGGATTCATGCCACCCCTCTTCCATGGCTCTGGAATGGGTTTCCGTTCTGCTGCCTTTTTTTGTCATTGCCAGCTAATCCTGCTGCACAGGGCCAGCCCAGGGGAAAGGGCCACCTATTTTTCAGCAGTGCCAGGCTCTGAGATGGTTGCCAGGGCCAAAGGCAGGCTGCAGACACAGACAAGGAGGTGGTGGTGTGCTTTTGCAGCTGCACCCTGGAGAGGACAGGGACATCTGCACAGGCTGGCCCTGCTGGGTGCTCCGTAGGAGTGTGGAAAGTCCCTAACTGTGCAGAGGGCTCATCCCTTGGTGTTCTCCATGAACCACATGGGCTGGTGTCCCAGCAGAGGAGGGTGTGTCACCATGGCCTTTAAAGTTTGGGACTCCCACATGCCTCAGGACAGGTTCACAAGGTGCAGTAGCACTCTCCAGGGTTTTTCCCCTTCTGCTGATCAGAACGTACATCCCCAAGTAGAGTCTCAGCCCCTCACCCCTAACTCCCTTCCCCAGCAATCTCCCTCTGTGCTGCCCACAGTCCTGCATAGCTCCTTCTGCCTTCATCCACCCATCCTTAGACCATAAATCATTAGCAGAGGCAAGATAACATCTTTCCTCTGCCTGTCCTTTCAGCTCGCTTACTTTTTAGTTCCTTTTTTTTTTTTCTCCTTTTTCCCTTTTCCTTTATAGCTCTGGCAGACTCAGCCAAAGGTCAGTGAGGCAGTGAGCAAGAGGAAGGGGAAAATTGCCTGATGACTGAGGCAGGAATGTCTCTTCCCTTCCCCCTGCAAAGCTTCCTCTCTCCAGCTCCTTTCCCCCCAGATAAAAGCTTATTCACACCATCCTTAGCTGGGTGGGAGGGGGTGAGGGTGGCCATGAGGACATCAGTGCTGGGTAGGGAGGAGCTGGGGACATGGCTGGGGCATTGAGTGACAATGCCAGCACTATTTATCGATCAGTGTGGATGGGTTGGGTTTGTGGGCTGGGAAAAAAAAAAAAAAAAGGCAAGTTCATTTCAGGTGATAAATGCTGAGGTTTGCTGGCTGATCGACCCAGCGCCCAGCTCTGCCCTCAGGGCAGGCCCCATGTCAGACAAGGCAGTGGGTGTTTAACCATGGCGAAGGAAATTTGGGTCAGAGCTGCCACCTCACCCAGGCAGCCTTTGGGAAGCCAAAGGAGTAGCTGTGCCCCTTGGCTCCAGTACAGTCTACAACAAATTCCCATCCTAGGGGGCTCTGCTGCAGCCTCCTCTGTCACTTGAGCTTGAAATGGGGGAGAAGGAAGGGACTGCCAAAACATCCACCACTGTGGTGGCATGTCCCAGGAGCAGAATCCCTACCAAATGAAAAAGTTTAATTTCCATAACAGTTTTGAGGGGTTTGGGGTGAGGTTTGTGCAGGCTGACAGTGTGTCCTCACAGCAAGGTCTCATGAGGTCAGCGTTGAGATTTTAGGCAAAGAGAGGGTTTGCCAGGGGAAGTAGAAGGTGCGTCCAGCTCTTGTTAAAATGGTTTAATGGAGCACAGTGCATTTGGGTGGTGGTTTGGACCAAAATACATTTTTCTGCCTGGAACAGTGCATATTTTAGGTTGGAGAAGGGCAGTAGATACCCAAGGTCAGCCCAAAGATCAGACCTGGAGACAACTGTGGAAAGAAGGAGAGCCCTTTGCTGATGAGAACGAGAAGGCTATTGCAGCCCTCAGATCTGGGAGGCCTGGGAAAAGAATAACAAAGCAGAGATGTTAAATAGAAATAAAAGCTCTTTCCTCCTATTCTTCCCTCAGAGCTTCGGGGAATCGAGGGCGAGCTGGAAGAGGGCATTGTTCCTGGGATAAAGGCTTTCCCCAGGGATGGTTATGCTGTAGCCAGGGCACTGTGGGTTTGACCCCCGCCTACTTCCAGACCTGGCTATTCTCACTTGGGACCAGTGGTGGCATCTTGCAGGACCACATTGTTCCACGAGCCTTTTTTCTGGTGAAAACAATTCTAGCAGTATTAGGAAGCTGTCCTGTCTCCTGTGCGTGATGGTCTTAAGCAAGAGTGGTGTCCCACTCTCTCCTTCCAGCCCTATAAGCCCTCTTGACTCTGGCCTCACTTCATTTCACGAAACCACTCTAAATTTGTCACTGAGCATGTCCTTCCAGGATGGTGAGAAGTGAATATGCTGACATCTTTCATGTTGCATGTCCCCCAAAACCAAATAAAACCAAGAGAAGAACCAAGGGACTTCAGCTGTTGCAGCCTGGCTGTATTTCTTCTTTTCTGTGTTCTTTGGCAGAGTCAAGAAAATGGAGAAAATGGGTGGTTAAGGAGAGGGAGCAGCAAATGTCAGTTGAACCATCAGAGCCCTGTGCGCAGTGCAAGAAATGCCCCGTGGCTACTGAAGATGTGCAGATAATAAATAATATTATTTGCCATCTATTGTTCACTGATTGTCACCACTTTTGCCTTTCCTAGCTCTTCCCTAAGCACAGTTAGAGCTGACTGTCCCTCATCCAGCTCTGTGCTCCCATGTCTGTGTGTGAGTCAGCGGGGTGGCTGTGGGCCACCACAGCTTGGTGCCCTCCCAGTTTCATCCCCTGGTGCTGCTGGGGAGGGGGAACATTAGGACTGGATCCTGAGAGGCCCAACCCAGTTCTAGGTGACATCTGAGGTCTGTAGGGGAAGAGGGATCACAGCCTGTGTCGCCGTAGGTGAGTGTTCTTGGGAGGTTTGCCTCCTCTGGTGTCTGTCTCATCCTCAGTGGATGTTGTTGGGACACTCAGGAGGTGCCCCTGGGGCTGGGAGCTGTCACCTCCCTGACAGCCCCCTGCCAGGAGCAGCCACTTCCAGCCCAGGTGGTTGGTGCCAGTGCTGCTTTGGATGTGTTTGTTTGTTCTTGCAATGCCATTTAGCAGCCAGGTAACCTGAGCAGTTGCCTATGGCAGCAGAGCAGGGAGGTGGAAAAACTGGCTTGAGGGACTCAGGCTTAAGGTGATGCCATGTGGCAATAGTGCCACTGTGGTCCCTCTAGGCACCTCACCAGCTGCTGTCCCACACGGGCAAGCAGCACAGGGAGGGCTCTGCCCCTTCTCCCTGCCCATCATAGCTCCATCCCACCCCTTACTCATGTTGCTGTGCTCTTCTCCTGCACAGGGCTGATCTTTTGTTGAAAGTTTTAAGTTTCCTCTTGACATTTTGCTTCACTCCGTTGAGGTCCCTCTCACTGGCAGCTCCTTGAATACATTTCAGTACATCCCAAACTTACTGTCAACTTCCAAACTTCACGAGATTGCGCTCCTCACCTCCTCTGGGTCACGGATCAGGATGCTACATAGGGCAGCTCCTGGGATAACAACTTGGTAGTTGTTATCATTTCTGGCCTTCAGGCAGAGTTGGGTTGGAACCCAATGGCTGCAACCCTCTGAGCCCAACCATCCAACCCATTTTTTTTACCCATCTGGTTGTCCTGGCTTGGGTACAAAGGGACTGGGTATCATGGGTGACAGGGAGCTGCCTTGGCAGCATCCCACTCTGTGCCTTGGACATGGGTGTTGGGGCAGGTTCAGAGCAAACACCAGGAAGCAGCTCATCACAGAAAGACTAATTAAACTGCAGAACTTTGTGCAGGAGGCTGCAGACTAGTTCACGGAGATCCCTCCAGCTTGAGGGGGTTATTGCTTCTGAGGCTGGGTGTGTACCCCAGGGGTATCCCCTTAAGAGGGATGCAGTCATTGGCCTGACCCAAGACAGATGATTTTAGGGTCTTAACACCAACCCTGGGGACCGAGGGCAGCTCCCAGCCACTGTGAATCAGCAGGGATCAGACCCAGCAGGCTGGCAGCAGGCAGGACAGTTGCTTCTCTGCAGGAGTTGTCTCCTACATCCAGTCTGGTTGGCAGAGACAGTCCCATTTCAGCATCATTTAAAATCTTGGCACGCTCCCATCGCTTCCCTGCCTTGGTACACGCTGCTGACTGAAAGCCTCGGGGTGGTGGTGCAGGGAGGATAAATACTCCCTGTCTAATTGCCTTCCCCCTACGTCTGAGTCTGCGGTGCAGCGTGTAGACGGGTATCCACTCCCCTCCCTTCTCTTAGTGCCTGTTATCTCCTGGGGCCATGCTGCGTAATTTAGCAAAATATTCTAACACAGTAATTAACGTCTGAACTTCAAGAGGGCACTGCCTTTTCACTGTCTCCTTCAGAGGAAGAAAAAGGAAAACCTTCCCGGCTGCAGTCGGATGAGCGAGGAGGGTGGTGCTCTTTGGAAAAGAAAATTGTATCTTTTAGCGTGGGTTGTGTTTTGTTAATCACTCTCACTTTTTAAAAAGCATCAGCCTTTTGAGTTGGAAAAAGGGTCTTTGACAGTATAATGAGATGCTAGGATTTTTAATATTACTCTCCGAGTCAGAGAATGAAACAGAATTTTTCCTTTATCAAATGAGCAAAGGTGCCTGGGGGGTTAGATCTTGACCCCACACCACACTTCCACTCAGCAAGCTCCATGAGGCCAGATCTGAACAGGGAAAATATGTCTTTTATGGAGAAGGGGACTTACATCCTCACAGATCCTTACATCCCACTCTATCTGGTTCTACAAAAGATCAAAGATTTGGTCTCCAGTCCAGTGGGACTGGGACAAACTGGGAAGTGTTTTGTCTGGGAAAAGGATGGAGGAGGAATGAGGGCTGTGGGCATGGGAGGGAATGGATTTCAGAGAAGGAGTGAAAAAGGGGGACTGGGGGTCAGGGACACTGGGAGGAAGGAAAAATGAGAACAAGTGGGGAATTGTCTTGGGAGTCCAGGAGGTGTTGGTTGAAGACATGGAAGATCTGGGAGGAAGGTCTGGGATTTGGAGCAACTGGGGCATGTGGATATAAAGGGGATAAGGACTTCCAGACCCATGACAGAAGGCAGAGTGCAGGAGTAGAGTCTGCAAAAAGCAAGGGCGGGTGCCTGTCTCTAGGACCACACAGGGCAGGGGGTGGATGTCCCTGTAACCTGTGTGCCTGCCATACATAAAAAAATAATCAACCATGGAAAAAGCTCGCAGACCCTCATAGCTGTGCTGGCGAAAGCGCTCCTATGAATGCAGCTTGTTTGGGAAACAACAGATTTCCTTTAATCCTGGTTGTTTTAATCAAAGGGCTTAGTTAAGGTGGGAGAGGTCAGGTGTTGTTTGGGAGCAGATGAGGACAGGCCAAAGCGAGGAGGGCTGTGCAGTGCCTGTAGGTCCATCTGCCCTGTTGAGTATTACATGTGCAGGAACATATTCTTGGAAAGCCGCAGGACTCGTTTAGTCCCAGCACTAAAACTGCGATGTTGTATCTTGGATAGGGGAGGGAAAATGCCACCCTCGTTTCTCTGGGACCCGTGGAGAAGTCAGAGGAAGCAATTTGTGCAGATAAAGAAGTGAAGTCAGATACCATCTCACAGGATGGTCCCTCCTCCTCGCGTGGCTTTGTTTTTCTCCCTCACCCTCCCGTACCAGGCATTGTTAGTTCCCAAAAACCCTTTCAATGGGATGTAAACACAACTATTTGCGTCTGCCGTCTGCCGCTGCGCGCTCGCTGCCTCTGCAGAGCCAGGAAAGCGCAGAGCCTCCGGCCAGCCAGGGTGGAGCCCGCTGCAATCAAGCACCATGGTCTCGCCACTGTTTCTTTCCATGTTTTGTGTTTCCCCGGGACCCTTGGGATGAGATCACATCCTCCTCTCCCAGGGTTATTATGTCTTCGGACAGGCAGGATGAAGCCAGTCGTCTGGGTGGCTTGAACTCCCTGTGCACCCAGACCGGGTGGCTCTGGTCGTCTGTCCTGCTCACCTTCGGATCCTGGAGGTCCACCTCCAGCCAGGGGATGTGTAACCACCAGGCTACTGTTGGATTGCAGCATCTGGGTTGATGAGTGACCAAATTTTCTTCATCATTGTCTCCAGTAATTGCCTCTTAATGGTTTCCATCTTCGCAGGAATTTCTTCTGCCGTTCCAGATCCGGGGAGAGAGAGTGTAGTGTTTCATGGTTTCCCTTGCCTACAGTGGAAAGGAGTAGGAGGAGTTTCCCACGACTGGGTACAGGATTTTGTTCCTCTGGCCTTAATTCAGTTTGCTGTTAAGTATCTCTGAGTTCCTCAGGAGCCTGACAAGGAGGATAACCAACATTTTGGTTTACTCAATGCAATAAACAAACTAATCTCTTCTTACCATCCTCCCAGGGAGTCCTGGTTGTGTAATAGGAGAACAGAAGTCTCCTTCTGAGCTGAGGGGAGCACATCAGTGTAAAAGGAGCTGGTGCCACCAAAACTCATTTAGGTTGTCCAAAGTGTGTTTAGAGAAAGTGTCTGCTGTGGACATCACTCTGATGCAGCCATGCTGGGACAAGCAGTTCAGCACAGAGCTCCTTGCTCCCTGTGCCACTTCATCTGGGCAGCTGCTTGTGGGATCAGCAGTGGCCTGTGCTGGTGAACTCTTTCTAATGGAGCAGCAGGAGCTGCTGTCAGATGTTCTCACCCAGGCTGAGATTACAACATCCCAGTCAGGCAACTGGGAATGGGGTTCCCTCCATGAGACACACAATCTGATGCCACCTTTGTGCATCTTCTGTAGCCTTGAATACTTCCAGAAGGGAATGGGAAGAGAAGCACCATTCCTAGTGGAAGCAGCTGGACACAGCCTGTCTCTCACAGCTCAGCTGTGTTTTTAAATTCCAATAAATCACATCTTAGAGCATGGTATAGCCTGTGCCTAGTGCAGAGGTCAGCACAGCCAGCTCCGTAAGGGAGAGGTTTTCCCCAAAACTTTGGGAAACTTTGTGTTTGGGCAACCTCAGCATCAAATGGGTGAGCAGAAAATATTTCACTTATGCCTGTGAGCTTCCAGAAGTCTGTTTCCATGTGCTGACTTGTTTCTTCTCCAGAGAAAGTCAGTCTCATCTGACTTCCCTCGCTTCCAGAGTGGGAGTCAGTACCCCTTTAGAGTGGATGGTACTGGCACAGCTTGTTGGTGGGCACAGGGTGAGTTCAGCTGACCTTCTGATGTCCTGGGTCAAGGAACTGATAAATCTGATGGTAGCATGTTGTAGAAATCCTCAAACTGGCCCTGTGGTGGAGCATTTTGCAGTCAGTCATCCCCAAAACCTTGTTTGTGCTTTGTGTTTTCCCAAGTCCTGGCTGTTTTCACCACCCTGTGCCCTGTGAAAGAGGAAAAGTGGGGCTGTACCATTGCATGTGTCTCAGAGAAGTATGTGACTCACCCCCTGCAGTGGCATGCAGTCCCACAGATCTTATCTCAGGCATCTTCCTTAAAGACTTGTGACAGTAGGTCAATAAGGGGCTGCTGGAAAGGCAGAAAATTGCTATTGATGTCTGTCTGCAGAGTGCCCATGAAGCAGAATTGGCTTGTCCTCCCAGGAGGACCCGCCTAGCAGACTGTGGGGTTCCAGGAGGTTTTGGGTGCAGGAGTTCCCCAGCTGTGGTCCAGCAGAGCACTAAGACTGCCTGCAGAGCTGTGTTAGCACCTAAAGTGCACTGTCAGATATAAGGGATGATCACAGACCCACAGAATGGCATGGAAGGAACCTTTAAAGCTCATCCCATTCCACCCCCTGCCATGGGCAGGGACACCTTCCACTAGCCCAAGTTGCTCCAAGCCTCATCCAACCTGGCCTGGGGCACTTCCAGGGATGGGGCAGGCACAGTTTCTCTGGGAAACCTGTGCCAGGGTCTCACCACCCTCATTGTAAACAAGTTCTTCCATCTATTTAGTCTGAATCTCCCCTTTTTTAGATAAAAACAATCACCTCTTATCCTATTGCTACAGTCTCTACTAAAAACTTAGTCCTTGTCTTTCTGAGAAGGTCCCTTCATGAGGGGGTCTCCGTGATGATCCCGACCACAGAGCTGGAACACATCCATCTGCCAGAGGACCAAGTCCATCATAGCCCTTCCCAAGGCCCTTTCTGGTTAAAAGCAGGACTGGGAAGCACCATCTCTCCCACTCTTCCAGTACAGTATGTCCACTCTGCTTAAGCTCCAAGTGGCACAAATAACTGATCTCCCTCTTCCTCATGGTAATGTGTCTCCATTTCCCCCCGTGGCCTTGCTCCACACCAGCGAGCCGATTGCCGCACCCGGACCATGCGTTTGCAGCACGCTGGTTCCCCTGAGGTCATGCTCCACAGTCCCTGGGAGGGGGGAATACTGGCAGGCACCTCCTCGTGACCCAGGTGTGGATGAAAAGCATACCTGTGGGCAGCCTCAGGCCCGAGGCTGCCTGGCTGTCCGTGCGTGTTGCCACTGGACGCACGAACCCCAGATGCCCGTCAGGGAGCCAGGGCGAGCGGCACGTGGGCTGCGGTCAGCCCGGCTTTCCCTGGGTCTCATCCCAGCCTCCCCGTGGCTCTGGGTGGATATTTTCCAGGTTTCTTGTGCTTTCACGCTGGAGTCATCACCAAAGCGTCATAAAACACTGCATGCTAAGGGGTAGTTAGTGGCCAGCATTGCTTATGCGTCATTTTGCAAGCGATATCGTACACAGTAATTAGCACTGCGCCTTGCAGGAGAAGTATCATTGCATCTGGAAAGGGTAATGTGTGTGTTGGGCTGCTCCCACCCCGTCTCCTGGGGTGGATTGCTGAAGAACACAATTAAACCTGCGTGGTTTTGCGATAAGGGGCGGTGGGACGGGTTCTCCTGTCCTCCTTGTGGTGTGGGCATCCCTGAGAATACCAAGTAAGCACTTCAGCTTCTCAGCAGGCCAGGTGATCTCAGAAAGCAGATAACAAACCCAGGTATTTGGGTGAGTTCCATTGTGTTCGCTTTTTGGTTTGCTCTTGGTGGCCTGCACCCCATACACATGCATCTGTTGCTGTTCAGGAGGACCAAGCTGGCTCTGTCCATGGTGAGGCATAGCTGCAGTTTTAGGGCTCCTTGGGTCCTTCAGCCATGGCTGCATCTCCACCCCGTGTGGCTTATGATACTTATCTCTGCAGAGATGTGAAGAGAAGGCTCTGGGGTCATGGAGGCCGACAGAGATGGGTCCCAGTAGCACGCCACGGACACCAGTTGTGCTCATGACCCACCTTGCAAGGCACTGCAACTCACCACAACACACAGCACTTCCAGGAGCAGACCCTAAAACTTAGTTTGGGTTGCTGATGCAAGTATCTGGCACCCAGAGCCCACCTGGACACACTGGCTCTGCTGAGGACCTTGCCCAGTGCTCATCTCTCCGAGTGACACAGAAATTTGAGTGAGAAGGCGCCTGATACCTCACACCAGTCTGCAAGGCAGCGAGTCCAGCACCAGAAACAAAAGTGAGAAGCCTTTCGCAACTGAGGCTGGGTATTATATGACTGGCCGGGCAGATTCTGGCATGCAGCCTCCTCTCTTAGGAAATCAGGCAGACTCTTTGTCTGCTTTCCAGCAGGAACTGCTGCTTTCATTGCCCGGCTTCGCCCGATACAGGGGAAACCGGCTGGAGAGCAAAGGGAAGTTTTTCTCGCAGACAGCCCCAGCCTCCAGGGGATGATTACAGGTTAAACTGAGGAGCGCGTGAGTCCCAGCTCACCTGCCCTGTTGTCTGCCTCATGCTCCTCTTTCAGATCCCTCATCCGTGTCCACCAGGGCTGGTTTGAGCCCTGTGGGAACCTGGTGAAGAGGGATGGGATTGTGTCCATAGTGGGAGTTGGGCAGAGGCACAGAGCAGGGAGGAGCGGCTATAAATAGTTAAATAAATAATAATTCCAATGTGGGAGTGCAAATTTAATGGGTATAGAGTGTTTACCTTAAAATATTTTAAGTAAATATGAATTAGATTGCAAACAGTGAATGGAATTGGCTGGGTGGTCACACAAGTGCCAGGACTTCAGGGCTGTGATTTCCCTGGAGTTCTCAAAACATTTTCACTATTTTTTTTTTTGCAGCCCTGGCCAGGTCTGACTCTGGGGTCACAGAGTTTTGGGAAGCTCTGTTCTCTGGCTGAAGGAACCACCCCAGTGCTTTGAGTGCCTGGTGCTCACATGGGGCACCATCAGTGGGGATGAAATACCCTTTGAGAAATACATGCAGGTTGTCATTGATGGGTGAGGGCGTCCATGGTGGGACCCAGGCAGCACAGTCCTGGCAATCAGCAAGGTTCAGTGCCCATGCCAGGCTCCCTGATCTCCTCCTGCTGTGTCATGCAGGGGTCAGAAGCAGATGGTGCCTACACCCCAGCATGCTACAAACATGGGGCAACAACACGTGGTCAGCAACATGCAGAGAAACAGTGACATCGTTCTGATCCTCCAGGCTTCAGTCCATTGCACTGATGCAAGTGGCTGGCAGCCATCTGTGTCCATGGATTTGGACTCTGGTTCTCCAGAGCACCAGCAGATCTCACTGCTGGGCTGTCCCCTCATGCACAGGGGTGTGCCTGGGCATGGTGGGCAGGCTGTGGGCCTCCTCAGCCTACATGTCTCAGGCAGAGGCTCACCTGTGTTGTTTCAAACTGGTGTCTCTTGGTAGCCTGATGGAGCAGTGGAGCATGTGGTACTTGGGTGGACAAGGTGGGGCACATGGTGCCTTGGATGGATGGTGGAGCACGTGGTGCCTCTGGAGCAATGGAGCTGGTGGATCCTGGATGGATGAGGTGCAGTGCATGGTACCTGGATGGACAAGGTGGAGCACATGGTGTCTCCATGGACAAGGTGGAGCACACGCATTCTCCTTGTTCAGCCAGGTCACATCAGATGGTGTCCATGAGGGCAGTGTGAAGTTGGAGGGTGCCTGCCCCGGGCTGGGGGTAGGATGTGTTCCCTGTTTCACCATAGGTAGGTGAGACTGTTCCTCATTAGCCAAGTATCTGAGCACTTGACAGGGACATCCTCACAAACACCTTTTGAGGTGGGGAAGCATGTCCCAACCCTGTGTGTGGGAAGCTGGGCCTAGTGAAGCTGCAACCTTTCTATGGCCGCATCTCCTGGGCAGGGAGCAGGAGCACTGAGGAGACCATGGCAGAGAAAGGGCTGGAGTCAATCCTAACTCTACTTTCATGCTTTATTTTTTGTGTTATGTTCTTTACTAAAGAATGCCAGAAATAAGAAAGGTGTTGTTAAAAGGTATTGTTTGTTAATTTATTTGTAGCCCTGCTTCATGCCATGGTCATGAGCTAAATACTCCAGGAGGGAATATCTGGACTACTGACGGTTTATATTTTTCCCTGGTATTTTTTTTTCATTGTTTGGTTTAAAATAATCTCGTGTTTTCTTGTGAAGAATCTGAACTGTTTGTGAGAACTTATCTCAGAGCATGTGGCTTGGGTTTAACTAACATTTTCCAAACAACTTTGCAGAAAGATAAACTTGGGG
>VWZV01006926.1:11740-49927 GCA_013397155.1 Irena cyanogastra | reverse complement strand
GGGGGGGGGCAGGGAGAAAAAAAACCTGTTGCATGATTTGACAGCCCTGTCTGAAGCTTTGGCTAACAAGAGATAAAACCAGTGGACAACGTGCTCGTTGAGATGCTGTGAACACCATCTTCAAAGCAAAGAATCTGCTGTCTGCCAAAAACAGAGGATAAAACTCTGAGAGCAGTGGTAGTTCCTTGCGTTACCTCTGCTTTCCCCTGTCTATTTTCCAACCAATGTGGAGCTGATAAACAGACATTTATTTATCTGAGAGGAAAGGAAACATGGAAAAACAAGAGTGGGAAGGAGAGATGATAAGGCCTAGAGTCACAGTTCTGATTTTAACTAGCAGATGTGACTTTGGAGTAACATTTAGTTACACCGAGCAATTTTTATATAGACAGTTTTAGTCAGTTCAACTGCTTTTAAAAAGTCTGCTTCTCTCTAATGAATGTCAGATGATAATGAAGCCAGTTTTCCCATCTTTTCTCCTTTTGCTCAGTGGTTACTGCACACAGGGATTAGCTCAGGGCCATCCCAAAGTGATGGGATGGAACTGGCTATAGCTTCAAATGTTGCCAGTACCTGTAATTGCCATAAAGCTGAGAACAAAGAAAAACACATAATTTTGGATGTTTTGAGGGTCCTTGCTCATGGTTTCAGTGTTTATGGGGTGAGACATGCTGAGCTCCTACACTTCGCTGTTTTCAGGTGGAGCCGTCAACCCTCATTGCACACCCTGAGTCTGAGCCAAGAGAGATGAGCATCTTCCTGCACCATCCCCTGCCATGCTCAACAACATTTTGGGTCTTTCCTGAAAGCTGCTCCTGGTTGCAAGCTCGTGTTTGTAACACAGAGTTCGTGGAGAGCAGGGCAGGATTGGAGTTGGTGCACCTGAGACTCCGCAGTCTTGTTTGCACCCCTTGCCCTTGCAGCACCATGTAATCAGCCTAGAAGGAGCCTTATTAATTACAGTGAATTGGATGTAGCTCAGGCAGTTTTGTGGCTGTCAGAAGTGTCCCCACGGGAATGGAGAGGTTCAGGGGTGGGTGGCAGAGCCCTTCCTTTCCAGACACTCCTACGTCTGTGCTGCTCCAGTGTTGTTGACTGATGGCAATATTTATTCCCTGTGTGTATGAAATGAGTGTTTTCTCACTGCCAGCCGTGGGATAAAAAAAGCAATATAACCTAAACAAAATATATTATGAAAGTTGTTAATCTAAATTTTACCCCATGTCACTGCTTACTTTAAATTTTTGTGTCAGCAGTCTGTTTTCTTTCCTCCTCCTGATTTTGTGTCCTTTCCTCCTGGAAGTGTCAGAAGCCAAGCTGGACAAAGACATAGAAGCAGAGTCGTGAGAGAGGAGGAGGAGGAAGAAGATCATGCATTTCTCACTGTTTGTGTCTTCTCTCCTTTCCAGTTGTTGCAATCTCAGGATGTGAAGGAAGATGCTGTGCTTTGCTGCTCCATGGAGGTAGGCAAGCACCTCTACATTTGACCTGATCGTCATTGCTTTACCCCTTCCATCCTTGCCCATGCTCGTGTCAAGCAGCTGTTGGATGTTTCCAGACCCAGCAGCTGTGTGGCATCTGTGCATTTTGGAATGACCAAATGGCTTGGATTGGAAGAGACCTTTCGAGGTCATTTAGTCCAACACCCATCTGCAATGATCATGAACAACTTCCACTATCCCAGGCTGCTCCAAGCCCCATCCAGCCTGGCCTTGGGCACTGCCAGGGATCCAGGGACAGCCACAGCTGCTCTGGGCACCCTGTGCCAGGGCCTGCCCACCCTCCCAGCCAGGAATTCCTTCCCAATATCCCAGCTGTCCCTGCCCTCTGGCACTGGAAGCCATTGCCTGGGTGCTGTCCCTCCGTGCCTTGTCCCCAGTCCCTGTCAGCTCTCCTGGAGCCCCTTCAGGCCCTGGCAGGGGCTCTGAGCTCTCCCTGGAGCCTTCTCTTGTGCAGGTGAGCAGCCCCAGCTGTGCCAGGCTGGCTCCAGAGCAGAGGGGCTCCAGCCCTTGGAGCAGCTCCATGGCCTTCTTTGGCCTCACTCCAGCAGGTCAATGCCCTTCCTGTTCAGGGGACCCCAGAGCTGGATTCAGGACCCCAGGTGGGGTCTGACAAGGGCAGTTTAGGTAGAAGACCACTGTGAGATAAGAGCCCTTGAGATTCTGTCACTGGGCTCCTGATGCGTGTAAATGGATGCAGGAAGTTTATTACCTGGGGTCCCCTCACAATATTATATCATTCTGGTTCCTTCAAATCTCATCCTCCATTAAGTTTTTAAGCACAAAAGAAGCTGTGTTGGAGCAAAAGCTGCCCCATGACTCGCTGTGCTCAGCAGCAGTTTTGCAGAGAAGCAAATGACTGGACATGGCACTCAGTGCTCTGGTCTGGCTGACGGGCTGGTGATCAGTCACCAGTTGGACTCAATGACCTTGGAGGTCTCTTCCAACCTAGCTGATTCTACAATTCTGTGAAATATAGCAGAGTTCTGTTGGTTGCTTTTTTGGGGAAGTGATGTCCCCCATGGGGACAGATTCTTTTCTTTCAGAGAGCAGTTGAAGTTGCAGCCTGAATAGTTAAAACTCAGTAAAGCAGATGAGGAGGAGATTTGATTTTTAGTTGAGGACTTTGGGGAGCTCTGCTTTGGGGAGCCTCCCGTGGACTCATTGCTGTCCACCCCAGGACCTTCTCTGTGGAACCACCTAGTGCTTGTGCTACTCGATGGAGGCTCTCCAGGGAGTAATTGCTTTAGAAAAAGCCCTTGGCTGTCTTCAGCAAAGCAGCACGACAGGTATAAATGCAGATCTCGGCAGGGCAGGATTTGTTATGCACACAGGCGCGTTCTGCTTATTCCAGCTAATGACTGGGAGTCACTGGGAGCTCTGAATCAGCGAGTAAATGAAGGGCCAGGTAGAAGGCAGGAATACCACATCACAGCCTGCATTTTGTTTTGACAATAGCATGATTTTTAGGTGGGATTTTTTTTTTTTTCCAAAAGCAATCCGTCGCTACCGCCTTTGAAGTCAGTGGGAGCTGAACCATTCACTCCTCCAGCAGCCTGGTGCGGATGCTTTTGAAAACCTCACCCTTCGTGTTCACTTCTTGGAGCCTGCTGCTGGGTGGTTTTGGTTTTTGAAAGCCGTGACGCCTTTAACCTTGTCTGCACCAGGCAGGACAGAATCAAAGGGACTGGAGGTGTCTGTAAAAAGCCGGAGGGATATTTTAACAGCATAGAGTGATAGAATCCTAGCCTATCTCAAGCTAGAAGGGACCCACAAGGATCAGTAATCCATGGTTGACCCCTTCTTCTCCCAACAGCTGCAGAGCACTGGCCGGCTACTGGAGGAGCAGCTGCCCGAGATGATGACGGAGCTGCTGGCGATAGCACGCGACAAGATGCTGTGTCCCTCTGAGTCCATGCTGACCAGGTCCCTGCTGCTGGAGGTCATCGAGCTGCACGCCAACAACTGGAACCCCCTGACACCCACCATCACGCAGTACTACAACAAGACCATCCAAAAACTGACGGCTTGAGGGGCAGGGCAAGGTGGGGTGGTAAGGGACGAGAAGAAGACATGCGCCTTGACGGGACCCGGCAAGAGCTTTTCTGATTTAAATCCCCCAGCAGACCAAACCCCAGCATGCTCGAGAATACGTTCGTGGGGTGGGGAGGGAGCAGCATGTTTCTTTTTCAGCCGCGTCGCCAAGTGCCACCCCTCCTCCCTGCCGTGGTTTTGTTTTAGGGGTTTCTTTTTCTGAACTCATTGCTCAAGCAGCAGCAGCGCATCCCGCCGGGTTATTGTTTGGCTTTCGAAAGAAGACAGAGAATTTGGAAAAGGAGGAAAAAAAAAAAATAATCTAAGTGGGGGCTAGTATTGTTTTCACGCCGTCCTCCTGCCTTGGCCTGGCCAACTGGCAGGAGACAGCACGCAGCAGATGTCTCGGGAGGACAAAGCCAGGCACACACTACACCAGACGCTCATAATTGATGGCTTTTGTCAAGCGGGGCTTGCGTTAGGTCCCCCCCTCCTTCTCTTGTTTTCGACTTTCTGTGTGTTCCCCCACCTACCCGCCACCCCTTCAGAGGCAGATTGGAGAGCGGGACGACTTTCTTATTTGCACTGGGTTTTCTTTTCCTCGAGCATTCGTAATTTCTTCTTATCTTATTGTATTGTTGGACGGACAGTTGTGAGCAGCTCGAGTACGGGGAGAGCAGCGCCTTCCCTCGAGCTGGGTAACGGTTTATGTGAAGATGCTGAAGCAGAAGGAGTGTTTTAAAGGAGTCCTAAAGCCACTGCAGAAGTTACATAACCACCGTCATCTTGCCAGTAACCTCCTCGGTGGATTGAGAAATGTGTCTTTTGAGCTGGGGGCTCTAAAAACAGGGGATTTTGTGGCTCTTGCTGTTCAAGTCGCCATTATTCCTCAGCCACTATAATCATTTAACTTTTTTTGTAATAATTTTTTTTCCATTGAAGGAGTGCTTTATTGTTATTACTGTCATGGTTGTAATTATACATTTAAATCCAGGCCTGTTATAGTTGGGCCTAATAATGTACAGGGCAAGGGAGAAATGAAGGTTTGATGTTCTTTGGAGACTGGTAAAGAAAAGACAAGCAGCGTATAGCAAAAAAAAAAAAGGAAAAAAGAAGAGGGAAAAATAGAAAAAGCCAAAAATAGAAGTTTGAGCCTGGCTTCTAACGAGCTGAATATGCTATCCAGCGTTCCTAGGTGTGCAGTGTGCAGGAGCAGCTCTGTCCCACGCTCAGTGTAAGTGGCACAGTGCCATCAAGGGATGGGGGACCTCTTCAGAGAGGCAGGGCGTGCTCGAGGATCCCCAGGTTGCTCCAGGATCTCCTTGTGGCTCCATGCTGGAGCATCCCGAGGGAGAGGACGGTGTGGGGGACAGTGGGGAGGTGCCACCCCGAGGGTGAGAGCCTGGTCCGGGGCAGTGCCTGAATCCTGAAGAAGATGTGGTGGGCTCCTTATTTGCTGACCTAGCAACACTTTGACTAGGAAATCCCTCCAGGTGCTTTTTCTAGTGAAACCTTGCGAGGGTGCAGGCTGCCCCATCCTGCCTGCAGGAGCCAAGGAAGACATGATTCCGTCAGCCCATCCTGGTTTCTTCTCACTGTTCAATTTGTTCCTTTTATGATAAGAGAACTTACGCCACAAGGATGGCACACGTGGACCCCGGACCAGGCAGGCTGGGCCTGAGCTCAGCTGCTCAAAGCCATTTTTCCAAGCAAAGCGTTGCATTTCTGGTGGATTGTAGAGAAGAGAGATTTCACCCCGACCTCCTTGGATGTGCAGTATGTTCTTGGGTGCCTTATGAATGTGTTGGTCTGTCTGTGATGGGGAGGAAGCTTTTGCTGCAAAATTTAAAGGGCAGAAATTTTCAGCAGAAAATGCATTGCAGGGGTGAGAGTCGTGATGCTGCAGTTCAATATTACCTGAGCTTTCATCTGGTTGTCTGCTGATCCAGTTTTCATCCTGCACTTGGAGCAAGAGGAGCTGGAAACAGAAGCTTCAGTTTTCCTGTCTACCTAGAAAGCAGCAAAATGATTGCTGAGTTCACTAGAATTGTCTGGAAAAATTGACTTTTGCTTCACTTTTTCGAGCCCAGGAGCTTCGCACAGTGACAGCGCCTTGCGTTGGGTCAGCTTCATTAGTAGCAACGTGATTTGATAGTATTAATGAGCAGATGAACTTCATTAAGACGGCAAAGCCCATCAGTATTACAAGGCTCAGGGCTGTGCCCATTGCTCTTTGTTTTTTCTGCTCCCTGAATTCCCAAGGAGTGGAGGAGAAGGGGATATAACACCCATCACAATGCACTCAGGCAGAGTGTCAGTCTTCTGGGAGAAGGCCTGAAAAACAGTTTTGTCTTGTTGGTTTTTTTTCCTTTTTTTTTAAGAATAGAAAAGTTACATAGCAGGGACAGCAACCTGATGGGTTGGGGTGCCAGGGGTCCTGCCAGCAGTGATCCAGACTGCCACTCGGCCCCTGAGCTTCTTACTTCTCGCAGAATTTTTTCTTGGGATGTAGTGAAAGAAGAAAAAATAAAAGAAAAACACAGATAATTGGGGATTTTGTTTCTAAAAACTTGAATTTTCACCCATCAGTGCATCAGGAGACATTCAGCGTCAAAGTGTAAGCCACAGAGCAGCACTTCTCCTAAAGCATTTCCCTACCCCTACCTGCTGTGAGAGCTTATTCAATTTTCTCATTGTGGAGCAATCCTGCGACCCCCACTGACCAGGCTTGGCCCATGACTTTCCCTTCCAACACTGGAAATGAAGAACTTTTATGTGAAATCCGTCGTTTTTTAATGTCTTGCCATTTATCTCTGCTATTAGCATGTGTTCATCCAGCCATTAACTGCTTTGATACATCAGTCACTCTGTTGATGTGCAAGAATCAAAATGTTGACCAAAAATGGGGGTTTCTCCCCAAAAATTACATGCTGCCAGTGGTATCTTTCTGAAGTCAATCAGTAGGAAGCTGGCAGACACATGGCATCATTCACCAGGTACTGTGTTGGGAAAAGAGGTACCATGAGGACGTTTGATGGGCAAGGTGGGGAACAGCGCTGGGGAGTTTTTGGGGGTGAGGGCACCTGGGGATCCTGGAGTGTTTTCTTCTCTCTCGGTTTTGTTTTTTGGGGGTTTTTTTGATCTTTTGGCTTACTTTACAAACGGTCGCCAAAGAGCGTAATTCTCCAACATGTATTTATAGGTGCAAAGCCACCAGCTACACCTCCCTAAATCAGCCAGATTCCACCTTTACTGCTCAACAAAAGTATTTGTGTGGGGTCTTACTGTGTTGTCCCCATACAACTACATCAGCAAAGGGAGAGAATAAACCCCTCGGGCCAAATGTGTGTGGGGCCAAACCTCAGGGTGGTGTGGAGGCGAGTGGCTGGAGCATCACCTCTGTGCCCACCTCCCTGGGGTGCAGAGCAGGTTTGCTGACACCCTGCCAGGCTCCTCAGCTTGTTATTCACCTCATTCCTGGTAAAAATCTTTCCAAACTGACGAGTTTTGCTACACAGAAAGTGACTTGCTTGGTTTCCCCATGAGGGAATCCACTACTGTTTGAAGAAGTCTCGTGTATGTGGAGGTGAAACAAAAATGGGGAGAAAGAAAAAGGAAAAGTAAGTGATTTGCTTGGTTCCCCTCTTCCCCTGAAGGAGATTAATTGGTATCTATTCTTGGCATGATTAATGGCTTTGAAAGAAAACTTGTCGGAATAACTTATGATTTATTTTCATGCTTATTTTTATAACACCCCTCACTTGGAAATCTCTCAAAATCTTAAATATGAGTTTTTAATTTCCCTGCTGGGTATTTTATGGCTTTACACTAATTTTGCTCTTCTTGGTGGTAGCTATTAAGCAGTCCTGGTGATATTTTCAGTATTTTTTCAGAAGAAATTATACTAAGGGTTGCAAAGTCCACTGTCAATAGCCAAGGGAGCTGCGGTGTCCTGCAGAACACGGAGTTAACGCTAGCAATTTTTTTTTAATGTATTTATTTGCATTTGAAAAAGCAACATTTTTAATTTAATCATATTTGCTAAACTAAGCGCTTTAAAAAAACTTAAAAATTTTAAAAAAAGGAAAAAGGTTTTGGGGAGAGTAAAGACTAGATATTCATACTTAGAGAAATCACAAACTCATCGTTTTCAGCATTTCAGAGACTGTTAAAACAAGGGAGCTCATAACTCTTTGTGGCAATTCAGTCTTTGTTTATAGAACATCCAGACCCACTGTATGCTATAAAATGCATCATCTGAGTAATAAATGTTTAAAGCTTGACATTTCCCCATCTCTTTGTGGGTACGCGCTGTCGCTTCTCCTGCTCTGGGAGGGACCATCCAGTTCAGGATGGAAGGAAAGGAACACATGAGTGGTGGGAGCAGAATATCCCTCATGGTGGAAATGCAGCTCAGGAGGGCTCTGCAGGGATAGCTTAGTGCTCCTGGCTCCTGCTGCTCCTCCTGTGAGGCTTGGTCCCTCTCCCTATCACTTCTCAGTCCTCACAGGGGTGAGGGTGAGAGCTTGTGGGAAAGGTGCAGAGGGCTCAGAGCTCCATGGGTGATGGATTGAGCCTGTCTCCTGGTCTGCCTCCACAGCTAACCACTCCCCTGCTCCCCCAACTCTGCCCAAAGTGAATTTCCCACCCCTTTGTGTCCTACCTCAGCTGGGCCTGGGGGTCTGTTAGAGGACCCCCCTGAATTAATCACATACATTCCACCCAGTGCTACAGCAACAAGGGCTCATCAACCACTGCTGCCTGTTAAAAATAGTCTTTGGAAATGGTACTCAAGATGTTTATCACAAAATCACAGAATATCCTGACTTGACAGGGACCCACGGGGACCATCAAGTCCAGCTCTTCAGTGAGTGGCCCGTACAGGGAGGAAGCCACAAGGTTGCCATTACCAGCACCGTGCTCTGACCAACTGAGCCAATCTCAGAAAAAACAGGCTTACTCCAGGGTCTCCTCTGGAAAACCTTTCTCAAGCCCAAGACAATTAATTTTTGGCTAACTGAAGTGCCTCCTCTTTTCCTGACCTGAGGGAGATAAAAAGAGAGGGGGAAACAAGATGGAGGTGAAACAAGGAGTGGAAACACCACCAGGATCTCACAGGGATGTTCATGTTGCTCCCCACGCCTCTAATCCCCACATTCTCCCTCCATTTCCCTGGTGCCAGAGCATCTTCTCCCTCTCAACTCAGGGCTCACAGGACACAGCTGAGCACCACAGATATCCAAACTCCCCCGGGGGTCACCTCCCAGAGCCACCGTTTGCTCCAGAGAGCCGGGCTTTGTGGGAAACTCCCCACCTTGCCCATCGTCAGTGGAGGTGTCTTGATTCCAGAGTGGTGTCCATTCCCTGCACACCTCACTTTGTCCTCCTCTTTTAAGCAATGGTGGGCTTGAAACTGAGCCTCAGAAAGTGGGATTCAAGAACACTTAGAATTCAGATCCATAACTGGGAAGAAATTCCTGGCTGTGAGGCTGGTGAGGCACAGGGTGCCCAGAGCAGCTGTGGCTGTCCCTGGATCCGTGGCAGTGTCCCAGGCCACGCTGGATGGGGCTTGGAGCAGCCTGGGACAGTGGAAGGTGTCCCTGCCATGGCAGGGGGTGGAACAAGGGGGTCTTTAAGGTCCCTTCCAACCCAAGCCATTCTGGGATTCTGTGAAATAGCATACCTGACTGTGTGCCACCCTTTCCAAGGATCCACCCCTGCACATCCCCATCATGAGCCCCACCTGCAGCCAGACCCTACAGCTCTAGGGTTTGGCCTGTTCGTAACCAGCGTTTGAGCATCTGGACCAGCTCTGGGAAGAGTTCATCAGCCCTGGAGCTGGGCTGGGAGCAGACAAGCCAAGAGCAGAAATGATCCCTGGGGCCCCTGGGACCACCAAGTTGTGTTAAATGAGAAAATAACCTGCAGTAACGCAAGATTGGGAGCAGATGGATGGGCATCACTACAGAGCCAAAGCTTTCAAGATGCAGGAGTATTTCTGTGAATTCCTCATGTCTGCCAAAAACCCAGACAGCAGTGAATAAAGCTGGGATCACAGTAAGATTCCTTGGCTTCCCTAAAGCATGACAAACCTGTAAATAGCCAGGATGCAGGATGTTCCCCTTTTCCAGCAGCTCCGTATCTCTGCTGAGTTTTAAGGGGAGTTTTTAAATGCTCCTGCTGGTGGCAAAATGGGCAACAAAGTAACCTTAATGTAACTGCATTGGTGCTCTGTTTTGCCAGCTGAGCCTTAGCTTTAGTGATTATTGCTTGGGATGCAAGAAAAAGTGATATTAAAACAATAATGCACATTACAGGACTGGCCTCTTCATTTTGCATCCTACACTATGATCCCCAATTATAAAGCTGGAGACTTGTGTGGCTACATAAATGTGACTGCTGAGTATAGCTTGATGTTTATCCTGCTCCCCAGGATTTCTCCTAGGACTCCTAGAGAAAGATTTCTGCAAGAGATGTTGCATCCTTGGGCTGTAAATTACTGATGTAAACACTGTCAGGAATGCAGACAATGCCTCTACCTCTTGGAGGGGTCACTGTGGTTATCCTTGCTGGTACAGGTGAGCATGGGGTCTCGAGGATGGATGGTCCCAGAAATGGGTGTTTGGCTTTGTCTGCCCAGGGTCAATGGGAACAAAATGTGAAGTCCCTCTCAAGAGAAATTCCAGGATTTCAGAGTTGCATTCTCTCCTAAATCATCCCAGTTTTTTCACCAAAGTGTTTTGTTTCAAAGTATGTTGTGTTGCTGTAGCAATAACATTTAAACAAATTGGATTTTGTTAACTCAGACCTTTTCAATAACTTCCCACAGAGCTTTCCCATCAGAAGTTTCCACTTTGGGGGAGTGATGCCAGGAGATGGCAACGGTCTGATGGGAGAAATCACCTTTGCCATGGTGCTGGGCCTGCTTCAGGCTCTGCTCCTCTCCTCCCAGCCCTGCCAGAGGAAATGCATCAGCATTTCTGTTCCCCTTGTCATTCCTGATGTCCAGATGCCTGATACATGTGGCCCTGCAGCCAAGACTTCAAGTTGGATGTCAAGACTTTCTCCCTGGAAAGGGTGGTCAGGCATTGGCAGGGGCTGCCCAGGGAGGAGGTGGAGTCGCCATGCGTGGAAGTGTCCAAGGAATGTCCAGTTGGCTGGGTAACAAGGTGGGGATTTGTCACAGGTTGGACTCATTGATCTTGGGAGGCTTTCCCAACCTAAATGATCCTGGGAAGATGGGGTAGGACTGCACAGACCCTGCTGGTGCTGCTGGTGGCCCTATGGCAGTCACTGGTGGTGGAGCTGTGAGCAGAAACCAGGTCTTGGAGCAGATCCTGTAACTGGTGGAAGTGTGGGAACAGCTGGTCTGAGGAACTGGGCTGCACTGAGGGTCTGCATGTGCAGGAGAGGTCACGGAGTCGCAGAATCACAGAATGATTTGCGTTGGAGGGGACCTTAAAGATCATCTCATTCCACCCCCCTGCCGTGGGCAGGCCAAGACAGTGGTCCATGAGATTCCATGGCATCTAGGACCTGTGCAAAGTCCAAGTGGGTGGTTATGAAAACCATTTCCACACATCACTACAGGCAGCACCAAGCCTGAGTTTTATTTGGAGGGTGCTTGAAAGTACAGACAGACCAGCCAGGTTTCCCAACCCAAGGGACAAATCCTACCTGCTCTTGCTTCACACAGGCACCAGAGAGGAGTTCCTCCTGGCTTGTCCTGTGGGAGGAGGTGGGCAGCAGGCAGTGCTCTTTAACCTGTAAAACCAACAGCAGTGAGCTCTGCAGGAGCCTGTGCTCTGGCACCAGATGTGCAGAGCCAGGGTGCCATGCACAGGTGGGTCATGAGAGCACCATGGCCAGGGGTCAGCTGAGCTGGGGCTCCCCCAGCTCCCATCTGTCAACCACAGCCAAATCATCTGTCACTTGCACACTTTTTTTTTTTTTTTTTCCTTTCATGGGGTAAAACCCTAAAGTAAATCCTGATCAGCATTTACTACTCCCTGCCTTGATCATTGAATCATGGAATCTTAGAATGGTTTGGGTTGGAACAAACCTTAAAGATGATCTCATTCCACCCCCTGCCATGGGCACGGTCACCTTCCACTATCCCATATTGTTCCAAGCCCCATCCACCGTGGTCTTGGACATTTCTGGGGATTGGCAATGCTCAAACTCAGAAAGCAATTTTAAATTGACTTTTTTTATATATAATTTAAAATTTGGAGGTCCAAAAGAGGTCATTTTTCAAAGCAAGGCTGGAAGATTGGGTAGATTAGGGTGGGAGGAAAAACTGCACCGGGGGATGGGTTATCCAAAACCTGTCTGGTGGTAATTACACATGTCGGCTGATGAAAAACTGGTTTGAGGGCAAACACCGTAAAAATATTGCTGTGGGGAGAAAAAGACGACAAAGATTGTGAAATCCAGTCGGCAGATTGTTTTACAGCAAAGGTAACTTCTCTCCCCAGGGCTGGATTTTACAACTCCTGTAAGAAACCAGCCCCCGGTTAGCAGGGCTGCTCTGCTCTTCTTTTCAAGCACAAAAAATGCAGGGTATTTGTTAGAAACCATGAGTTTGTGCTGATTCCTTAGAGATAAATGCAGTCTTGTTTTTGGGGGAGCAATAAAGCTTTTGGGGCAGGGATTGTTTTGCATGTGGTGACTGCAATTAGTTTTTACAATCATTGCATGGACACATCCTGCTGTATATATTCTTTATGGAAAATTGCATTTCCATTGTTTTTTTGAGCACTTGAAGGGTGCTGCAGGGTCTCACTGCTCTCCCACGGGGACTAAACCCAAATAACCCAATGCTGCTGCCTGAGTTCTGTTTTTCAGCTGAATTTACACATTTTTTTTCCTCCATTTGCTCTCTGTCCTATAATTTATATTTCCCTTTGTTCCCTCTGTGTTTGCAGGCAGGTTTCCAGCTCTGTGCTGTCACATTTGGCCACCTCAGCTCCCCTTTCACAGCTGAGGATGTCTCCTTCTTGGGAAAGATGAGTTGTCCTTCTGCCAGTCACCACCTGCACTCATCTTTTTGGGGACCGGTGACCATCCTGGGTCCCTGCAGTTCTCATTTAGGTACCCTGAACCTTGCACAAGGGTATTCTACCTTTGTTAACACTTTCTGCAGGCACTATAGAATCATAGAACTGCAGAATGGTTTGGGTTCGAAGGGACCTTCAAGATTATCCCATTCCACCCCCTGCCATGGGCAGGCATGATTTCCTCTATCCTGGCTTGCTCCAAGCCTTGTCCAAGCTGACCTGGAACACTTCCAGGATGGGATGGGGAGTCTCCACAACCTCCGTTTTCCCTGGGGTGCACTGGATTTGCATCCCAAAATCCCCCTAGGAATCACCACCACCCATGTTCCCCTGTAAATGCCAGGAGGAGGTTGCAGGGAGCCTCGTCTCCTCTTGTGCTCCCCGCCCCTCCATGCACAGCCCCTAGTCTCCCAATTCCTCACCTAATTACCCTCCTCTCCACTTCTAATTGCTTCTGTGGTGCTGGATTTCAGTGACAATCCTAAGGGAAGCCGTGGGGAGAAAAGCAGTCTGACAAGTAATTGTCCCTTGGCGAGCTGTCCCAGCCCGGGGTGGCCCTGTCCAGCCGTGGATGGGGACAGCCAGCCCCGTGGCATGGTGATGCACCGTGGCCACCCCTGGGGGGTGGACTCGTGGGGTGTCTGGGACACTTGGCCTCATGCTTTTTGTCCCACCTGCAGGTGGGCAGGAGTTTCTGGGGACATCCAGGGGGCTGGCGAGGGTCAGGGCTGGCTTACCTCCAGGGCACCGTGCTGGAGACTTTTCTGGTGGGAATTGTCAGGACAAAATTAGAAGTAGGTTGAACTTTATCTACAACTTGAACTGAGGCTGAACTTGACCCTGTTTTGTTTTAGCTTTTCAAAGTTCAATGGAGTTCACAGGGAGGGAGGCGAGTGTGGGGCACTGGATTATCTTATTTTAACTCAGACTTTCTGTGATTTCGCTGTAGTTTGAGTGCCTCCTCAGACTGGAACGGCTCTTCTCATGGTGTTCCTAGTCTGAGGTGCTGATGTGGTGGCTCAAATACTGCCACAGGGTTTATTCCATTTCAGGCTGGATTTAATCCATTCCAGGTGTTTGTGGCTGGGCTGGTGCAAGGCTGACCAAGCCCTCCCCTAGCTCAGCCCTGGGTCTGCCCCAGCCCAGCCAAGGGTGGGAACACGAAGGGGAAAACTGGGAGTGGACTTGCAGAAGGACCACAGCAGTCTGCACTGGAGATGCTTGGAGGGATTTTGGGCACATTTTTGTCCCATGCCAACCAGCTGTGCTACCAGACAACCTCCCACCACCGCCGACACTTCTAATCTCTGTTTTTCATGTGGCCGCCCCGTAGTGGAGATGAATTTGCTTGCCTGGACAAACACTGTGGGAGCCGTGAGCCCGAGCTGTGCTCCCTGTCCCTGACCCCGTGGGTTGTGCAAGCTGCTGGCCCCGTGCAGAGGTGTGTGGGTGGTGCAGGGAGCACGTACAGCGCTCTGGGGACACGGCAGTCCCCTCTGGGCCAGGGGACGTGGGGAAGGCAGCAGCGGCACGAGGACGCGGCCGTGGAGGTTTCGCACTGAACCCAGCGCAGAGCTGCAGAGGGACAAGTGGCACTGCACCCCTCCACGGCCACTTGTGTCTCCCAGTGAGCCGACCATCCCTCCCCAGAACAGACAGGAGGCTTCTACCACAGGGTTTTTTGCTTCCTAAATTACTCAAAAGTTGGTAGAGACTTCACCAGTTTTTTAGCAAAGATGCCTCCTAGATGACTGACAAATCTAGGGAATGTGTAGGGCAGACTAATTTCCTGGAATAGGACCTACTGGAGGAAAAGTCCCTCCAGGCTGGCTTCTAACTATGACACATTTGATAGCCATTCAAGGAGTACTGGGAATCTTGTCATTTGTCTCTGTGAGGCCTCAGACAGAGTTTCATCATCAGTTCTGACTGTTCTGTGGAATAAAACTAGCTGATGTCTACCAGCAGCCCTACAACTTCCGGGGTTTATGTAGGACATATCACAGGGGTGATGGTTTTTTTTCTCCCCCACAAGGTTTTATACCCAAGTGCAAAGTGACTTTACCCCTATTGCACCTTGTTTTCTTTCCTCCTGGCAGGGTGACCTGCCTTGTCCCATGGAGGGTGGCACGGGCTGTGGGTGTGCCTGAGCTGCCACCACTGTCAATGAACTTTGGCACCTTAAACCATGGAAAGCCCGACGTGCCAGAGGGAGGGATAGGTGTCTGGCGTCCAGGAGATCAGATTGCCCCAGGGGATTTGCTGGGAGTCCCATGATGAGCCTGGAAGGGAGCCCAGACGGCAGGGCACCGCCGCGCTTTCCACCCAGGGCGCTCAGCCGGGGTCCCTGGAGGACAGCTGGTGGCCTTTGTCCCCTACTGCCACCCTTGTGCGTGCAAACCCCAACCCCACAACACCCCAAAGTCTTGATGGAGTGAGTTGAACTCACCACATGAGATGTGAACCCACCAGCTCTGCAGGGGATGAAGGCACATGGCAGTGGGCAGCCTGGAGTGAATCCCTGCTGTGTCTGCACTGCCGGTCCCAAGGGACCATTCCCATGCCTGGACCATTCCCGTGCCTGGACCATTCCCGTGCTTGCCCACGGGGTGTATTCACCCAGCTCACCCCAGGGGCAATTGCCTTGGGGCGGGCGTTTTTCTAGGACAAGTCTGGGTGTTCAGCTGTGACTCACTTCCCTGTGCTGCTCCAGATGCAGGAGCCGTTCTGTCACTCCCAGTTCACGTGAGCTGCAGCTTGGCCACCAGCATCGTTCATCCTGCTCAGCCTCGTGGGGTCATCCCAGTCCCCATGGTCTCTCCTGGCTCTTTTTTTGCCTCCAGGGTGTCCAGTAGGATCTCAGCATCGGCTGTGGGCAGATGAGGAACCCAGTGCTGCAGAGGGGTTTGTTAATGTCACCCATCTCAGCCCTCCCGTCCATGTGAGCTGTTCCTCGGAGTCCTTGTCCAAGAGCTCTGCCTCCAGGAAATGCCATTATCAGCTGCCGGTGCCGGCTGCTCCACTTCGAGCTCCCCGCCTCGCCTCGCTCCCGGGGCGCCCGATCCCAATCCAATTTCTACTGGAAGGAGATAAGACAACGAAAGGAGATAAGGGCCAGCCAGCAGGCTGGTCACCCTGACTCACGGGTGTCAGCACAGGGGGGACGCTGTCAGAGCAGCACTTGCAGCCCTGAAGCTGGGGGTAGGTATGGCATGGGCAGCCAGGGCTCCCCAGCCTGCTGGGGCAGCTGAGTGGGACTGAAGCACTTGGGGTAGATTGAGGTGTGAATTCACCTTCCTTCTGGGGTGGGCACACCCAAAACCGGGCATTCACAGCAATACACAGGGGAGGGCTCAAGTTCAGGGCTAAGGGGAGCTTTGCATGACTCAGTTCTCACCCCTGTGCGTGCTGCAGGGAGGGGTTCCTCCCTTTCCTCCCCAAAAGCACAACCTCACACCTCTTTTCCCAAGCACTCCCTCGGCACCGTCTCCTCCCCTCCTTGCAATACCGAAAGTTGCCAGATCAGTGACAGAAATAGGAAGATGTGATGGTTAGGGAGCCCTCGCTTGTCCTGCCAGCTGGTCAGTGGCAGCTGACTGGTGAATGCCTTTAAAACTAAATGGTTAATAGGAAGCTGAGCAAAGGTCTCTCTCCCGCTTGGCTGCCGGCGCAGGTGCCGATGGAAACCGTGCCGAGGCTGAAGAGCTCGGTGTCGAAACAGCCAGATTCCACCTTGTCTCTCTGCCAGGGCACCAGCATTACCACAGAATCACTCCCAAGTACTGCTGGCCCTAGGGTCCCTGTGCCTTGAGGAGGGACATCCCTGTGGACGCCCTTCTACCTCCCCATGGAGCCCTTTGCAAAAGGGGCTCTTGTCCCTGAGCTGCAGTTTTGGTAGGAAGTGGGTTTTTTTAAGCCTGGCGCAAGTTGTATTTTGTCTGTTGCCCATTTGAGGGGAGGGTGGAGAAAAATGAAGAATTACCCAATACAGAGCAGTTTCCCAAGGCTGGGAAGCAGGAGGTTGGAAGTAATAATTAATCGACAGCGGCTGGCGTGGGTTCCGCTCACCTCAAACAACCTGGTCTAAGGGTCACTTCACAAAGGTGTCTGCAACTGAGACAAGAAAAGACCTTGGCCTGGCCTGAGGGAGGAAGAAAGAGATAAAAAAGAGACAGGAGGTGAAACAAGGAGTGGAAACACCACCAGGATCTCACAGGGACGTTCATGTTGCTCCCCACGCCTCTAATCCCCACATTCTCCCTCCATTTCCCTGGTGCCAGAGCATCTTCTCCCTCTCAACTCAGGGCTCGCAGGACACAGCTGAGCACCACAGATGTCCAAACTCCCCCGGGGGTCACCTCCCAGAGCCACCGTTTGCTCCAGAGAGCCGGGCTTTGTGGGAAACTCCCCACCTTGCCCATCGTCAGTGGAGGTGTCTTGATTCCAGAGTGGTGTCCATTCCCTGCACACCTCACTTTGTCCTCCTCTTTTAAGCAATGGTGGGCTTGAAACTGAGCCTCAGAAAGTGGGATTCAAGAACACTTAGAATTCAGATCCATAACTGGGAAGAAATTCCTGGCTGTGAGGCTGGTGAGGCACAGGGTGCCCAGAGCAGCTGTGGCTGTCCCTGAATCCCTGGCAGTGTCCCAGGCCAGGCTGGATGGGGCTTGGAGCAGCCTGGGACAGTGGAAGGTGTCCCTGCCATGGCAGGGGATGGAACAAGGGGGTCTTTAACGTCCCTTCCAACCCAAAACACTCTGTGTTTCTCTGATCATCACCCTTGATGAAGCAGACATCATTAAACACTCATGAAAACACAATTAAATGTATTTCAGCACGCATTTTATTCTGAAATGGCCTGAATTAATATATGTGAGAGAGTTAATGGAGCTCTTTGACCAAAATCTCTGCAATATGTGCAGACTTTTCAAGCAGAAAATAAGTGTTCTGTGCTGTTCTTGCATTTACAACACCCTCAGCAGACATGGAGTTCATGCACAAAATTCACTGCTTTGCCACACAGATGCCAGCCCAGGTCTTCAACTGAGAAAAACGTTCCTAGCCGTGCTTGTGTCAGGCTGGAGATTTTTACTCTGCTTGGGGGTCTGATGTCCTCTGCCTGAAGGGGAAACCCACAGTGCACTGGTGGCTGATGCTTGTCTCACTGGTAATGCTGTTCCTGGAATTCCAGGGTGCTCCTTATCTTCAGCAGAATCAACTGTATCCTCGGAGAGGATTGCAATAAATAGCACAAAATGCTTTCACATATCAAAATGTCTTTGTGGGAAAAAACCCCATAGTTTCAGGATGGATAGAAATGTGGTGCACTTGACCCATTTTCATGTAACGCCTGGCAGGGCTGCTCTCTGACCAGCACAAATCTGGAGACTTCACTCTGAGTTTCCACGGTACCCTCTGAGTTGGAACTGGACCAGTCCAGGTTTCCAAAACCACAGATAGCTCAGAGGAAGCCCAGATTGCTGGTGGGTGTTTACATCTTTTTGGGAATGGGGTCCTCAAAGACACCCAAGCAACAGCTGGGAAGTTGGGAACCACCGGGCTGGTCGTTGTCCAATCCCCCAGGCTCCTCGTTGTGGTCCTACTGCAGCCTGGTGCTGAGGATAGCTGCCCTTACACACCCTTCCCTCACCTCTGCAAAGCCATGAAGAGCTGGCAGATGGCTGGACGACAGCTATTACGTTCGGGAATAACGAGAAGAAAAAAGGTATTGTAATGAACAAAATTTACCAGATAAGTGGTGTCTAACGAACTCTGGATAATGACCTAATGATAAAGGTCGTCAGCTGGTAACAGGGGGAGACTGGGGGATGGTGTGTAAAGTGCTTAGAAAATCAAAAGATAGCTCAAAAAGGAAGCTTGAAGGACCTGGTGCTGTTTAGTCTATAAAATTAAAAAAAAAAAAAGATGAGGGGATATTGTAAATCATAAAACACAGCCGCCAAGGGAAAGGAAATAAACCCTTCATTATCACAAAAGAAGGGCTGAGAAGTCGTGGGCTTAACCTTCAGGAAGGAAGATGTAGCCTGGGTGACAGATAATAAAGGCCTGGAAAAAATTACCTGAAAAAAACATAGTAGTGCTGCACTTCAGATTTTTAAGAACAGGCTGGAAAAACACCAACTGCAAGTAGTTTAAGGATGTCTGGATTGCCCTTGGGATTAGCAGGGGGTTAGCTGATTTTAAGTGCTCTCTTCCAGCACCATCTTACATAAATTCGGTTTATTTTGCTTTCTTGACTGGATGAGTTTTGGAGTTTGAAGAAATCCCTCACTCTGGCATTTTCCTCAGGCCAGTCCTGCAGGGAAGATGCCTTCCCCTCCAGCGAGGACAACAAATATCCAAAGGGGTGCAATAAACCTGGAGCAGGGATTACAAAGGGCAAAACCCAGGGATGCAGTAGGCCTTGCTCCAGATCTTCAAGGCCCAATGCTGGACAGGTGGGAGCTCAGTTCCTAAAAGTTTATCTTCCAGATGGTTACACCAACCTTGAGGAGCTTTGCTCCTGTGAGATGCCGCGTGTCTGTTGATCCCGGCCCTGGCACAAAAACCAGCCTAAACATGATAAATCCTTTTGAAGTTCCTCAAGATTAAGCTCCAAGAGCAGACAAAATGATGGGGAAATGGCAATAAAGAAAAAGCAGGCAGCGCTTTGCACCCCAGAGCTTATTCACAGAGGGGGGATGTGGCATGGAGAAGCATCACGATGAAAAACTGGGCCTGGAGAGCCTCTGGGAAGATCCCAAAAATGAATGAGGTTTTAAGGAGGGGCTACAAGAGGAGGGTGAGCAGGGAGTGGTTAGGAGGAATTTTAATTAACATCAATGTTTGCAATGTTATTTAATAGGGTCCAAAAAAACATCTGAGAGCAATGAAAGCTGAAACCAGCATTTTCGGAGCAAACAGAGGCAAGTGTGGGGCTGGGGGAGCAGGGCTGGCTTCCTGGGGCATGAGGGGCACCTGGAGAGGTGGAAGTGGTTTTGGGACGACTGCAGGGTGGAGGAGAGCTGAGCATCCCTGGGGTGGGAGAGGGTCCTGGGGCTGTGCCCAGTGCAGGGACATCCCAGGTGACATTTAGGGAGGTAGGAAACCAGAAACATGAGAAACTGAGGCTCTTTTGTGACCCAGAAACCCCCACTGAGGGGCTGGGAGCTGTCTGGATTAAGCACCTTGCAGAGGCAGCTGAGCCCTGCATTCCCAGAGGGATGCAATCCAGGCATGAGATCGAAGGGTCTGACCCCGGTGCAGGCACTCAGGACCTGTGCCACCAGACCCGTGCCACGAGGGTGGGGACAGCCACGAAGCTGTGCAGGAGGGCAGTCCAGGGCCACACACCACCACAAGCAGCCTCGCCCGCCGTGGGCTCGGTCCCCTCTGCAGGGGGCTCGGTGGCCCGGGTGGGGATGTGCCAGCCCGGGTCGGGATGTGCCAGCCCGGGTGGGGATGTGCCAGCCCGGGTCGGGATGTGCCAGCCCGGGTGGGGATGTGCCAGCCCGGGTCGGGATGTGCCAGCCCGGGTGGGGATGTGCCAGCCCGGGTCGGGATGTGCCAGCCCGGGCACGGCCGGCGGAGGTGCGGGAGAGGCGGCTCAGCCCCGTCCCCTGCCCGAACTTGTCGGTGGGGCTGTTCAGAGCCGTGACATAACTACAGTTTCAATCGCAGATTAATAAGGAGCGGGTTTTTTTTAGCAAAGTGTGAGGCATGCCTGAACTGGCAGGGCGTTTAAGCTCCCCGCTGCCGGAGCCGAGGGTGCCATGCCCTCTTTGATGTCGCTGGCGTGGAGGTGCTGCCGACACCGGCGCTGGTGTCCCGGCTGAGCTCCCCTCCCAGGGCTGTGCTCTCCTTCAGCTCCCACCTCCCGGACTCGCTCGGGCAGCGGGGGTGGAAATGGAGAAGCTATCCCCAGCCCCGAAATTTAATTCTGCTGGTGGAGGAAAATCATCCAGACGCCACCAAAGGCACAGGGGCTGATAACTGGGAGGAAAGGGAAACTGAGGCAGAAGCAGTTTGCCCAAGGTCATTCAGAGAGTTTCTGTGATGTGTCAAGCTCAGGGGGGCACCTGGAATTCTGCAGCAGCTGGAAGAGGTGGCAGAGTGAGGCCAGCATGGGCTGTGGGCCACTGTGCGACTGTGAGATGAGAGAGAGATGACGTCCATGGGCCACATACCAAAATCCGAGCTAAAAGTCCAGCTTTTAGGGTTCTGAAACCTTACATTAAAAAAAATTGGGTTTTTAGACACTGAGACAGAGCTTAAAGCAAAGCCAGAGAGGAGCAGAAATTTGTTGCTTCAGGGAATGATGGACATGTAAGGATATTCCTGTCAATTTTCACCACAACTTCTCATCTCTGCGAGATCACCCATTCTTCCTCCTCCTCCAACACTCAGCCCCACACAGCTTACCTGGACTAGCTGAATCTCTGACATAATTCAGGTTGGGATGTTTCAGTGCCTGACAGAGGAGCTTTTGCACATCCTTGGGCATGTCAGACCTGGGGCTGCCCCTCAGCTACTCCCAGCAGGAGTCCCAGGGCCCAGCCAAGCCCTGCCAACCCAACCATTAAAAAAAAAAAAAAAAAAGAATCACACACATCCTCAGCTGACTTAAAAGTCATGATAACTCCTAATAATCTTTTTTTTTGTCCCCTCACCTATCCAGGCTCGAAATCTTCATCCTGCACGAAGTCAAAGTTCTCCTGCATTCCGAGGACTGGAGAGCTGTGCCTTCCACTTTCTTACACTTACACGGCTTCTGGAGCTCACAAGATGCTTGTGAGACTCTTGTACCACTCCACTGGGCGACACCAAGCAGAGCCCACAAGTGGGAACCTTTTATGGAGCTTCAAAAAGCAGATGAGACTTGGGGGCAGATGTGTATAACCAAGGTCTGCTGCTGTTCCTTGTGGTTTCCTGCTCGTCATGTTGCCCAACTCCACTTTCAGGTCCCTTTTAGACATTCCTCAAGTTCTCTTTTACCATTTTCTGGTGCCCCTGAGGCTGTTTAACTGGACTACTCATCTCCCCTGGAAGGGAATGGGTGTATTTGAAGCTACTGAGCTCTGAACCCCAGAATCACTCTGGCTCCATCTCCCTGGATTTTCCCAAGCCATGAGCCGGGCTGTATGTGAGATTGGTTTCCTCTAACAAATCCGGTCCCTATCTGGGGATCTGCTTTCCTGCAACAAAAATATGCCCCAGGTGAGAAATCTGCCTCCTGAACTCAGTGTGACCTCCAAGAGCTGAAAGACTTTGGATTAGGAATATTGAGCTTGACTGTGCTGAAAATCAGTCCAACCCCGGAGCCTCGCTGCTGCCAGGAGTGGTGATGCATCTCTGCAAAAAAAAGTCCCAAGAAAAGTTATTTTTATAGTATACACACTGAAATGCCAGTGCTGTCCCAGTCCAGCAGTGTCTCTCAGCCTAGAGGCCTCCAGGGAATGATCCCAGTTATGGGCTGAGATCCCACTGTCCTTCTCTCCATGGGCAGCAGACAGAGCTGGCAGCTCCTCCAACTAGGGATACTGCTGCATGGGTTTTTTAGTGCTTCAACTGCAGCCTTTTGTCCCCAGGAAACCCCCAGAAAGAAAAAAAAGAGCCTGAAGGGTTAAAACAGCACGGGAAGTTTTACGAGTCCAGGCTGCAGATGTTGTAGGCAGGGAGATGAAAGCAAACCCTTCTGCCCGGCCGTGGGGGCTGTGAGCCCTGAGCAGCCCCTCTGGTGGAGGCAGCTCCCTGCCTGCAGCCCCTCTCCACGCTGTCTGCTGGCTGGAAGTGGTTCTGCTGGTGAGCCCACAGGCAGCACATCGCTGCACGAGGCCTCTCCATCCCACTGCTCACGCTTGATCAATTATTGAAACCAGAAAATTCTCCAACCATGAAATTCATCCCAGCTTTCCCATGGCATGCTGGGCTGGAAGAACCAAACCACAGGGCCTGAGCTTCCAGGGAAGAAGTCAATACCACTTCCAGCAGGGCATTTTGGGGTGCTGGACCATCTCCAGGGGTTTGGTTTTGTTTGTACAGTGTTCCCCTGTGCCTCCTGCAGCTCCCCTGGGTGAGCAACCTGCCCACCCACTGCTCTGCAGGACCCACCACCCAGCTCCCATCAGGAGATTGGATTCCCTTCTTTCACCTTCATCAGATCTGGTTTCCACTTTCTTCCACTGGACCCTTTTTACATCATCTTCATTTTCTAGTTTCCTCCTGTCAGCCTTGGCTTACCTTGCTGATGAGAGGCAAAACTTATTTTCTGACCCATTTTCCCCTGGAGATTGGCTCTGAACTGAGCTAACAAGCTTTGGTAGCTGTGGTGCTGGGGCCCAGTTATGTCCCTTCACTGGCTGAAGGTTGGAGCCAGAGCTGTCCTGCTCCTTTCTTTGCAGCATGCCTTGTGCAAAACAGATATCTTGGGGCTTAGAATGTGTTTTTTCCTATTTTAAGCATATTCATGCTGACATTCTCATCTGGGCAGCTGCAGGGGATAACAAGAGACCCCCCTCAGCTCTCACACAACAACTCCCTGGAGGTCTTTGGTGGTCCAGCTCCAAACCCAGAGCACGGATATGCCTCAGAATAACTTACATATTTGCTACGGGGCAGAGGATAAAAATACATCCGTGGTAATGCCAGTCCTATGTATCGCCTCAACAGCAAAATTAGTACTTAGTTCCTTGCAATATGTGGGATTTTTTTTCCCTTTTTCCCATGCGTGTTGTAACCCTGGTAACCGACAGCACCCGCACCGACCACGTCTGACTCGCGCTGCTTTGTTCCTGTCTGCTACAAAAAAAGGCTGCAAACACTTCACCACGCTGGGAGCTAATGAAACCACCCAGACTTGACTCTGAGAGCTGATCTAAAACCCTCAACCACCCTCCCTTCAGCCCTGGCCCTGCTCAGATGCAAGGGATGGAGCCAAGAGCCACGAGCACCTGCCCAGGACACGGGGCACAGCCGAGCTCAGCGGGGCTCAGCACCTCTTGGCTGAAGGGGTTCAGAGTTCCCACAACCTCCCGATGGTGCCTACAGGCTGAGCTGTGTGTGGAGGGTGCAAGGGGACCCTGAACCTCTGGTTTCAGCCCAAATATAAATATGTTGTGCTGCAAATGGCACTGGGCACGCACAGGCTGGGGACAGGAGCACCAATGTCCCTCTGCACGGGGTGTCTTAGCCACTGAAGCAGGTTTGTGCTCCTGCTCAGCACTGCTTTTCCTTGCTCACTAACCCAGTGAGCATCCCAAAAGCCCAGACACCAAAGCACCCTGCCCCAGCCCAGACAAAGCTCATCCTTGTTCCCACCAGAGAGTCCCCTGAGGAGGACGAGTCACAGCACAGCTTGAGCTGCCTCAGCTGCTCATTCAGGTCTTCTTCCTCCACCCAGCCTTTGGCGTTTTTGGAAGTGGGAACTCAATTTACACTCAGATTTCCACCACATTTTCAGATTGGAAACTTGTCACCAGGTTCAGGAGACATTTAGAATCATAGAATCCTCAAGGTTGGAAAAGACCTCCAAGGTCACCAAATCCAGCCTCATGTGCAGCTGGCAGCCAGATCTAGTGTGCAAGCATTGGAGCCTCTTGGCTTTCAGAAACCAGAATGTCTGAAAAATAGCCCAGGAGGGTGGCCAAATTCATCGCTGTCTTGGTTTGAAAAGACAGATGTTTGTTAAGGAAGGCAGGAGCCTCTCCTGAAATGGAAAATGTAAACCCCTCCCTCTGAATTGTTATACTTTTGAAATTAAGGGGCTCTCAGGCAAAGATATGGGAGCAGGAATAACAGTTCTTTATTAGGGAAGGAAAAAAAAATGAAATAAACAATGTAGTAATACAAAACAAGACTGACAGAGTCAGAATACGACCTGACACCCCGTTGGTCAGGGTGTTGGTGGCAGTCCAATTGAAGTGGTGGCTGCAGTGCCAGAGGTGGTTCTGTTGGAGCAGGGATCCTGTAGAAGGGTGGAGTTTTCTCTGGAAACCCAGTGGGAAAGGGCTGCTCCTCTGAGAATGCACTGGAGGAGGCTGCCCTGGTGTCCCAAAATCTCCGATTATATCCAGGTAGGAATGCTTGGCTCCTCCCCTGGGCAGAGCCTCTCCCAATGGATGATGGAATTTTATCAGCCATGCAGGGAGACTCTCTGGCCGTGAACAGCAGAGATCTCCTGGAGGGAGGATTGGTTGTGGAAGAGATAAAGAAAGCTGCCCAATTAACAGAAGGTAACTGCCCCAGCTCTAACAGATGGCAAATAGAATACACATTTATCTTTCAATCCAGGACAATCACCAGGATCGCTTTGGCAGTTCATGGTGGTGATCCAGTAGCAGGACAAGAGGAAACATCCTGGGCTTTTCCCCTGAAGCTGATGACAGGGACCTTGGCTGGCAAACATTACACAGCAGCGACTTCCCCATTAACCACAGCAGCCACCAGAGCCTCGCAAGCATTTTGGGGTTTTATTCATTTCATCTTTAAGCCACACAAAAATTTGTACAATGAGTAGCTGGAGAGGCTGTGGATGTTCCTGTGCCTCCTCTGTGCAAGGCTGAGCAGGGCTCCTGCCAAACTTTGGTGTCACAGTGAGGTCAGAGGGGACAGACCTCCCCAGCCTTGAGCTGGCTGTTCAGCCGTGGTTGTTCGGGGCCAGTCCTGGCTTTGCTGTCCACCCCCAGCACATCACCTCTCACGGCTGCTTGTTGCAAAGTTACAGGAATGTCTGGTCCAAAAAAGCCCATGTGAGTCCATGCTACCACGCAGATAAGTGGCATGGGAGTAGCTCCATCTTCACTTCCTGCTCTGAATATTTGTCACAATTGGCTGTCCCAGCTCATTTTAATCTCCTCCCTCAAATCACCAAAGATGTGCCCCTACCCTGGTATCTTCTTTCCAACATGTGCCCAATAAAACAAGTTAAATTTTTGAATGCATGTAGACAACACAAAGAAAATGCTTGTATGGATCGTTAATTCCTCTTAAGCCAGTTTTTCTCCAGTTTGCCTCCACAAGGCCTTTGAGGCCAGGGGATAGCTAGACAGACAGACAGACAGACAGACAGATATATAGGCAAATACCCAGCTGAGCTACCATTTGCAAGCTGAGGTAAAATCCACTGGGGCAACTTTACACCAGTGGAAACGCAGCCAGCACAAAGAATCACCTTTTTCATGGATTGGGATTGTCTGGAGCAGCCAGCCCATAGCCACCACACTGTCCTGGGGGCTGCATGGGCAGAAGGACCCATTGCCCCCGTGGGCTTGCAGATGCCTTGGGGAGGCTGAGGAGTGAGCCAGGGGCTGAGCATCACCTGGCACTGGGATCGTGGCTCTGCACCACCTGCAGCCTTCCTCTGTGGGTAACCATGGTCTGAGAGGGTGGGATCTTAACACCTTCCCTTGCACTACCTCAGCAGCTGACACTTTGACAATATTTCATGTGTTATTTAGGACAAAAAATTGCATTGTTTGACTTTTCTTTATTGCACTTTTCAATTACTGCTCAGCAAGACAGAGAAAAAAAGGCCTCGCTGTGCTGCAATTTAACATGTTGTAGTGTATTGTCAGAATATTTAGCACTTGTGGTTCTGGAGCCATGGTCCAAAGCAAAAACACAGTTAACAAGAGCAGGCTGATATCAGTCACCCCAAATTTCCAGACAAATTCTTTTCTAAGAGGGAGAGGAGGGAGACATGTCCCGCCATCCGCTGGGAAATCTGGGCTTCAGACTGTCTCAACCACCTCATGTCTGAGCCTCTTAAGCAGATGAGATTTCTCTAAGGTGATTTCCACGGAGGGAAGAGTGGAATCAACAGATAAGCTGTACAGAGCACGATGATGGGTGAGGTCCCAGGGCCACCACTGCTCTGCTGGAAGATGTCCATGGAGCTGGGGTGTGCCTGAATTTAGGTGCTGCAGGCTGGAAGCAAGAAGGATATCATGTTGCTGTCCAGGAGTGACTTGTCAGCTGGACATCAGCATTTCCATTTTGGAAGGAGCTGGCTTTGTCCTTGTCCACAGCTGTTTCATCTGTGTTTCTGTTCAGACCAGGTTTATACCAGGTCAGCACTTTGCTTTGTGTGGCTGCAGCTTTTCTGAGCCCTAAAGGTGGAATTACAGCAGTGGCAAACTCTTGGCAAGGGGAAATTCTTCCTTGCCTAACCTCCAGTCTCTGTTTTAACCTCCCACATCCACCAGCCCCAGAGCTGAATGAGTGAGTGGGGACACATATGAACTGGTGCTCAGCATCCTTCTGTCATGTTCTGTTTTTTTTTTTTTTTTCTTGTTGAATGAGGGCTAAAATTAGCTCAGCAGGAGGTGAGGGCTGGAACGTTTCAGCTAAAACTGTCATCGTACTGAAAAGCCATAGTTTTGCTGATTATTTCTCAGCTTTCTTACTGTGAACAGCCTTGCCTGGCCTTTTATTTTGGCAGATGAATGCAAGCAAAGATCTCATAGAATAAAGTGGTCTGTCAGGCTTTTCAGGTCATTCTCCAGATGATTTTAATATTTGACCTGGAAAGGTACATCCAGCTGGAGGTCCAGCCAGCTCAGTGTGCCACAGCCACGGCCAGGGGAAGTCACACAGGGCCAGGTGTAAGGTGGGCTTGTGGAGGATACCCCAGACCCTCACTGCACCCTGCAAATGACACAAGAGCCCAGCAACACTGCACCCTTCAGGGGCACATCTCCACAGACTCTGGCTTTGCTGGATCCTTTCTTCTCTTTGCATTTCCATAGAACAACAGAACAGTGTGAAGCTCATCCAGTGCCACCCCTGCCATGGCAGGGACAACTTCCACTGTCCCAGGCTGCTCCAAGCCCCGTCCAACCTAACCTTGGACGCTTCCAGGGATCCAGGGACAGCCACAGCTGCTCTGGGCACCCTGTGCCAGGGCCTGCCCACCCTCCCAGCCAGGAATTCCTTCCCAATATCCCAGCTGTCCCTGCCCTCTGGCACTGGAAGCCATTGCCTGGGTGCTGTCCCTCCGTGCCTTGTCCCCAGTCCCTGTCAGCTCTCCTGGAGCCCCTTCAGGCCCTGGCAGGGGCTCTGAGCTCTCCCTGGAGCCTTCTCTTGTGCAGGTGAGCAGCCCCAGCTGTGCCAGGCTGGCTCCAGAGCAGAGGGGCTCCAGCCCTTGGAGTGTTTTTGTGACCTGATGTATTTTGGAAAGCTGCTGTGAAAAGTTTTTTTAGGGGTACAGTACTTTCATCCTTCGCTTTCAGCTTTCAGGATGAGCAACTTTTTGTAAACTCTCTACCTCACAAGTGGAAATCCTGGAGAACAGGAAGGCTAAATGCTTTGGTCACATCTCATGGACTAATGAGGAGGTACAAAAATCAGAACTTAATTCAAGGGACAAAGCCATCTATGCTACAATTTGGTTTCAGGGCCTTAACCACCAGGATACAGTATGGAACAAGGTGAAAACACACAAAAACACCTCTGCAATGCAGAGCTCTGTGGTTGTCCATGTGGCTCAGTTGGTGCCATACCTCAGGTTCAAAGCTATCACCTCATCTCTTCTGGCTTAAGAACCAGCAGCCCAGCTTGGAGTTGGGAGAAGCACAAGTGAACCAAATATTCCCTATCTTTTGGTTAATCCAGAGTAAAACCCCCCCAGCTGTGGCTGCCCCATCCCTGGAAGCCATCCAGGCCAGGTTGGATGGGGCTTGGAGCAACCTGGGATAATGGAAGGTGTGCCTACCCATGGCAGAGGGTTGGAACTAGTTTAAGGTCCCTTGCAAAGTAAATAATTTCATGATTTTTCTGGTTTTTGTGATTCTTAGACAGCTGGTTGTAACCCCTGGCATATACCTAGATTTGGAGTGACTTTTCCAACCCCAGGTCCCTGCTGCCCACCGAGACCCGTGCATGTAGATCAAGGCCACAAAACTCAAGAGGAGCAAGCAAAGGGTTTTGTGGGGCACTTGTCTGCCTCATCCTTCCCCTGCAGTGCCTTTGGGGGTGATCCTGGAGCTTCTGCTGGATGTCACACTGCTAGTCTGGCCCACTGCACCCCACAGGTGTCGTGTGGCTGTTGAGCAGCTCACATTTGGTGGCTCAGAATGGAAATGAGCCAAAGTGCAGCATCAATGAGATTGTTTCAGCTCCTGTCCTCCCAGGTGTGTCTCAGTGCTCATCGAGTGACACAGGATGGGTGCATCCATCCTGCCTCAGCTTTCCATGCTGATTCCCACCTGAAGGATGAGGAGAGGACCCAGAAACTGAAACAAGCCCACGATCAGACATGATCATGTGTTCAGTACCATGGATCCTGCTGAAGGCACAGTCCATCTGGAGACACCCAAAAGCTGTGTGTCAGTAAATCCCCCTGGGGAGGGCACAGATGGCACAGCATTGAGCTGATGCTCACAGAGACTGACCTGCTGACTGAGCCACCCACCCCCTGGGGGACAGCAGAGGCTGAAGTCACAGTCCTGGGGTCCGGGCACTCCGGTAGGGTGGGAGCTCACAAGCCCACCTGGACATTCTTCTTCTCCACGTGCTTCAGTCTCCAGGACTCCCATGGTTTCCATACAAGGTCCTGCTCCACGGAAGGCAGGAACAATTCACAGGGACTTGCCCCTTGGCAGAGCACATGTGGAGGAGCATGTGGGGCAGGGAGTGCCTAAAGGCAGGGTGCAGGGGGCAAAAGGAACAACCACTTTTATTTCCAGAGGCATGGGAGATGAAAAGGTAGGAAATAGTCAAGCAAAACCCAAGGACTGGCTTCCTCCTCATATTTTCCTCCTCACCTGCTGGCACAGGCCACCTGTGTCCCAGCAGAGAGCACGAGCTTGGCCCAGTATTTGTGAGACAGAGAGAGGGACAAACTGGAGCCGTGTCCCCAGCACTGGGGTTCTTTCAGGCTGAAATTAGCAGAAATAGGAACAACAACAAAAGCAACCCAGCGGATTTTGGGCAGCCAGTCCCTCCAGCCTTGGGCTGACAGGGTGCATCCAAACTGGGGAGCTGAAAGCCATGGGCACCAAGCCAGGCCAAGGGAGCCTGATGCTCAGGATGATCCCACCCAGGGTTACCCACCCCAGAGAGGCCCCACTCAGGGCTGGGGCAGGTGCTGTGGGTGCTCCCACCACTGACCCCACGCAGCCCTCACTCAGAGCAGCATCTCTCCAGTCTGCCTCACCCACACCACACAAAAACCCACTTGGCACAGTTTGGAATCAAGTGTACATTTTTATTTTTTAATGGAACATAGACTCCTTTAGAAAAAGAAACATTCAGCTGGATGATAACACCCATAGAAAAAACACCAATCTTGTGTTCTCTTTTTTTTTTTTTTTTATTTTGGCNTTATCTGCATTTATATTAAAGCAAAGTGCATCTTTCTTACTTTTTTCTCGTTTATACACATTGCACAATACATAAATAATGATGCTTATAAAACGTCTTTATATTTACAAGTAATAATATATTTATATATAACATAAAATACATTTTTTTCTTTAATAAATCTCAGGTTTTTTAAGGAGTCCTTTCTTTTGTGTGGGTGTTTTTTCAAAGCACTACAATGCTAAAGTTCCAAGAAGAATGCTCTCTTGTTCAATTAAACCTTTATATTTAGAAAAATAGCTTATGTTAAGGTCTAAACATGCTCATTGAGCTAAGAACAGTGTAAAAGTATCATACTCGTGTATGAATTCAAGAAGAAATGAAAGCACAACTGCATTTCCAGATAAGATGGTACCTGGATAACCTGATCTAAGCAGGTTACGACACACCGACTGTTGTGAACACTTTTTCTCTTGTTTTTCCCACTTGTTTTCCTTTAGTTTCGCTTTAATTTTTTTTTTAGGTTTAGACTTCTGTCACTTCTCATCTCAGCTCAAATGACCAAGCACGGGCCATGCCCGAAGTCCCTCCACTGTTGTTTTCTCCCTTTACATCAATCCACAACCATAAAAAACATAGAAAAAGCAGTGGAACAATGAACACAGTGACAAGACATGAACCCAGCAACAAGAGAGACACGGGAGGTCGGTAAGAGACCTGTCTGGGAAGGTTTTGCACCATCCTCCGGCGGCAACGCGGGCTTAGCGCTGCTGGGGAAGGGGTCTCGGTGTCACCGTCACTGGGAAGGTGGTGCGTACAAAAATACAGTCATCTCCTCGTGGTGTCCAAGAGAAGGAGCTGTAACATAGAGCTAGTGGCTTTCAAATCCATCGATCCCCATTGGATAATCCTTTTTGAGAGGCGTGAAGTAATTATCTCATGTGATCTATCCCCACTGCACCCTTCTCTCGCCCTTCTGAGAGTTATTGGTCATTCACACTTTTAAAAAATAGATATATTTATCAAAATACCCCAAAGGCAAAAACAACAAGAAACAAACGACAACAACAAAAAAAAATCTTTCATAAGCTATTTCTCTCAAAACGAAGAAGGGCGAACAAAACTAAACAAAACAAAAAACAACAAAAAAAAAAGTCTGCATGAAAAGCAAGCACTCAGAAGGAAGTAATAGCAGCAAAGTAGTACAGATGTCGTGAGTTCACTCTGTCTCGAGTCATCGGTTGTTGAAAATAACCTCCAACCAGCAGGGGCAACTGCTGATGAACTGTCTCGTGTAGCACTGGCCCCAGCCTTTCACAAAGCTGATCTGCACGGTAAATCCTGTCCATGGCTGCTGCGTGAACTCGTGGTCGTTGGGCCTCTGCAAGCTGTACGCCTTCTCGTAGTCAAAAGCCTTGATGGAAAACCCTGGGAACACTTTGTGCACCAGCAACGTCCTGGAGTCGGGGTTGTCCAGTGTGGCCGACTTGATGAAGATGGGGTAACTGCTGCGGTTGTACACCCACACGCCGTCCACTTCCTTGGTNTGGCAGAGCACATGTGGAGGAGCATGTGGGGCAGGGAGTGCCTAAAGGCAGGGTGCAGGGGGCAAAAGGAACAACCACTTTTATTTCCAGAGGCATGGGAGATGAAAAGGTAGGAAATAGTCAAGCAAAACCCAAGGACTGGCTTCCTCCTCATATTTTCCTCCTCACCTGCTGGCACAGGCCACCTGTGTCCCAGCAGAGAGCACGAGCTTGGCCCAGTATTTGTGAGACAGAGAGAGGGACAAACTGGAGCCGTGTCCCCAGCACTGGGGTTCTTTCAGGCTGAAATTAGCAGAAATAGGAACAACAACAAAAGCAACCCAGCGGATTTTGGGCAGCCAGTCCCTCCAGCCTTGGGCTGACAGGGTGCATCCAAACTGGGGAGCTGAAAGCCATGGGCACCAAGCCAGGCCAAGGGAGCCTGATGCTCAGGATGATCCCACCCAGGGTTACCCACCCCAGAGAGGCCCCACTCAGGGCTGGGGCAGGTGCTGTGGGTGCTCCCACCACTGACCCCACGCAGCCCTCACTCAGAGCAGCATCTCTCCAGTCTGCCTCACCCACACCACACAAAAACCCACTTGGCACAGTTTGGAATCAAGTGTACATTTTTATTTTTTAATGGAACATAGACTCCTTTAGAAAAAGAAACATTCAGCTGGATGATAACACCCATAGAAAAAACACCAATCTTGTGTTCTCTTTTTTTTTTTTTTTAATTTGGCATTTGTTATCTGCATTTATATTAAAGCAAAGTGCATCTTTCTTACTTTTTTCTCGTTTATACACATTGCACAATACATAAATAATGATGCTTATAAAACGTCTTTATATTTACAAGTAATAATATATTTATATATAACATAAAATACATTTTTTTCTTTAATAAATCTCAGGTTTTTTAAGGAGTCCTTTCTTTTGTGTGGGTGTTTTTTCAAAGCACTACAATGCTAAAGTTCCAAGAAGAATGCTCTCTTGTTCAATTAAACCTTTATATTTAGAAAAATAGCTTATGTTAAGGTCTAAACATGCTCATTGAGCTAAGAACAGTGTAAAAGTATCATACTCGTGTATGAATTCAAGAAGAAATGAAAGCACAACTGCATTTCCAGATAAGATGGTACCTGGATAACCTGATCTAAGCAGGTTACGACACACCGACTGTTGTGAACACTTTTTCTCTTGTTTTTCCCACTTGTTTTCCTTTAGTTTCGCTTTAATTTTTTTTTTAGGTTTAGACTTCTGTCACTTCTCATCTCAGCTCAAATGACCAAGCACGGGCCATGCCCGAAGTCCCTCCACTGTTGTTTTCTCCCTTTACATCAATCCACAACCATAAAAAACATAGAAAAAGCAGTGGAACAATGAACACAGTGACAAGACATGAACCCAGCAACAAGAGAGACACGGGAGGTCGGTAAGAGACCTGTCTGGGAAGGTTTTGCACCATCCTCCGGCGGCAACGCGGGCTTAGCGCTGCTGGGGAAGGGGTCTCGGTGTCACCGTCACTGGGAAGGTGGTGCGTACAAAAATACAGTCATCTCCTCGTGGTGTCCAAGAGAAGGAGCTGTAACATAGAGCTAGTGGCTTTCAAATCCATCGATCCCCATTGGATAATCCTTTTTGAGAGGCGTGAAGTAATTATCTCATGTGATCTATCCCCACTGCACCCTTCTCTCGCCCTTCTGAGAGTTATTGGTCATTCACACTTTTAAAAAATAGATATATTTATCAAAATACCCCAAAGGCAAAAACAACAAGAAACAAACGACAACAACAAAAAAAAATCTTTCATAAGCTATTTCTCTCAAAACGAAGAAGGGCGAACAAAACTAAACAAAACAAAAAACAACAAAAAAAAAAGTCTGCATGAAAAGCAAGCACTCAGAAGGAAGTAATAGCAGCAAAGTAGTACAGATGTCGTGAGTTCACTCTGTCTCGAGTCATCGGTTGTTGAAAATAACCTCCAACCAGCAGGGGCAACTGCTGATGAACTGTCTCGTGTAGCACTGGCCCCAGCCTTTCACAAAGCTGATCTGCACGGTAAATCCTGTCCATGGCTGCTGCGTGAACTCGTGGTCGTTGGGCCTCTGCAAGCTGTACGCCTTCTCGTAGTCAAAAGCCTTGATGGAAAACCCTGGGAACACTTTGTGCACCAGCAACGTCCTGGAGTCGGGGTTGTCCAGTGTGGCCGACTTGATGAAGATGGGGTAACTGCTGCGGTTGTACACCCACACGCCGTCCACTTCCTTGGTGAGCTGGATGCCGTAGCCGATCTTGCTGCGCACCTTCTGCACCAGCTGGCTTTTGTTGTCCGAGTTGAGCTGTCCGAGGCAGANTGGAGGAGCATGTGGGGCAGGGAGTGCCTAAAGGCAGGGTGCAGGGGGCAAAAGGAACAACCACTTTTATTTCCAGAGGCATGGGAGATGAAAAGGTAGGAAATAGTCAAGCAAAACCCAAGGACTGGCTTCCTCCTCATATTTTCCTCCTCACCTGCTGGCACAGGCCACCTGTGTCCCAGCAGAGAGCACGAGCTTGGCCCAGTATTTGTGAGACAGAGAGAGGGACAAACTGGAGCCGTGTCCCCAGCACTGGGGTTCTTTCAGGCTGAAATTAGCAGAAATAGGAACAACAACAAAAGCAACCCAGCGGATTTTGGGCAGCCAGTCCCTCCAGCCTTGGGCTGACAGGGTGCATCCAAACTGGGGAGCTGAAAGCCATGGGCACCAAGCCAGGCCAAGGGAGCCTGATGCTCAGGATGATCCCACCCAGGGTTACCCACCCCAGAGAGGCCCCACTCAGGGCTGGGGCAGGTGCTGTGGGTGCTCCCACCACTGACCCCACGCAGCCCTCACTCAGAGCAGCATCTCTCCAGTCTGCCTCACCCACACCACACAAAAACCCACTTGGCACAGTTTGGAATCAAGTGTACATTTTTATTTTTTAATGGAACATAGACTCCTTTAGAAAAAGAAACATTCAGCTGGATGATAACACCCATAGAAAAAACACCAATCTTGTGTTCTCTTTTTTTTTTTTTTTAATTTGGCATTTGTTATCTGCATTTATATTAAAGCAAAGTGCATCTTTCTTACTTTTTTCTCGTTTATACACATTGCACAATACATAAATAATGATGCTTATAAAACGTCTTTATATTTACAAGTAATAATATATTTATATATAACATAAAATACATTTTTTTCTTTAATAAATCTCAGGTTTTTTAAGGAGTCCTTTCTTTTGTGTGGGTGTTTTTTCAAAGCACTACAATGCTAAAGTTCCAAGAAGAATGCTCTCTTGTTCAATTAAACCTTTATATTTAGAAAAATAGCTTATGTTAAGGTCTAAACATGCTCATTGAGCTAAGAACAGTGTAAAAGTATCATACTCGTGTATGAATTCAAGAAGAAATGAAAGCACAACTGCATTTCCAGATAAGATGGTACCTGGATAACCTGATCTAAGCAGGTTACGACACACCGACTGTTGTGAACACTTTTTCTCTTGTTTTTCCCACTTGTTTTCCTTTAGTTTCGCTTTAATTTTTTTTTTAGGTTTAGACTTCTGTCACTTCTCATCTCAGCTCAAATGACCAAGCACGGGCCATGCCCGAAGTCCCTCCACTGTTGTTTTCTCCCTTTACATCAATCCACAACCATAAAAAACATAGAAAAAGCAGTGGAACAATGAACACAGTGACAAGACATGAACCCAGCAACAAGAGAGACACGGGAGGTCGGTAAGAGACCTGTCTGGGAAGGTTTTGCACCATCCTCCGGCGGCAACGCGGGCTTAGCGCTGCTGGGGAAGGGGTCTCGGTGTCACCGTCACTGGGAAGGTGGTGCGTACAAAAATACAGTCATCTCCTCGTGGTGTCCAAGAGAAGGAGCTGTAACATAGAGCTAGTGGCTTTCAAATCCATCGATCCCCATTGGATAATCCTTTTTGAGAGGCGTGAAGTAATTATCTCATGTGATCTATCCCCACTGCACCCTTCTCTCGCCCTTCTGAGAGTTATTGGTCATTCACACTTTTAAAAAATAGATATATTTATCAAAATACCCCAAAGGCAAAAACAACAAGAAACAAACGACAACAACAAAAAAAAATCTTTCATAAGCTATTTCTCTCAAAACGAAGAAGGGCGAACAAAACTAAACAAAACAAAAAACAACAAAAAAAAAAGTCTGCATGAAAAGCAAGCACTCAGAAGGAAGTAATAGCAGCAAAGTAGTACAGATGTCGTGAGTTCACTCTGTCTCGAGTCATCGGTTGTTGAAAATAACCTCCAACCAGCAGGGGCAACTGCTGATGAACTGTCTCGTGTAGCACTGGCCCCAGCCTTTCACAAAGCTGATCTGCACGGTAAATCCTGTCCATGGCTGCTGCGTGAACTCGTGGTCGTTGGGCCTCTGCAAGCTGTACGCCTTCTCGTAGTCAAAAGCCTTGATGGAAAACCCTGGGAACACTTTGTGCACCAGCAACGTCCTGGAGTCGGGGTTGTCCAGTGTGGCCGACTTGATGAAGATGGGGTAACTGCTGCGGTTGTACACCCACACGCCGTCCACTTCCTTGGTGAGCTGGATGCCGTAGCCGATCTTGCTGCGCACCTTCTGCACCAGCTGGCTTTTGTTGTCCGAGTTGAGCTGTCCGAGGCAGAAACCATTCCCCTGAGGTAGATCATAGAAGATATCCAGGGAGGGCTCTTGGACAGAGTACAGCCGACCCACGCGTGTCTTCTCTTCCCAGTATGCCACCACACACCAGTGTGATCTATCCCCTGGCTCCTGAAGAACTTGAGAATCTGCAGAACAACAAGGGGAGAAAAAAAAGGAGAGATTTAGCATCAAGGGAACCAACACGAACCAAAATGACACAGAACTGGCAGGACTTTGCCAGCCCACGTCTTCATGATGCTCTCCACGAATACATCAACGGCCACAGTGCATCCACTATTTCCAAAAAAAACATTTCCAGATTTGGGACATTCCTGTGCTGTTTCAGTGCCTAGTTCTAGCCGGACTTACAGGTCCTGAATGACATAGTCCATGACAATGACACAGCCACACTCACCAAACCAACACCAGGATCACCTACAGTGCCAACACGAGAGATGCTTGTGCAACCAAACACCTGAACCCCCTCGTTTTCACCTACTGAATGATAGATTTATTTCCATAAATGACAGTGTACTGTGCACAGACACTGAAAAAAATTAGGTGCTGCTAAGAAAATCACATTGAAAGTCACCCCAAAGGACCAGAGGGGATGAGAACTTGACTGCTCTGGTGCATGGGGCATTTCCCTGCCTGCAGGGCCTGTGTGATGGACAGTATGGGGACACGAGATGCCACCCTAACCTATGGAGAGCACCAAAAGATAGAAGGAACCAAAAAAATCTCACACAGGTTAACAAAAATGCCCTAAAAACTTGCAAAAAAAAAAAAGTAGAAATTCATTAGTGTAGCTCTTCTCTCTAACTCCTTTCCCATAATTGCCCCATGCAGCACGGCAGTGATGTAGGAGGAAAAAGCGAGGCAGGAGGAGGGAAAAAAATGTGAGAAAGCCCCTTTTCCTGACAGAGGATCCCGAGCAGCCTGGCGCTGCTCGGCGGGTAATTCCTTCCAGCCTCAGCAGGCATGTTAAGACCTGGGAATTATTCATCTCTATAATAGTATTAAAAAAAAAAATCAAGCTGGGAATGCAAGTTAGTGATCACTACCAAAATAATCCCCTGAACTATGAGAGAAACTACTGGAGCTGGGATGGTGGGTGACCCAGAAACCAAAAGCTCTTCCTGCAGCCCCCCAAGCCCTCCTTCCCCAGGGCAACATGCTGGCTTGCCTGCTCTCTCTATTTTTCGCTATTAATAAGCCCATTTTCCCAGTTTTCTTCCCATCTTGTTCAAGCCCTGCACTGTGCTTTTAAGAGAACAGAAACAAAACCCAGCCACACACTTTTAATTTCCTCATTTCTATCCCAGTGGGGAAAATATTTCTCCAGTTGCTGGAGGCAGCTACTAAAAATGGGTCTGACTGTGTATGTCTCAGAACAGGGACCCTCGTTCCCAGGTTAAACCAGGGGCAGGGTTTCTGGTCATGCTGGAATGGTCCCTGGGACAGCACCTGTCGAGGTGCACCCCAGTTTGTCCTTCCACTCCCTATTTTGGTGCCTCACACGACTTTGCTGTGGGTAACTTTATGTCCCACATAAAGGAGGAGGGGCAGCGAGGGCAGTTTGGGTTGCTTCCTCCCCACTAACACAGATGGGGTGCCATCCATGCAAAAGTGCATCCAGAGGGGCAAGAAACACCCCCAGGATGGAGTATCCAGCACCTGCCTGGGAGAGAGAAGAACCTGGGAGGGTTGCTTCTGGACCCAGGGAAAGGATGCTCCTCAATCCAAAGGGAGATCTCTGTTGACCACCCACTACCTCCCTCCTCACTGTCAGCCTGCCAGTGATGGTCAGAGCCTTTTGGGTTTTGTTTGACAGTAGCTGGGGGAATTTTGGAGCCATTGGACCCCTGCTGAAAATCCTATAGGTTTTAATTGATTTGAACATAAAACCATGCCTTTCAGGAGGTGGCAGGGGGGAGAAAAGGACTTTTTCACCTGGTATTTGTGCTTGCATTAGTGAAGACCATGTAACAACTAGTTTGTAACAAATAGTTCACTGCTGCTCACGGAGAGCTATTTAATTGCTAGAGCAGTTAGGGAAAAGAAAAAAAAAAACAAACCTACCAATAAT
>VWZV01006926.1:0-11709 GCA_013397155.1 Irena cyanogastra | reverse complement strand
AAAAAAAGAAAAAATAGAAAACTGCCTTGGCGATGAATGAACGGACCTTTATGGAGGGCTGGAAGTTCATGAATGAATCCCACTAGGTTTCTGAATGACATGGGGTGACCAGACCTCAAGGACGAATCTTAGGTAATCTGGGATGTTTGAGTTTTTTTTAAGGAGCTGATGCCAGCACACAGTATAAATATGCCAGAGCCTCTTCCGTTTGCGGGCTTCAGCTGTTGACTGCGTGTCTAGTCAAAAATCCATGAGAATACAAGGGCTCAGCTTGGATAAACAGGCTCAGGCCTCCCTGCCAGCCACCACCAAAGCTGTTTTTTGCAGTTGTTGGGACCCCAGAGGAGCCCCCTTGCTCCCACCCACCTCCCTGGTTCTGGCATCCGCCAGGAAAAGGGGTGGGAAAAGCCAGTGTCATCACTCCAGGAGAGGAGGTGGCAGCAGAGAAGGAAAAAATGACTCAAGAGATGCTTCCTACAGTGACAGACTTTTTTTTTTTTTCCCCAAAAGGCTTTTTTTGGTGGCAATAATCACGGATCTGTGCAAATGAAGCAAACAGAAGTATTATGCTCAAAAACACCCTGCTGGGTTCACCCCGTGCAACCTGGGGTCATGGCAGACACCCACCATCCAACTCCCATCTCCGCCTGCTGCAAACTCAACACAAAAACCCAGATCCCAGGAAAACTCACAGCCACATCCTCCTCTACACATCCTCGTGTGCGACAGCCCATAGACGGCTGCAAACCCCCTGGGATCCCTGTTTTGAGTTAAAAGCCTCGTTTTTACGAGCTCCTCGGTGCAAACACATCCCTTTCTAAATGCCTGGAAAACTCCCAGCAAACTGGGAGCGTTCCCATGTCCCAGCAAACAATGATAATGTTTAATGCTATAAACATCTGCGCTATTATTTCGTTATTAAGGATCCCTCCATTTGCTGCTATCACTAGGTTATTAGGATTTTCCATGGTTTCCATTACAGCCTGCCTTGAGGCTCCAGCAGGCTCCCCCCAGCGCGTTGTGCAAGCTCATTGTGAAAAAATAATGGTATAGAAACAACTGGAAACAAAGTGAGTTTGCCCTCAAGAATCTAGGGAATTGGTTGTATTGATCACTCATAATCAGGTCTACAGAGAACAGTCATCCACACTAGCTCCTCACAGAGGGGAGAAATCAAGGCAATACCCCAAAGCCCCTGGGGTAACAGTTTTTGTAATTTTGGTGCAGATGGTTCGCCACCAGTGATGCCCCAGCACAACCATATTACACCATATCCCACTCCCACTGGAAAACTCTTCTTTTTTTCTGTATTTTTTACACCTTCCTGGATTTTCCTGAGGGGCTGCCCCAGTTTTGCCAGTGCATCCATTGTCCTCCATAAAAGCATCATCCCAGCCAAGCCTCAACCCACCAAGCAGCCCAGGAGGCTATGAGGTTTCCCACCACTTGCCTTGACCTCCAAAACCATCAAGTCCTGCCTGAACTTTCTCAGTAGAAGTCCACAGCCAGGATTTCTCCACACTGGGGGTGCACATGCTGTCTGGGGGCTCAGGGCATGATCCTGCTCCTGCTGGAAGTGTTTCATCCATGCAGAAATCCAGCAGGATGGGGCACCAAAGCAAGAACCCCCCAAAAAACTGACAGCTACAGAAACAACAGTGGGTACAGGACATTCACACCACATAAACACCCGAATTTATCAAGTCCTACACTTGGTTCTTCCAAGCTATGGCAGAAGGAGTCACATCTCTCCTTGCCTGGAAGTGGCAGGAAATTTCTGGTGTGGCTTTTCTCTCCATCACATGGTGAGTTTTAATTTGATGAAAGCATGTCATCCTTACTTTTTCTTTTCAAGCTCCAGCAGTTTTATTAGGAATTTGGGAAGAAGAAGTTCTCTGTTTTTTTAATTCACAGAGAACCAAAGCATTTTAGCAAAATTGAATTTAAAAAATAATAATAATAATAAACTAAAACAACACAGCTCCTGTCCTGGGGTTGTTTTAGATCTCTGCTGTCCTTCGGATCTCAGCCTTGTTCCAGGGCCAAGACCATGAATCCAAGGGGAGCTAGGCTGGGGATCTTTCAGTTTTGTTCTGGTGTTTCTAGCTAAAAGTTTTCCTGTAGTCAACCAACCTTGAAAGAAAAGAGCAAGTTTATCACACACTGAGCTATCTGACCCACCAGGATTGCTCCCAGCTGATCACATCAAGGGCTGTCAAAATAATCACCAGTATCTGTGACAACAACTCAAAGCTGAAAATGGGAATAAAATGGCCTTACTGATGAGGATTTTAAATGCCTGTAATTGTATCTTTCACCAATGACATCAGGTTTAGAGGCAAATTACACTATCCAAATTGTTCAGAACTAGTATGTACACTTTTTGTAGTCTATGTACATATACATTTATTTTTCCAAAAAGCAGCTTTGGTCCTGATCATCTTCTCATGCTCTTCCTAAAGTTCTCACCATCTCACCCCCTCCTCTCCCTCATTCTTGGGTCTGGATTTCCCACTAAACAACCCTGGCACAACACTCACCATGGTAGCATTTACCCTGAACTGCTAACAGAAGTCTCCTCATTTTCAAAAATGGTTTTGATCAGAAGAAACCTTAAAGACCCTCTTGTTCCACTTCCTGCCATGGCAGGGACACCTTCCACTGTCCCAGGCTGCTCCAAGCCCCATCCAGCCTGGCCTTGGGCACTGCCAGGGATCCAGGGACAGCCACAGCTGCTCTGGGCACCCTGTGCCAGGGCCTGCCCACCCTCCCAGCCAGGAATTCCTTCCCAATATCCCAGCTGTCCCTGCCCTCTGGCACTGGAAGCCATTGCCTGGGTGCTGTCCCTCCGTGCCTTGTCCCCAGTCCCTGTCAGCTCTCCTGGAGCCCCTTCAGGCCCTGGCAGGGGCTCTGAGCTCTCCCTGGAGCCTTCTCTTGTGCAGGTGAGCAGCCCCAGCTGTGCCAGGCTGGCTCCAGAGCAGAGGGGCTCCAGCCCTGGCAGCATCTCCGTGGCCTCCTCTGCACTGGCTCCAGCAGCTCCACGTCCTTGTGTTGTTGGGAGACTCAGAGAGCTGGAGAGAGCCCTGCCTGGCTTTCCACCTTCCGCTGGAAAATAAGTGCCACGGGCACTGCCAAGGAGCAGATGAACACACACTGTCCTTCGTCCTTTATCCACCAGCACACACGGAGGGCATTTGTGTTTAAAAAAAAAATTGGCTGGACTGGTGTCAGCACAACGTGTCTGGCTGGGGCCAGGGCTGAGACCAAGCTCAGCGCGTCTCGCGCACGATAATCTCTCCTGGCTGACCTCAAGTGGCATCTGTGTGCCCGGGGCAGTGCCACGACCCTCATCTTCTCCTACTCTGTGAGATGTAAGAGATGAAGACACAAAACCTAGAGGTTTTTGTGGGGTTTTAAAGGCTCTTCTGGGCTCTCAGGACTTTTCCAGCTGCAGTTTTGCCGCTCCCGTTACTGGCAAGCGCTAATTTTGTAGGACCTCAGGAAAAACAACCCCCTGACCCACTTTCTTGAGAAGTGAAAGGCATTACACCAAGGTGAGAACACAGAGCATAGTGTGCTCATCAAAACAAAGAAAAATGGGCACCCAAAAAAGTAATCCCACTTCCTTTCTAGTCTCTCAAGTGACTTGCAGGGTGGAAGAACAGAACCAAACAGAAATAGAAAAACGAACCAATCAAATAGATAAACAAATAAAACAAAGAAAAATACCTAAAAGCTAGATTTCCAGGTACACTCAGCAAAAGCGAAGGAAAAAAAGTCCAAATTAAAGGATAAATCCACATTAAAGGATACATCCTGCTGCAGAAAAGGGGCTTTTGTGCCTTTAACGAAGTTTGTGGGCAGCCTGGAGACTCCACCCACAGCAGTGTTTGCCCCAAACCTCTTGTACCTCCCAGCACACAAGGGCTAGACAGCTTCACCTCTGCCAGGAGCCCCTGCTTTTGGTGGCTGGGATGGTTTCTGAAAGCCTAATTTCAAGCACAGTCCCGTGTTAAGCTCTTGTTGTTGGCAGAAGAAACAAACCCTCACCTTCTGCAGGGACGGCACCGCCCTGGGGGGCCCGTGGGGTCCCTGCAGCTCCCCAGCAGAAGAGCCCCCAAGAGCTGAGACAGTCCATCACATCAACACCTTCTCAGGGAGCCTTTAATCTGCGGATTATTGACATGATAGACCACAACATCTCTTCAGGAGCCACTACAGCCCATCGTGTCAGTGGGTACTTATGCAGTCCTTAATCCATGGATTGACAGGCTAGACCATAAATTTGTGTCTGTGTCTAATTAGACGGCTCGTATTGCTCAGCATATACGGTAGTCAGGCAGGCTAAAGAGCCTTAAGATCACTTTTTAAATTTATTAGCATGTTGTCCAATCAATCACTCAAATGGCTCCTTGTTCCTCGCAAAATCAGTCAACCTTGCATGAAAATAAATGTTAAGTTTCACCGCAAGATTTCAATTTGCTGATGTTTACTAAGATTGAGTCTGATGAGGTCAAGCAGGATAAAATATGGCAGAGGCCATCAGGGAAGGAGTCTCATGTTTCCCCATTTTTCTTGGGCTTTGGTTCAGGTTTGTATTAACGGTGACCTGAAAGTTTGGGAGGGCTTTGCTCAGTCCCCAGGTGACCCAACCAAAAAACTGCCATCACCTGCCACATGGCTGGGAACCCCCCTTGTGAAATCAGGACAAAAATGAGGTCAGGTGAGATGGTGGGTAGAGATGATTCACCCCTGAGGACATCCCCTCAGGTTCCCACCCCAGCTTGGTGGTGCCCTGAGTCGGCCTCCCACCAGTCTGGAACCCAGCCCTGACCTTTTCAGGGGTTAATTCAGCAAGAACATAAAAGTGAGAAAGAAATGAAGAAAGAAAATAAAGAAAAGAAATAAAAGAAAAGAAAGAGAAGCCCTGCAAGCAGGTTGTTGCAGACTACAGAGGCTCAAGAGCAAACATCATTATGGCAGATCCCAAGGCTGGACCAGGAGTAATGTCCAAAAATATTAAAAAATATATTAAAAAATATGGGGTGATGCATGTCCCCTGCATTTATAGGACGGCAGAGAAAGAACCCAAGTGAAACTGCCGAGTTCATGGAGTCCACCAAACCAGAAATTTGATTCATAAACATCCTATTAGTCATTGCTACTGTCTAATTACGGTGATTAATCAATTACCACGGCTAAAAACGAGTCTTGAAGAGAAGAAGCCTTTTCTTGTGACCGTTCTCCTTGAAAGCCAAGCAGGGCTGGAGCTACAAGGTGGTGGGGCGGGGGGAAAAATATGCAGGCACACACCAAAAATGCCTGTCTGCCTGTCTCCAGTGGTTAGAGCAGCCAGCTGACTCCAGTTTCCTCCGTACCAGGCTTCAGGCCTCATCAGCCATGCAAATTATAGAGTACCGTGCTGTCTGAAGGCCGAATTTCGACTCAGCTCAGAGAAAAGCCTTAGAGGAAGGGTGGGGATGAAGAAGCCAGCCAAATCCATTCATAATATTTACAGTAAATGGGCCTCTTTGCTGTTGTTTAGTATACAGTCAGCCTAATTATTTTTGAAGTTTTAATTTAAAGAACCTTCTTTATCTGCCTCTCCTTCTGCACCCCTCAAAGGTGTGGGAAAACTTTTCCCTTGTTTCAAAAAAGCGGTAGGACGGGAATCCCTTCCCCAAGCTCCAACTCGACAGTTGGGTGGGACAAAGGGGTGCTGCAAGAGGTGAGACCCTCCCAGAGCGGCCCTGCCAAAATCCATGGGGTTTTTAAGACTCCCAGGCCATCCAAAGAGTCACAAGGGCATGCAGACCTGCGTGGAAACCCCCCAGAAATCCTCGTTTTGCTGCGTGTGTTGCTGTTCTGCGCTAGCGGAGGCTGGCTGGCTCAGGAGGTGGTGCAGGTGCTCCACTGCCCTGTGCACCCCCCAACCTTCTCCCCTTCCCTGAGGGAACCCAAAACTATCTCACTTTTGTAACAAATCAGCCAGGAGACTTGTCTGGAAAACACAGCCCGGCGCTCATGGGATGCTGCCCTGGGAGCTCCAGGTGACTCAGGGCTGGTACCAGCCCCAGCTCCCAGAGAGGAGCAGCCAGCTCCATGCCTCAGCCTCGGCGGCTACCAGGACACACCTCTTCCCCACCCAAACCCAACCCAGATCTCAACCAGAAACCTTCTGAGAAAGAGAAACCAGCGCACAAAGGGCTCCTGACTTGCTGCGATGCAAATCAGACCCGAGGAGGAGCCTGCCAAGAATCTCTCTCCCGGCCGGGCTGTGCTGGAGGCTCCCGTGGCAGCATCCTGCCCATCTCCTTTCTGGGATAAATCACGCCACAGATGCTCAAGCCACCAGAGGCCACTGGGCCGTGCCAGCCGTGGGGTAACAGCCCCCCTCAATGCAGTCACCCAGATGGGGTTTGGAGGATGACCTTAAAAAGCTATTGCACTGAAAAAATAAAGCTTCACTGTTGCAAGGCAGAAAAGGACATCCAGCACCCAGGGAAGCCCTGGCGAGGGCAGGGATACAGCCCCCAGGAAAGCCAGGCTCTCCACTGACAACATGTAGCCATGTGGGTTACACATTAAAAGCCTTGTTAAGACCTTAATAAAAACTGACGTGGAGCAGTCTAGGATTTCCAAACGGATACCTAATACACAGATGTGTGTTAGGATTTTTTCCCCCCCAACTGCATTACACACACACACATACACAACACAGCATCACCGCTGTTCTTATTCCAATACTGAAAAAAAAAAAAACAACCCTCTCCCTGAAGCACACTGACCCAGAATTCTCCCCTAAAGACTGAAAACAGACATAAATATATGTTTCTCCCTACACCAAAAAAATAAAAAAGCCCACTTCTCCCAGCAACTTTTCCCAGAGCAGCATCTCCCTCGCAGGGATGTAAACTCATGGAAAAAGCAGAGTAGGAACAAAAGTCCTTTTCACGTTCGTTGTGCCCCGCTCCATAACAATTATGAAAACTGTTTAGCTGGGCTGGCATTTGGAGCATTTACTGCATTCCTGCCAATAAATTCCAGTCCCGGATCCGATGGAAAAGGCTCCTTCCCTCCCCTTTCCCCTCCCTCCCTTGCCTTCATTCCTCCTGGCTTTCTTTACAACCTAATACCCTGTCGACGCGGGGCCAGGGCCTACTTAGGGGGAAAAAAAAACACCCAGCGCCAGACTGGAGACAGCAGGCAGACTGAAAAAGTTAATCATTACTTCTGTCTGCCTTCATAATCTAATCACGCCTATTGCTAAGAGCAGGCGGCGGAGCACGCCGTACGTGGAGTGTATACATCCCGGGGTCACCGCCCAGGATGGACAGACGGACACACGGACAGCACCAGCCCCGGCCCGGGCAGGGGGCAATCAAGGGACGGACAGACAGGACGGATGGCGTTGGGAAGGAGTTCACAAGCCTGGCCATGCACACACACCCCTCTCCTCGCCTCTCACTTTGCTCTGGATTAATAACGCGTAGCAATTATGGAGNATCAGACCCGAGGAGGAGCCTGCCAAGAATCTCTCTCCCGGCCGGGCTGTGCTGGAGGCTCCCGTGGCAGCATCCTGCCCATCTCCTTTCTGGGATAAATCACGCCACAGATGCTCAAGCCACCAGAGGCCACTGGGCCGTGCCAGCCGTGGGGTAACAGCCCCCCTCAATGCAGTCACCCAGATGGGGTTTGGAGGATGACCTTAAAAAGCTATTGCACTGAAAAAATAAAGCTTCACTGTTGCAAGGCAGAAAAGGACATCCAGCACCCAGGGAAGCCCTGGCGAGGGCAGGGATACAGCCCCCAGGAAAGCCAGGCTCTCCACTGACAACATGTAGCCATGTGGGTTACACATTAAAAGCCTTGTTAAGACCTTAATAAAAACTGACGTGGAGCAGTCTAGGATTTCCAAACGGATACCTAATACACAGATGTGTGTTAGGATTTTTTCCCCCCCAACTGCATTACACACACACACATACACAACACAGCATCACCGCTGTTCTTATTCCAATACTGAAAAAAAAAAAAACAACCCTCTCCCTGAAGCACACTGACCCAGAATTCTCCCCTAAAGACTGAAAACAGACATAAATATATGTTTCTCCCTACACCAAAAAAATAAAAAAGCCCACTTCTCCCAGCAACTTTTCCCAGAGCAGCATCTCCCTCGCAGGGATGTAAACTCATGGAAAAAGCAGAGTAGGAACAAAAGTCCTTTTCACGTTCGTTGTGCCCCGCTCCATAACAATTATGAAAACTGTTTAGCTGGCCCGGCATTTGGAGCATTTACTGCATTCCTGCCAATAAATTCCAGTCCCGGATCCGATGGAAAAGGCTCCTTCCCTCCCCTTTCCCCTCCCTCCCTTGCCTTCATTCCTCCTGGCTTTCTTTACAACCTAATACCCTGTCGACGCGGGGCCAGGGCCTACTTAGGGGGAAAAAAAAACACCCAGCGCCAGACTGGAGACAGCAGGCAGACTGAAAAAGTTAATCATTACTTCTGTCTGCCTTCATAATCTAATCACGCCTATTGCTAAGAGCAGGCGGCGGAGCACGCCGTACGTGGAGTGTATACATCCCGGGGTCACCGCCCAGGATGGACAGACGGACACACGGACAGCACCAGCCCCGGCCCGGGCAGGGGGCAATCAAGGGACGGACAGACAGGACGGATGGCGTTGGGAAGGAGTTCACAAGCCTGGCCATGCACACACACCCCTCTCCTCGCCTCTCACTTTGCTCTGGATTAATAACGCGTAGCAATTATGGAGAATATTATATTCATTTAGTAATTAACCCTCCTGGCACTCCGGCGGAGCTGGCTCCCCCTTCTCGCAGACAGAGGCCAGCAGAGGTTTGCCCCGGGCTATAAAACGGGGCAGGTTGGCAACACACAGGTTAGAAAAAGCCCCAAAACTCCTCGTGGCTCATCTCACCCCACTTCTGGCGGCAAGAGCAGAGCCATGTGCCGAGAGGGGACCTGCCATGACCAGGGTGGCATCACCAACACCCACCAGCATCCTCCCACAGGCACAAAACTCAGGGGATTTGGGCTGTCACCAACAGCCACCAGCGTCTTCCCACGGGGACAAAGCCCACGGGAACTGGGCATCACTGGGATGCCTCAGCTTCTTCCCGTGGGGCTGGAACCCAAGGGATTTGGGCATCATTAAGACCCAGAAGCATCCCCACGCAGAGAATCTGGGGCTTAGCAAGCCCAGCACCACACCAGGTTGTCCAGAAAGTAACTGCAGAGTGCAACTCTCAGGTGAGCCAAGGCTTCATGCTCTTGACACCCAGGATACATTTTCCATGCTTGGCTGTGACAAAGAACAGTAAAACTACAGGCCTCTGCTTATGATTTATGCGTTTGTTCCTTATCATGAGCTAAAAAGTCTCAGACTGGCTTCCAAAGAAAATGAATTCATCAGTTCAAATGCAGTGATGTAACTTCAGGCTCCCAGCTCCTTTTCCAAATAAAACTCCTGTTACTTGATTCCTGCTTGAAGAATGATTTTATGGAGTTATTGACTCCATCCGCTCTGCCTGGGAAGGTGCTGCCAGAGCCCAGCCACAGGGTCACTGACAGCCTCATCCCATGGCTTAGTTTCTTGACTATTTTGCCATTTTCCCTGCTTTTCTACTCAAAACCTCACCTTGCACACCAATGTGCAGATGCTGAAGTCCTCTAGTATTATTTTGCATTACCCACCATGGAGGGGGATCCTGGTAATTTTTATCACCTATAAATTCAACCCATAGCCTTCCATCACCAAAAATCTCTGGATCCACAGCCAACCTCGTCACTTGCAAAAGGGACAGATGTCTGAATTTCCACCACCTTCCCAACAGCTGAGTTTCTCCACCACAAAGTCACCTCTTACTGATGAAGTTCTGGTTTCTATGAACAAAATTTCTTTAACCTGTGTAAGTATTATATAGAATTCTATACAAATATGGAACATATTCAGTATACAATGAATATATTGAATATATTCAGCCTATGTATCTATAGAATATATACATCAGATGTTGACTATATCTTACATAATTACATATATATAACATATTGAATAAATTATCTTCATATTCATATTAATATCTACATATTCAACCTATACATAGAGATTGAATAGATTTTGCTCAATATTTAACCATCATAAGTCTCACTTATTACGTTCATCTGTAAGATACATATTTGCATCTAGGGCTAAGAGCCCGAGCAGTACTGAATTATTCCTTTAATGGCAAAATCTGCCTTTCCACATACTCAGGGAAAAGTCACGGGAGCCAGGACTTCACCCCAAAGCTGGATCACCAAACCCCAGCACCCCAACAGGGATCTCACTCGATGGCTGAGGGAGGGTGAGGAAGGACCACGGAGTGAGGCACAGGTCATCACACACACACCACCACGAGCATCACCAGGACCTCCTGCAGCCAGCCCACGGTGCTTCAGCACTGCCAGCACGACCCAACCAGGGAGGCTGAAGCCAGAAGGGTTTTTTTATGTAGTGAGGTTAAAAGGGTAGAGAAGGGCTGAGCCAGCTCTTACAGGGTGGTTTTTTTTTTTCCCCTTGCAAGTTAAAACCAAGATAATGACACTGGGTGGGGACCAATTTGAAGGGCTGAGCAGCCAAACCAAAATTAGTCTCCCGGCCAAGAGCTTCCTAGGCCTCACAGTTTGGGGAAGGAAGCTGAGAAAAAGCATGAAAATAAAATTTAAAAAAAATTCCTTGGGAAGCTGGACCGTCGCGCTCAAGCAAAGGTGACCCCACTAGTCAAATATTTTTCAACATAACAAAAATAAAATCAAGTACTGGAGCAGCCTCCCTTGGAAAAGCAGGGCTATGAGATGGTGTTTTTTCCTCCTTTTTTCTCTTTTTCTTTCTTTTCCCTCCCCTGGCACTTTCTTTCCTTTCACTAATAACTATGTTTTCTTGCATTTTTTTTTCTTGGCTCTTTCCTCATAAAAGACTGATGTAATTTCCTGTCTTGTCCCAATGTTTCCTGTTAATTAACAGGGTGAAAGTTATCATCATGCATTTAAATGGCAACTCAAAAGAAGAAAACGAAAAAAAAATATGAGGAAAAATAAAAAAGAAATTAAAAAAGAAATGAGAGTTTGCTGTCTGTTAACAAGCACCACATCACATCCCCAGCAGCACAAAATACCCTGGAAAAAGCTTCTTGGAACTGATGACTTGAGCCCATGGGCAAAGACCCCCCTGAAGGGTGGCAGCAGGTCTGTGCACAGGGGAACCAAGCCCCCACCCTCCCCTGGATGGGGATGGAAAATCCCTGCAATGCTTGCCCAGAAAAGCTCTTTTCTTGCATTAAGAAGGAAAATAAAAGAAGAAGGGAAACAAGGAGATGGAAAACAGGAAGGAGAAAGAAAACAAGTAGAAGAAGAAAAAGAAGAAAAAATTAAGGAAAACATAAAAAGGAAAAGAAGAAAGAAAAGAAGGAGAAAATGAAGGAGGAGAAGAAGGAGAAAGAGAAGAAAAAGCAGAAGGAAAACAGAAAAAAAAAGGGGGGAAAAAGGAAAAGAAAATGGAAGGGAAAAGGCAAAAAAAAAAAAAAAAGACTGAGAAATAAAACAAAGTAAAATAACTTGTAGAGAGAGAGGCAGACAGCAACACCCAAGATGTTGCATTTATTAAAAGAAATTGAAGAATAGAGGGGGGAAAAAAAAAAAAA